>JAEMWC010000001.1:1642500-1705000 GCA_016490735.1 Pachyseris speciosa | reverse complement strand
AGATTGGGATATAGCTGAGTATACTGCTGTTCCGCAACGCTTTCGGGTGGAGCAGATGCCACAGTGGCAAATGGCAACACATCCTCATCCGGCATAGTGTATAAATAGTCTGAATTTTTTTCTTTAAATTATCATCAACTCAAAGTAAAGCCTTTGTCCGCGAAAATTAAAAAGTTTTCCATTTTCATCTTTGACTGAAAGCGTCACACTGTTAATATGTTCGCCCGTCGAAGCAGCGCGAAATACTTGCTGTTCGGGCGTTTGATAGTTTATTTTTTCAAAAGCCTCCCCCACAATGTCAAAATTGGCAAGCAGGTTTGTTTTTGCCCCATTCAACAAATTTTGGTCTTTGTCAACCAAGTCGCAGTACACAAAGAATACACTGGGGACGTTGAGCTTTGAAATAAATTTATCCGTTTCAAGTCGCCAGGGTACTTCAAGAAAATCTTGCAAATTTTGGGAAAACTGAATTTTTTGGCTTTCAGGGTTTGTGATTACCACAGCGCCTGTGGGGGTGTTCGCCTCGGCGAATAAGTTGGCGTTGAGTTGTTTAAAAATAGAATTAAGAGTTCTTGCCAGACCTTTGGGAGTGTAATACCCCGGAGGAAAAGCTTTTGTAGATAAAATTTGATTGTGGGCATTTAAATACCAAATTCTCTCAGCCTGTTTCAAATCAAGCCACGAATTGCAAAGCGAGCAGGAAATAAGCCGGACATAATCGGCTTTCGGAACCAGCTCATCAAAAAAGACGGTGCAGGGGTTGTCAGTTGTGGAAATGGTGATCACAACCATATATTTAAGCGCACATTAACATTCAATTGAAAATATCACCCCTTTCATAAGATGGCAAACTTTTTTGCAGTGGTTGCAAACACCGGAGACCCGTCAAATTTCTAAAAACTCAAAAGACAAAGCTTGGGCTAAGTTTTTGTCTAAATTTCTCTATGACGACAAGAGTAAATTTACTGCGGAAACCAACTTTACCGTGGACCACAAGGCAACAGCGGAAATTTTTTTCGAACCTGGGACAGATTATCTGAAAAGCGTTTTCGGTTCAGACAAAAAATATTGGCTCGAGGCGATGAAAAGGGCTCTCGGGCTGGGAAAGAGTTGTGGCTTTCCACACCAGCTGATGAAAAACGAGTTGAAAGGCTCAAGTTTGCCAATCCCGGCTATATCCTTTTACGAACCACCCCAGAGCAGTTTGCAAAACATATTCAGCAACCCAATCGATATTTATGTAACACCAGACCAACATTTTACAACGAAATTAAGAGATATATTTCAAAAATTCGACCCAACTCATCATTCGGGAAAAGAAGCAAATAAATGGTTAGTCGGCCCAGATATGACCTACTGGCAGCAACAGCTTAACTTTGCAGTTTGGTGCGCTACAACCGGCTGTGGCATTAGTCGTGAGATTTTCGATAAAGATAACAAAATTCTGAGTTTGCCACCCCAAGTAAGATCTTTTTATCGCTTCCATGTCAATTTCACTATCAGGCGGATCCTGTTTCAGATGGGTGGGATTCAGAACATAAGCGCTTTGCCCGACGACCCAACTTTTAATCGGACAAACAACAAGTATGATGTGGCTTCATGCAAAAGAATTTGTAACGAGTTTGGTAATGATCCCTCAACCGATTTTCGTTTCACAAGAGGCGTCAATCACGGGCTGGGAAGTGTTTATATTTGGGTCCGTGGCCCCTACAAAACTGGAGCAAAATACCCAGGTTACGATAAGTTCAGCGATGAAGGCGGCTCCGCAAGCAAAGGAAACGCAATTCTTTACATAAAACCCGAAAGTGATGCTGAAAGGCAGATAGATTGGTTCTGCCCCAATGAATCCAGCGGTCTTACACCTGCAGGATTGTCGAGAATAAATCAGTCAATAGAGGCGTTTGTTTACTGCGTTTTGGGCGCCCAGGTAAATGTTCGAAGTAGCATTCTGGGAGATGGAGGGCGCGCGGTGGAGGTGCGAAACGAGTTCCTTGTTTTGGTTGAAGATGCGATAAGGCAACCAGACATGGCCAAGAGAGTGCAACGTTATCAGTTGGCTGTTGATGAGGCAAAAGTTCGTTTGAACCTTGCAGTTGCTCCAGGCACCTGGCTAATGCCGAGCAACATGATAATTAACACAGGAAGCGTGGTGGGCTACAACAACAAGCTCAAGCAAGCCGGGCCGGGGATGAAACTCGTAAACCAGGGCACAAAAAAGCGGCCCTTCGCTTGATGGCGTGCGGGCCTTCAAAGGTCAACCAGCCAAACAGCCATCCTTCAAATCCAATCCACAAGGCCGCTGCAAAAGAAACACCAAAAATTCCAACTTCACAGCCACAACAACAGGAAAATACAAAACCAACGCCAAATCTGGAAACTGAACCAATACCGCCGGCAGGTTCAGAAAACGATTCCCACAACGTGAACAAAATAATCTTCGCGATAGGTGCCCTCTTAATTGCAGGGGTGGTGTTCTTTTCACTGGGGCGGCGCAAAGCTGAAACTAGCGGTTCTTGTTCACATACATCTCCACCAGAAAGGCAACAACAGCCAAAATAAGCAGCCAGGTGTGCTCAGCCAGAAAACCGCTGGCCTGGCTGGCGGTTTTGAAAAAGAAGGAAACAATCGAGCCAATCAGGCCTGGCAAAAGTGAAGCGGTTTTTTTGCCGACTTCTTCCAGCCGATTTCCAATTCCTTTCCGAAGGGCTTTCAAAGAGTTGGTGATGGCGCCAATCACAGCACCAATCGTCACATCAGCCGCGAGAACAATCACCGTCACGGTAACGCCGTATTTTTTGAGAATCTCTTTGATCCTCTCACGAAGCGGAAGCGCCCTTTCTCTTTCAGCAATCTGTGTTTGCAAACGCGCGAGCTCCTCTGTTCTTTCGGCCACCCTGTCTTCCGCATCTTGTTTGTCAGAAGGGGATGCGTCTGGATCGTCGATTATTGCCTGATCTTGCTCGTTTTGGCGCTGAATCTCAGCTTCTTGTTCTTTCAGATCATCAAGGGTTTTTGTGTCATTGAGCCCCCTTTCGAGGGCGTTTCTTTTACTTTCTTTATCTTCAAGGCTTGCTCTGATTTGGCCGACCCTGGTTTTTTCTTGTGCTATTTGCCGCGCCTGTTGCTTCGCCCGTATTTCCAAAGCAGCAACCTCTTTTTTCATGTGTTCCAAAATCTTCTCGGTAGCTTTTGGCCCGCTGCTGCAGCTCGCGCAATTCCGATTCGTTTTCGACGTTCGATTCCCCGAGTTGATCAATCTTTGCTTGAGTTCGTTCGATTCTTATTCTCAAATCCTTTACTTCTTGTACTGCTTTTTCTTTTTGTGCATTCAACCGCTCAGCATCTTTAAGTTGTTTTTCTGCTTCTCTCAGGCTCTGCCAGGTTTCTCTTATTTCTTCATTATCTTGAGAAATCAGAGATTCAGCTTCTGGCCCAAGGCTTGTTTTGAACTTGTCTGTAAATTTTTTAAGAAGGCCGCTGCCATCCTTTTTGAAAATTTCAGTTTCACCGCCTTTCGAACCCAATGAGACAATTGTTGACTCATTTCGGGGTTTTTTACTGAACTAATTGGACCTAATTTTGCAAAATCCACTTGGGGAAACCTTTTTTTGATGAGAGTTCTTACTCTTTCAAGCAGAGCCGGTTTGTCATCTTGATGAGTAAAACCTTCGAGTAAAGGAATGCCGTCGCCGCCAAAAGAAGTCTCATCATAAGATGTGTCCGGCCGCCCACTCGTTTCGTGCAAATGAGTCCGCATCGGAATTTCTTCGCCACCATGATATGGTGTAGATGCGGATCCTGGTTGGAATGGCCGTGTTCTGTCAACTTCTTCATCGTCATCGTCATCATCTTTCTCATCCAACAACTCACCAACCTCTGCCATTGCGTATTAATAGTCCGTGAAATTAATTTTCAATTGAACTTTTTGAAACCGCTTGTTATAATCATGGCCGCTGTGCATGAAAACGTTCTTCCGTCGCACAAAGAAAAAAAGCTCGACGCGATGAAAGCCGAGCGCAAGGTTAATAGAATAACATTTGATAAGAGTGAAGCCAGCCCTGGTGAGACTCTTTATATTTCATTTCCCAAACTTAATGAAAACGAGGTCGTCGTCCCCGGCTCGCTTTCCCTGCTTTTCGACATAGATTTAACCGGCGGCCACGCCAACAACTATCTCGTGCAAAATGTTTCGCGGGCGTTGGTTGACAAGCTGGTCGTAAAGTATCGGGGTACCATTCGGCAGGATACGGTCGGCTACGACATTTTTAAAATCTGGGAAGACCTTTTCCTTTCCCAGGAGGAGCGGGACAACATGCTTCTCGACGGCATCCAGAGCGATAACCTCAACAAGATTCGCTCAAATGCCGGCGACAAGCCCACCTCAGGTGTCACTGCTGAAACCAAGCTGGAAAACGTTTACAAGAACAAGTACCGTATCCGGCTCGACCACCAGATCCTGTCTGACCACGGAATCTTTTATCCCCAAGCTCTTTACAACAACCTTGTGTTCGAACTTACCCTCGCAAATGTTGATAATGTCGTGAAAGGCTCAGACACCACAAAACTCAAATAAAAGCTGAAAAACATCCAGATCGAGTACGAAATGATTCGAAGCGAAAATTTGGCCAAAGAGGCGCATAGTATTTATACCTCCGGGGCAGATTTCCTTTATGACCATGTGCATCGGGAAGAGGTTGTTATGTTTGCAAAAGGATCCGCAACGCGTCTAAACCTAAGGGTTAATCTGCAAAGAAGTTCCTTAAAATGAATTCTTCTCCTTTTCATTGAACCTTACACCACGGGTGCCAGGGACTCGGAAAAGTTTTTCAACCCCGACATCAAAAAAGTAGGCGTCACGGTTAACGGCTCGCCCAACCGACTGTACAACACGGCCTCGACGGAAAGGATACTTGGGAGGAAGTAAGCCGCTTTTTCATGAAAAAGACGAACAAAACACAACACTTGAATTTAACTAAGTTTTACACAGGTGAACGCTTCGGGCTTCTAATTGACTTGCGGTCAACGGCATCCCAGGAAATGCACGGAAGGTTAGGCTTGTCAACACGAAGGACGGGGTACAGCTTGAGATCGAGCGGACCACCAGCGGATCTGGAAACGTCAGTTGCTATGTTTTCACAATCAGCGACTCGCAGTTTAACCTGTTGGACCGGAAATTGGAATCTATGCAATACTAATAAGGCAACATGAACCCGGATCACATTCCCTTCAATGCCCTCATTGTTGGCCTCACAAATTCGGGCAAAACAAGGTTCATGGTTGACCAGCTCACAGGCCCTTTCCGCGGCAAGTTCGACTTTATAGTGCTTATTTGCCCGACATTCGCTCACAACAAGACCCTCTTCCGATTTGGGGAAAATGATCCGCGGGTGGATGTGATAATATGCGAGCAGTACCAGGTGGAAGTTTCGTTGAAGCTGGTAACTTTTGTTTTTGAGGGTACCAACACCCTCATAATCCTTGACGACTGCGCGGCCTCAAAAGAGGTAAAAAAGCGCACAGGCCAGCTGGTGCATCTCGCCTTTTCAGCAAGGCACATCGGCATCAGTGTTTGGGTGCTGACCCAAAAATACACCAGCATCACAGCGTCTTTTCGGGAAAACATTGCGGCAGTCGTTCTTTTTTACAACCCTTCAGCCAAGACCACTAAGGCTATCTTTGATGATTATGCAGGCGACCTGCCCCAAGAAGAGTACAAAAGCATGATTTGAAAGTTGAAAGAGCGAAAGTTTTCTTTCCTTGTTTTCTCGCTTCGGCACCCCTTTGGAGTTCAGTTGTTTTCGAATTAAAAAATGGAAGTTGAATATAACAATGGCAGAAGAGGAGCTAACAGCAGAAGATATGAACATGCTGGAAGCAGAAGCATCGGACGCGCCAGCTGATGGTATTCTGAATTTGGCCACCCCTGGTCCTGATATCCTGCTCTCCGCGAGCAGCTGGCCGTGCTGGTGTCGATGGGGAAGGCCAAGGATGCCATCGGTATGCAGTTGACGCACGAGCAGATGAATCGCCTCACCGACAAAAAGGTTGAGAAATATTTCAAAAGGTACGAAACTTACGTGGGCTCAAAGACAACTGAGAGCTTGATTGACAGCTGCATTTTTCTTGTGACCAAAGGCGCCAGGTTGTTTGTTAACATCAAAGACGTGGAAGCTTACCAAAAGAACTCAGAGAAGACTACATAATCACCAAAGAGCTCTCCAACCGGGCTGGCAACCTTGCTTTGAAGTTCGGCCGGTGGCTCGCTGATCACCACAAAACACTTTGATTTTACTAGCCCAGAGGCTGTGGCGCATGCTGAACAAATTCCTGAGAAATCCTCAACAAATTCGGAATAAATACTGACAATTACAAAGCAACTGCTGACTATTTTTAGCTTGCTCAGTATATCGCCGACAAATTAAACTTTTCTTCGGTTAGCATATCTTCACAATGTAGGCTGCACAATCTTAAGCACCTGGCGGCGAAACACAGGCAACACAGCCCCCGCAACCTTCCAATGGACAACTTACTTCGCCGGTTCCCACCACGCAGCGCCAAAAAAAACCCCAAGCGGGTGGCTGCGGGTAAGGCAGTGGCTGAAAAAACGCGGCTGGCTCGAGAATAATAATAATAATAATAATAATAATAATAATAATAATAATCACTTTATTTAAGTCCCAAATGTATTTAGCCGAGCACAGATGCTCTATTAATTGGGGAGACTAAATCAAATCAACTCTAAATAAATCAAATGAAATCATATGTTGGTTTTGGGGGAGAGGGGAAAACCGGAGTACCCGGAGAAAAACCTCTCGGAGCAGAGTAGAGAACCAACAAACTCAGCCCACTTATGACGCCGAGTCCGGGAATCGAACCCGGGCCACATTGGTGGAAGGCGAGCGCTCTCACCACTGCGCCTACCCTGCTCCCCGCGCAAAAAAAGGCCGCGGCAGAGGCCGCTGTCATAATTGCAAACAATAAATCAAAAAAAAAGCTGAAGAAAAGGCTACAAAACTCGCCTCGGAGCAGGAAGCTGCGAGTGCTTCTCCCGAAGCCACAAACGCCATTTCTTTCAATATCGTTCTGACCTTGGGTGGGCTTATTGTTGCGGTGGCCGGCGTTTATTATCAGCTTGAAGCGATACAAGCGACGTTTAAGTCTTTGGCTCCAGGAAATAAGGAAAGCTATCCGAGCCCTCCTGTTCCCAGCGAACCCGCTTCTGAAATGCCGCAGAGGAAAAAGGGGATCAGACGCATGGAATAATTTTCTTTTAAAGGTTTGCAAGTAGTATATACCAACGATGCGGAGGTGTCACTATTGTAGACGCTATTGTTGGTATGAAGCTGTAATCGATACAGTGATTGATATCACTGTCGGGGCCGCTCTTGGTAAACTCTTTGTTGACACATTTTTAAATTTCAAACTCCCCAGACTTGTATGGGAGGATGAGACAAAAAATAATGAGGAGACAGAAAATGAGGAGGAGTGCAGCAAAAAAAGGACGAGCTCGTTTTTTTGGGCGCTGGGACTCTCGCTTTGGGCTATGCTGCTTTTCGTTTCCTTTGAAGTTTCATCATGTGTTGAAATATGGACTCCAAAGTTGCAAAGGTTTATTACAGCCCCGGAGGCTATTGGAAAGGCTTCGCCGCGATTAAAAAACTGGCTGAAGCTGCAAAGGTATCTGAGGATGGTGCAAAAAAGTGGCTGATCAAGCAGGCGCTTTGGCAGATTTATCTTCAAGCACCTCGTCGCATTCCGCGGCCGAAGTTCGATGTTTTCACCCCCAACGGCACCAGAGGATTGTTGGCTTTTGAGTGCCTTTTGCTGACCATTGAGATGCCTCCGCGCATCCCCCGCTCCACGAAGAGATGCATGTCGATGTCGATGAGGAGCTCCAGCTCGATCCCCGTCTTTTTAGGAGAGCGTCCCACGACAGGCCAGGCGAGGTGTAATAGTGTGCTGGGTCCAGGCCGTACTGCTTCTGGCAAATGTCTCGGAAATTTTCGAAAACGTCGGCTAAAAGCGCAACGACTGTTTTCACATAAAGGTCGTGGTAGTCACCGAGGGTTTTGCTTCGTCTGAGATGTGTTCGCCGGCCAGCTTGCTGAAGAATAGTTCTTTGACCGGAAGGCTTGTTTCGGAAAACTTGTCCCATGAATCCATGTACTCATAGGGGTAGATGCCTTTTTTGCAAAGCAAATCGATTTTTTCTGCTGATTTAACAAGCTTTTTTGTTGTTTTCAGCGCCTCGTTCGGCGTTGATTTGACTAGTGCGTCAAGGCTGGCCAATAGAAATGCATTGCTATCAATTAACTGCAGATTTCCCAATGAGAATGTGATGTATTTTTCCATGTTTTTGGCAATGCAGTTCAGCTCCCCGGCTCCTCTTACCTTCGACATTGCCTGCATCAGATGATGTGCATCGTATTCTTTCAGGTTGTGAAACACGACAGGAATGGGGATGGACTTCGGGTTGATTCGCAGCTTCTTGTTGCACTCGTCGTGAGCCGCGCCACGGAAGCGCCCTGTGATGTGGCAATGATCCTTAACTGCGTCTCTGAAGTTTTGCGCATCAATGGCTCTTCACAGAAGAAACACACTTGCTGGGGCTTGTTATCTTTTGGTTTTCTTTCGGCTTTGGGGCCAATGAAGTTTCTTTGGGTTTTGTAAAAGCAGGCTTTGTGGCTTTGCCCGCTATAGTTACTTGTGTTGTTGTCCCACACGCCAACTGAGTCGAGAAACTCTGGTTTGATAAGGTTTTCAATGCAGATATGGCATTTAGTGGCGTGTTTGTAGTTTTGTCAGTCTTTGTGTGTCATTGTGATTGGTTTGGTGTTTTCAATGTGTCCCGCATTTCGTTTTCTAAGCGCAACAGTCTTTCAAGAAACTCTTCAACGACGTTTTTGTTGCCGTCACAACTTTGCCTGTATTTCAAGACTGAATCGCTTGACAGATGTCATTGCAAACCCACATCAGCAATGTGTTTGTCTGTTTTTTTTCTGTGCAGGCTGTTCTTTCGCGTTGGGCTTCGGGAATTTTTTCAATCAAAGCTTCGAAGTCGACGTAAATTACAAAAGGAGCTTTATTTGTTTGAAGAAGTTTTGAAACTTCAGTGTGTTTTTGCCTTTTTCGGGCATTTCAATTCTTGTTGTGCCATTCACACCGTTGCAATATTTCTGGTGGTTGGCAAGAATCTTTTCTGTTGTGAAACCAACCAAGCACATTGTGCAGAAATGTTTTTTGTCCCTGTGTTTGATCTGGTCGTAAATTAAAGCTGCCAGCCTCTTCACGAAGCAATAATGGGTATTTTCACCATCATTAAGAAGCATCAAGTTAATTCTTTCAATGCTTTTGTCTTTTGTGCTGATCCTGTGAACAATAACAAGGTCAATTTCCCACCCGAAAACGTTAATGGTAATGTTGGGGTTTTGCTTCTCAAGCTTGTCAATCTGTTTCAACGGTGTGGGAAAGTTAATGCCATCGTTTATTGGACATTTACTTGGTCTTTCTGTGTGTTTTTCTGTTGGTAATAAAGCAGATCTCAAAGCCCATTTCAGGCATTCATTGTCTTTGTTTCTAACGCTTACAATTGCTTTTTTGTTTGCTAGTTTTCTGGGGGTTGCAATATATGTACCTCCTCTCAAAAGTTGATATTTTGTAACATTGACATAGGCAATTGAAATTCTATGAATAGCCCATCCTGATCCTCGCTCTGACCAATTATCTATTTCCCCGTTTATCAGGTCAATAAATTCGTCAAATCTTTGGTCAAATTGTTGGTTAAGGTTTGCTTTTGTAAAAACATATGGTTCATCTTTAAAGTAATGTCTTTGAGTTTCTTCTTGAATTCGTTCATTTTCATTTTGTCTTTCCCTTTTAAAATAAACCTCTAAACCAAACTGTGTTTTAATGCTTCCGAGTTTATCAATTTCGTTCTTCACAACATCAAAAGTTTTGTCGCGCATTGTGTTTTCGGTGAAAGTAATAATACTCTGTCTATAAAGGTTTACAGGATCTACGTCCATCCTCCAAACGTTAAGCCAATCATTAAAATCGGTTTGTGAAACGTGAAAATTGTCCCATGAATGGACAAATTGATCCCGTAACTTCTACTCGGGTAGAAGCTCAGCTTGGGCGGGCGGGCCGTTGTTTCCCCCCGGCGGTGCGGTTTGGCCGTAGTAGTCGTTGAGGACTTCTTCCCCAATGCGTGCAGCTGCCATTCGTTTGTGTACCCTATGCACTCTTCTCTAAAAGGGGGTGTGGTTTTTGTGGTTAAGAGTTGTTTCGTTAAAAATCTTGTTAAAACTGGTTTAAGTACTTTTATTAACACACACAAGTAAAGGGGGGTGTTCTGATCCAGCTTCATACAGCATTGGTTGTCCAAACCATTCAGGCAACGAAGCCGGCGAGTTGCCTGAATGGTTTGGACAACCAATCCTGTATGAAGCTGGAGCAGAACCCCCACTTTACTTGTGTTTTCTGGGTTAAACTGTACTCATGGGTGTGCCACCTAAAGTACAGCCTATCGCGGTTAGATTAATCACATAAAACACTGGGTTACAACTTACTCATGGGTGTGCCACCTAAAGTACAGCCTATCGCGGTTAGATTAATCACATAAAACACTGGGTTACGCTCTATTCATGGGTGTGTCACCTAAAGTACAGCCTATCGCGGTTGGATCAATTACATAAAACGCTGGGTTACACTGTACTCATTGGTGTGCCACCTAAATTACAGCCTATTGCGGTTAGATTAATTACATAAAACACTGGGTTACGCTCTACTCATGGGTGTGCCACCTAAAGTACAGCCTATCGCGGTTAGATTAATTACATAAAACACTGGGTTACGCTCTATTCATGGGTGTGTCACCTAAAGTACAGCCTATCGCGGTTAGATCAATTACATAAAACACTGGGTTACACTGTACTCATTGGTGTGCCACCTAAAGTACAGCCTATTGCGGTTAGATTAATTACATAAAACACTGGGTTACGCTCTACTCATGGGTGTGCCACCTAAAGTACAGCCTATCGCGGTTAGATTAATTACATAAAACACTGGGTTACGCTCTACTCATGGGTGTGCCTATCGTGGTTACATTAATTACATAAAACACTGGGTTACGCTCTACTCATGGGTGTGCCACCTAAAGTACAGCCTATCGCGGTTAGATTAATCACATAAAACACTGGGTTACAACTTACTCATGGGTGTGTCACCTAAAGTACAGCCTATCGCGGTTAGATCAATTACATAAAACACTGGGTTATACTGTACTCATTGGTGTGCCACCTAAAGTACAGCCTATTGCGGTTAGATTAATTACATAAAACACTGGGTTACACTGTACTCATGGGTGTGCCACCTAAAGTACAGCCTATTGCGGTTAGATTAATTAGATAAACCACTGGGTTACACTGTACTCATGGGGGTAGAGTAGAGAACCAACAAACTCAGCCCACTTGTGACGCCGAGTCCGGGAATCGAACCTGGGACACATTGGTGGAAGGCGAGCGCGGTCACCACTGCGCCAACCCTTCTCCCAGAAGATTACTGAAAACAATACAATTTAAATTAGAGAATGAAAGAGCTGTTAGCATTCTTGCAGTCATAAGTCAACTTTATCATGATTTTGTTATTCAAATACCGTAATCTGAAATAAGCTATTGCCTATTGCGGTTAGATTCATTACATAAAACACTGGGTTACACTGTACTCATGGGGGTAGAGTAGAGAACCAACAAACTCAGCCCACTTATGACGCCGAGTCCGGGAATCGAACCTGGGACACATTGGTGGAAGGTTGAGCGCTGTCACCACTGCGCCAACCCTGCTCCTAGACGATTACTGAAAACAATACAATTTAAATTAGAGAATGAAAGAGCTGTTAGCATTCTTGCAGTAATAAGCCAACTTTCAATATTCAAAAATATCATGATTTTGTTATTCAAATACCGTAATCTGAAATAAGCTTACTGGTAACCAACAAAAAACAGGAACCCATTGTTCCACAAGCCGATAGGTTTCTTGGGTGGCACATCAATAACAAAAGTTGACATCACTAATATACTCGCAATAACAAAAAATTGTTAATTATGAGTCTTATGAACCCAATCATTCCGGGAAAAAAGCATGCTAGTCATTCCAGTCCAGCATTTTTAGTCCAACATTTTCAGTCCAGCATTTTCAGTCCAGAGACAGTATTAATTCTATCAATTAATATTGCTGAGAAAATAAATTGAACTTAACATTTAAGCATGCAAGAACTTACGTATGTCCTACCAAGCCCTGTGATGTTGATGACGGACTGCCAGGTTTTTGCCAACACTCTCACCATAATTTGCTTGAAATAGAGCGTGCAAGCGTTGGACATATTTCTCCAGCGTCTCGTCGCCAACCAGCCCTTCCACGGTCCTCTTCACTCCCCTTTTAAGGGCCACCTCCTCTATTATTTCATTAACTGTGGCCTTGGCCTAAACTTTCGCTGTTTTTGTCACACACATCGTTGACATCCTGATACGCGACCATTGCGCTGTTTCATGAGAAGGAACTTTTCTGGGGTTTCCATATCGGTCGTCTCACTAATTTCGTTTAAATTTTGGGGAAAAGATTTTAGACCTGGTTTTGTTTCCTCACTATTAGAAGGCGTCATGGCTACAGTCGACGATGAGCGCGGCACCTTGTTCGGTGGTGTCACAGGCATTTCCAAGCGCCGTGGTAGCGGTTTTGCAATGATGCTTTTTTTTTCCTCTTCTTTTGTTGACAGTTGATGGCACTCAAGTTCAGCTCGTTGAGAGACTCTTTCAGCTGATATACATACTCACAGTCTTCCCCTGACCTTTTTTGGCGAAAAAGAACGGATATCAGACCAAAGCAAGAACAGACGATCTCAGCTGAATCTTCCAAGCGAATGTTGTTGCTTTCAACGCGCTTAAATCGTCCGGAAAACTGGACTTCACAGGCGATTGCTTAAAATATTTCGTCGGTGTCACCCAACAAAATTTTGAATTGAGAAAATACCAAGCTTGCTGCCTCAAACAAGGGCTAATGACCCGAGTGAAGGGGAAGTGCTCCTTCCTCGGCGCCATACGTTTTCGATAAGCATCACACGAAAGAATGAAACTGAGCACCTCCAAATGAAGGGCGGGGATTACTATCCGTCTTTCAAAATATCGACAGCGTAACATAGCCCAGGAACATACTAGAAAGTGTTGACAGCTAAAGTTAATCGTTCTGTGACATATTTATTCAGATTTTCACACCCGCAAAAGCCGAACTCAGTAGGAGCTCAGCGGGAAACCAGCGTCCCCAATACTTGCAGAGTAAGTCACTCGTGTCTTTTCATGCAGTACATGCAAGTTGTATCTTGAAGTGTATAATTATTGGTAGTTTTGTTTACGTTTTTTATTCTATTGTTTCGTATGTGTGTACTGCTATATCTATTCTTTTGGTCAACTTTACTTGTTTCATCAAAACTGCTAACATTAGCCTTTCCCACATAAATTGGATAGTTTGTCTCGAGATATGGGGCGGAACAACATCAATTTTAAACTTCTGTCATTAAATGCTCGAGGAATCCGTTCTTTTGACAAAAGAAAGTCTATTTTCAATTGGATGTTTAAATCTTCGGCGGATATATGTTTCCTTCAAGAAACATATAGCACCCCTGAAGTGGAAAATATATGGAAAAAACAATGGAAAGGTGATATGTTTTTTTCCCATGGAACTTTTCATAGCAGGGGTGTTCTTATCCTTGTAAAGGAACAATTTGATTTTCAATTGCAATCGGTTAAGGTTGACTCGCAAGGTCGTTATATTCTCCTTGAGGCTATGATTCAAGATTCTCCATTCCTAATGTTAAATATCTATGCGCCGAATAAATGTGCTGAGCAGTGTGATTTTTTCAAAATAATTTCTGAGGAACTCAAGAGTTCGTCTACACCTTCTGATTTTTCGGAGACTTCAATCTAATATTTGACCAGTATTTAGACGGGAGTGGCGGTATTAAGAATACGAAAGCCTCAGTTGAGATTTTAGAAGATATTTGTCTAGAACAGGACTTGATAGATATTTGGCGTGTTAGGCACCCCAGAAAGAGAAACGTTTTACTTGGCGTCAAAAGACTCCAATTATTCAGAGACGATTAGATTATTGGCTGGTAAACGATGGTTTACAAGATGATGTCGTTACAGTAGATATAATACATTCTATTAAATCAGACCACTCTGCAATAACATTGCACATGGTATGGTATAGATGACAGTGAACAGGGTCCATATTTTTGGAAATTTAATTCTGCTTTAGTGAATGATAAGGACTATCGTGACCTTCTCGACGAGAATATTAAAAATTGGCTTGAAGTATATAAAGAGGTTGATGACAAGCGTGTTCTCTGGGATTTGATAAAATACAAAATTCGACAATCAACTATTAAGTATAGTAAAACAAAAGCTAGGATTAGGAAGGCAAAGGTCAGTGAGTTGGAAGAAAAATTACAGAGCTGCTCCGAGAAATGCGACAGAGACCCGTCTAAAGAAAGCGTCGAGGAGTTGGAATGTTTACAGGCTGAATATGACGAACTCTATGACTATATCACTCAGGGTGCTATAGTTCGATCCCGTGCAAACTGGTATGAAAAAGGTGAAAAAAATAACAAATATTTCCTGAATTTAGAAAAATCAAATAAGGTAAAAAGTTGTGAACGGAAAATTGCCACAAGCGAAGGAACAATTACAACTAACCCTAAAAAAATTATGAGTGAATTAGAGTCTTTTTACTCCAATCTTTACAAAGAAGAGAACAGTGGTCATACCTCATCATTTCTTGATGATCTAAAAAAGGTTCCAACCTTGACTGAAGAATTACGAACTGTATGTGAAGGGAAGATAGAGTATAATGAATGTTTTAAAGTTTTACAATCCTTTCAAAAAAATAAAACTCCTGGAAACGATGGACTAACAATACATGAATCGCGAATCTGAGATGGCGCGCGGCATTGTGGGAAAGTACAAAGTACAATCGGGCATGAAATTTCATGTGGTCTCTCTAAGCGTTCTGTATGTACAGCGAACTTCGACAAGCGTTCAAGTGATAAAGGACTCACAAAAAAGGATCGGTACCCTCCGTGAAATAAGGCATTGAGATTTCCATTGCTTAACTGTCGTTTTCTTGGTTGAAACCAAACAACCTTGATTATTGTTTAAGTCCGTACTGAAGATACACGCTGAAGATAAGATGTCTTCGACTGCTCATCCTTCGAATGACTCGAATGTTGAATTCTTTTCATACGACGAGATTGGAACCTTGAGGGTGGAAGCATTGAAGGAGTATCTCCGAAGACGAGATTTGAAAGTTCTGGAAGAAAAGACGAGTTGGTTGCCCGTGTGTTTGCTGCTGCCGAACAAAATTTGCCTGTATGTATGGATGCCGACGCTCGTGTGGTTCAAACACAACGCGAAAAAGAAAGTCTTCTTACCGCACCTGAGGGCATTTTACCCGACCCATCAACTCTACAAAACGGCTGGGTAAGCGAACGTAACGGTATGACTGAGTGGCCACCTATCCTTCTAAGCGATATTACTCTCTATATCATGAAAGACCATCCTGGAAATGACATCTCATTGTAAAAACGGTTACTAAATGAGTACAAAGAGGGAAAAGCATACCGCTTGTATTCTGCTGGCTGGTTAAAGGAAATTTACATGCATCCTGTTAATGATAGCTGCAAGTACTGTTTCCTAAAAGCAGATTGTACGCCTTCAATGAAAATAAGTAATGTGCCTCACACTGTGTGGATATGTGCTAGAAAGAAATCAGGAGAGGTCTATAGTGCCTTCTGCACCTGCACAGCTGGGTAAGAACGTTAAGCTTACCTTTATGTCATATAGCAATTTGAGATAATTACAGGACTTTTTGTTTTGTTTTTTTCTAACATTATATTCAGTTTATAGTGTTTTAGTAATCAGCACTGCAAGTGAATCATCCCGGCAATTTAACAGTATTCCTATTACTAAAGAAACAATTTAACTCTCTGTTTGTTTAGACTTGGAGGTTCTTGTATCCATATCACAGCAATGTTCTTTCGCAACGAGGCAGCAGTGAGAGGTGGCTATACAAATCCTGCGTGCACTTCAAAAGTTTGCACTTGCAATATACCTGCTCAAAAGACAATTGTTCAGCCTGTTCTGGCCAAGGAAATGAATCTCACAGCATCCAAATTTAACAAAGGCATGGAAACTCGACTTTAAAAAAGTATCACTTTTATGCAGTATATTTTTTGTCATTACTTGCCTTTATTGCTGCAATACTGTTATGGATGATGATCATCCCTCTCATTTCCATTATGTCACTACATACCACACCTCATGAAGCATTTTTGATGGCCATTTTGTTTTCCTTTTCCAGTGCCATCAAGACCTGCTGTGTCTGCAAGCCGAAGGTTGTTTACACCATTGAAAGAAAAGGACAGTGACTCCCAAGGGGATAATCGCAAGCACATTTTTGATGAACTTAAGGCAATAATCCCAAATGGTTGTTTTACTTCTTTTTATGAGAGAGCAATTAAAACAGATGCACCAGTGGAAGCTGCTGCAAATGCTAACCTAATAATTCAGTTGGCAGCAACATGTAAAACTATGGAGTTTTTATCACAAATGCCTATCCTTACAGATTTGCAGGTTCTGCAGATAGAAACTGAAACACGTGGTCAAGCAACCAATCAAACTTGGGTCAATAAACGCAAAGGCAGAATCACAGCATCTAACTTCTACTCTGTTTTTACAAGGGTCAATACCATCAAGGCTAACCCTTCTAAAGACCATAATGTAGAGCCCCTCTTAAGAAAGCTAATGGGTTGTGATGTAATAAAAGAAAATATCCCTGCTCTGAACTATGGTAAAGAATATGAGCCCATTGCAAAAGAAAAGTATGCATCTTTAATGCATTGCAGTCACAAAGAATTTGCAGTCACAGAAAGTGTGCTATTTGTAGATTCAACAAGGCCATATCTGGGGGCATCTCCAGATTTACTTCTTCATTGCACTTGCTGTGGAGCAAGATTGTCAGAAATAAAATGCCCGTTCTCAATAGCTGATGCAATTCCTTCAGCTGCAAATTTACCATACCTTGTGGAATGTGACAATGTCACAACACTGAAAAAGGAGCATGCATATTATGCACAAATACAAGGGCAGCTAGCTTCGTCAAAAAGAAAATATTGCGATTTTTTTGTGTTTACACGAGTTGGTTACTTCATGCAACGGATTTATTTTGATAACAGTTATTGGGAGAAGTTGGTTAGCAACTTGGAGTATTTTTTCAACAACTTTGTAGCTACAAAACTTGTATCGGGCGAAACATTGTAGTTCTGTAAGTAACATAAATGTTCATCTGTTCATCAGTTAATGAAATTTGGCATCTGCACAAGTATTTCATCTTAGTTGCAACGCTTTGGATACAGGTTGCATAATGCTGCACAGATAGTGACAATGTCATCAAATTTATCTAAGAGTAATATTGGCATTTCATGCTTTAAGATTCTGAAGGTCTTGAGGAGGCGAACTGCCTGCTCAACAAAAATGCGCAAGTCTGCAATCTCTTTTGTTTTAACTACATCTTCCTTTCTCATTTGTTCACTACCCCTTTTCCCTGGTGGTATGTGCAGTCGAGCATGCCTAATTAAAAGGTCTTCAGCAATAGTGAACCCCTTGTCTGCCATAACTTCATCCCTGTACTCCAAAATGTCATAAAATCCTGACTGTCGTGTTATGGCAACATCTGATGCCCGAACACCCCAAGCTTCTGATACAAAATTGAATGAACCACATGGCATTATAGAGACAAGGACTTTGAGTGTGTGGTGATGTTTGTAATCTGACCATGTGGCAGCTTTTATCTTAGGGTCTTTTGGAGTTTCAATGAACATTTCTGTGCAGTCAATGATGTGTCTCACATTCTTGTACTTCCAATTATTGAACTTTTTGGGTAAATGGTGCAAAGCAACATCTTTACATGGATTGTAGATAAGGCACTTCAACTCTTTAGCCAAGAATCGTACCCATGTATTTATAACCTTGCTTACGGTTGTCTCGGATACTCCAAAACGAACAGCTAGATCAGCATTTAAAGAACCCAGTCTAAGTTTCATTAGTGCCATTACAAGTTCATCTTTCACAGACATTAGCCTACTGGGGCCAGACTTTCTGGGCGTAGATGAAAATTTTCTAGGATTTTTCGACAAATGCTTTTTGGGACCTTGCCAGTACTTTATTTTGGGGGCCTTTTTCGAAAGCAATTTAAACAAGACTTCAAAGGCAGCCTTGTTAGGTAACCCAAGGAAGGTTTTCACTTTTTTGTCAGTATTTAAAACTTTTGCACTGAATGCTGGTGCTTCTTTTTTTACAAATTTCTTCCTCCATAATGAAGCTTCTCTTCTTTCTTTTTCTACCAGCTTCCTTAGACGTTCTATTTCCTTGTCTTTTGCAGATACAATATTTAGGCATTCTTCATTCTTACAAAGGACACTCTCAGATTCCACCCTACTCCCCACAGGATCATTGCTACTGATATGATTACCGGTACTGATTGTACAAGAGCTACATGTACCGTTACTTTCACTAGCATTATGCACGTCAGTGTTTGCTGAATTGTCTTCCCCCTTTTGAGGAAGTGGACCTGCCAATGGTTCCGTACAGGGCACTTCAAGGGACTCAGAATTACTGCGTTCAAGGCAAATCTTCCTAGCAACAGGATGTTTTCCCTCTCTCACTGATGGTCGCTTTCCCGGAACTTTAGTGGTTGAAATGGCTTTGTATCCCAAATTTATTGTGGGATTTGGGTTTTGACTTGTAGGTCGTCCATCTGGGAAATGCTTACTACACACTCTTGAATCATTTTTAGGTCGCCAGTTTTTGCCCTTTTCGTCTTTTCTGTTGATCAGTTTTGTCCACTGTTGTCTTTTTTCACCATTTTGTAAATCAGTTGGAAAGGGAAACAATGAAAAAGGAGGAGTGCAGTCACAAATGCTTCTACCTTGATTGCACTCATGGACTGGACAGAGATTGTTCATCCACTTTTTAAGCCTTGCCCCACTGTTGCCACAGCCGAACACTGCACAATTCCTGTGTCCGGACATAAAGGAGTTCTGTGCACATTTCAAAGCAACAATTAAACCGGCGTCCTTGACAAAAACTTCAACTTATATTTGGCTACTGTCGAGAAGAATCTATGAACTTGAAGTTACCCAACTTTAGACCTTTTAGACCACACCAACTTTCATACCACTATAATCTTTAAATCATTCAAATTAAGATTAAACGCTGTGTAAAATACAACAACGAATTGACGAACGTAAGCTTATGCTTTCATGAGACCCGAGACGAGCCGACATTTTGAAAAAAAAAAAAAGCGATTAATTGCGTCCACAGATTTCACAAAATGACCAAAATCCACCCTCAGGATGAGAAATCACATTTTTCTTACCTCGGAAGGATCCCAGAATGAATATCTTGTGAAATAACAAATAAGAACAACTGATATCGTTCACTGTACACAAACAATTCTGAAGGCCACACGAACGTTTATGCCCGATTGTACTTTGTACTCTCCCACAATGCCGCGCGCCACTGAGATTCGCGATTCATGTATAGAGTTTTATTTGGCCTTTTGACCTCTGATTGGAAGACTTTTAGTAGAGTGCATAAACTTTTCTTACGAGTTTGGGGAACTTTCAAATTCACAAAAACAGGCTAAAATTACACTTATTGAAAAAAAAGGAAAGGATAAAAGGCTAATCAAGAATTTGAGGCCTATATCGTTAATAAATGTTGATGCCAAAATTATTTCCAAATTTCTAGCAAACCGTCTAGAAAAAGTTTTACCAAAATTAATACACCCCAATCGGAATGAGTTCGTTAAAGGCAGGTCTATTTTTGATGCAGTTAGAACAATCGATGATATCTTAGATTACACTAAACGAAATAGCTGGTGTGGAATGTTGGTCGCAGTTGATTTTGAGAAAGCATTCGATACCCTGAATTTCCAGTTTTTGCTTAGGACCCTGCATAAGTTTAACTTTGGCCCATCTTTTATTCAGTGGATACAGTGGATACGTGTTCTGTATAAAAACACATCCAGCTGTGTAATGAATAATGGTTTAATGACCGCCCTATTTCCATTAGGTAGAGGAGTTAGACAGGGCGACCCACTTTCCCCTTACCACTTTATATTAGCACTCGAGATTTTAGCTATAAGAATAAGAGAGGATAGGAATACACGGGGTCTTCAAATTGGTGACTAAACAATCAAGCTTTCTCTAATTGCAGATGACATGACATGTATTTTAAAAGATCATGATTCTTACACTGCTTTGCTTTGTATTCTCGTGTCCTTTAGAGAGTGCGCTGGTTTAAAGGTTAATGACGAAAAAACAGAAATCTTAGCCTTAGGGAATAACATGTTACATGAAGCAGACTTTCCAAAACACAATCTTTGTGAAGTTATCAAAATTTTGGGAATATATTTTGGTTATGACAAAAGACAAAGAGACAATCTTAATTTTAGGCAAACATTTAAAAGCATAAAGAAATCCATTAATCTATGGAAATGGAGAGGCCTCTCCCTTTTAGGGAAAATACAAATAGTCAAAACATTCGCTGTTCCAAAGCTTATGTTCAGAGCATCTGTGATACCCATTTCCAAAGAATTAATTAAAGAGGCCAATTCAATTTTTTATAGCTTTGTGTGGAATGGGAAAGATAAAGTAAAGCGCCATGCATTAATATCTGACATCGGAATGGGTGGACTCAAGATGCTGGACGTCGAATTTATGATCAGTGCAAAACGAGTAACATATCTAAAGAAATTTTTGGATGACTACTCAAGTCCTTGGAAAATAATTCTTGACAAGCTTCTTTCACCAATCGGAGGACGCTTCGTCTTACATTGTAATTTTGACACTTCTAAATTGAGAATTAACTTACCAGTGTATTACACGGAGTGCCTTGACGCGTGGTCTTCCTTAAAGGGGAAAACGCCAAGTTGTTATCGGGAAATCATTAATGAGATAATTTGGAATAACAAGTTTCTATGTTCTGACAAAAATCCACGTACAGAAGTGACATATTAAATCTAGGCATTGTTAAGATAGGGGGTTTAATATCAGCAAATAACTCTTTTTCGTATGGTATTACCTCTTCTATTGGCAATCCCGAACAAAGATTTTTTATTATGAGTATGATTAATTCAATTCCTGCAGAATGGTGTTCTCTTCTCAACGCTTCTTTCGAGGTAAAAGTGAATGACCCCCTTCCAGACATCCCAACTATTAGGATGGAAAGTGCTAATTTGGTTCCAATTCCCGATACCACTCAGATTTATCAACTTTTTCTGCGGCAAAAACAGATCCCACCCACTGCTAAACAGAAACTAACAAACAAGTATTCAAATACAGCAATTAATTGGGAGAAGGTTTATTCCTTAGCCTTTCAAACCACTTTAGAATCCAAGACTAGGGAATTTCAATACAAAATTCTAAACTGTATCGTCTTTACGAACGAGAAACTTAATCGTATTGGTCTAGTTGAATCCCCAAGCTGTACTTTCTGTCAAGAAGTAGCGGAATCCGTCGAGCATTTACTTTTCTCCTGCACAATATCCTCTGATTTTTGGAAACACGTCTTGTCCTGGCTTAGAGATAATGACTTGTATGTTGAAACAATTAATGAGTCGGACTTAATCTTTGGAAAATTTGATATTGCAAATAATTTTCTTTTAATTAATCATGTATTGTTATTGGGAAAATATTACATCTACTGTAGGAGATGCCAGAAAGGTCTACCTACGCTTAGAGTTTTATCGCCAGGACAAGGCGTGTATATAATATCGAGCTCCATATTGCCAGGGAGAACAATAAACTTGTTAATCATTTCCAAAAGTGGCAAAAGTTAATCAATGTACTTACGCAATAGATAACTTGATAAGTCAATGTAAAGAAGACATTTCTCTTAATTTTTACTTACTGAGCAGCATCGCATTTTTTGTTTTTCAATTATTGTCTGTATGCATTAGTGTTGTAATTAACTGTTGTAATTATTTATACTATTTACTATTATTCTCATTTTTTAATTACTATTATTACTATTATTACTATTATTATTAATATTATTATTATTAACAATTGTAATTGCTTCATTTGTGACTCAATAAAAATTATTATAAAAAAAAACATGCAAGTTGTTATGACTGTACCAGCTAGCGTGAATTAATAGTTTGTGTGTGTGTACGTTTGTGTGTGTGGTGTGTGTGAGCGTGGATGTGCGTATTTTGCTATGTAAGCAATACTGTTATCTGTACTGTTTGTATAATGGCCGAATTTATACTAGAGACGAGTTATCCGTCTAGACTATAACTCGACTAAGTATAAATCCGAAGACGAATTTTGACGAATAATTTGTCTAGATATTTTACGCGGGTTACACGACGGGTGTTTCGGACGGTTGAGGAGCCGAGTGGAAATCTTGAAATAAGCATCCCAGGAAACATTGTATAGAGACCAGTCCCTCTCATGAGGAAACTTCGTCAAAAAACCGTCTACGTTCCGTCTAGATATAAATTTAAAGACGGATAATCGGTCGAAGACGAATTATCCCTCTGTTAGCACGTCTTAAAGACGTGCTAACAGACGAAATCAATCAGCCTCGGACGAATTTTGCTCCATAATTCGTCTTCGCACCGAATTTATACTAGAGACGGATTATCCGTTTGAGACGGATAATCCGTCTAGACGGATAATTCGTCTCTAGTATAAATTCTGCCAATGACAATAAAAAAGAAAAAAAAAGTTTACATTGGCAGCAAACTTCGACTCCACATCTTGCTATCTGTTCCTCATTTTCCTGCTCACTTCTTTAGGACGACCGCGATAACGCTATTTGATTTCAGTTGCTCTCACTGGTCTGACTTGTTAATTCATTCTAGGGCCCCGTTTATATGGAGAAAAGTTGTCCCGGGTAGAAGGGTCACCCGCCTACCCGAGCTATTCTGGGCGAGCCAACTTTTCATACATTTCCTTACAAAACTTGGCGAACCGTTTACATGAGAAACAAAAAGTTGGCTCGGCTAGAAGGGTGACCCTCCTAGCCGGGTCACCCTCTTTCGATGGTAGGGTCACCCTCCTAGCCGAGCCAACTTTTCTCCATATAAACACTTTGGCTAGCCTAGCCGAGCCAACTTTCTCCATATAAACACTTTGGCTCGCCTAGCCGGGTCAACTCGGGTCAAGGTGAGACAATCAGAGCATGCGCGAGTGCTGCTGGCTCGGGCAAAAGGGTCAATTTTTTCTCATATAAACGCTCGGTAAAGTTGACTCGCCTAGGAGGGTTACCCTTCTACCCGGGACAACTTTTCTCCATATAAACGGGGCCTAGGAAATTCTTGGATAACGGCGGCGTGGACGTCCGCCAATTTCCATTTCAGATATTTTTTTAGAACTGTGTCGAGCCACCCGGTCCTGCTGGCACTGAATAGTGCACCGATTGCTTTATTCACAAAATGGCCATGCCAGGTCCGGGAATCCACTCACAGAACGGCTAAAGACGGAACTTCTCTCCGTGAATCACCACGGCTCGCTCGAATACTTTCGGCTTCCCACTTCGTGTGAAATTGATTCTCACCTCTGTTTTCTATCAAAGGATTGCCTCTACTCATGAACCTAGCTTTATGAAGCCAGGCAGGGGGCTTCTAAGGTGGAAAATGGCTCGAAAAACGCACTTATAAATTAAATAGGACCGAATTGTAGCTGCAATGATCGTTTACAGATAAACGACAGCTTTAGCGTGACGAGCGTGACAAGAAAGACAGAGCCCCTTATTTGGAATAAGGAGATCGACTTGACCTCCTACCCCTCGGAAATTGCAAAAAAAGATGTAAAAACCGTCCTCAGAGAAAGGGTTAAACCTGGACTAAAATAGAAATCCGAGATGACAGAACCAATAAACCCGTAGTATCGAAAAGCTGCAGCAGTATCATTTTGGAGTAAAAAGGATTTTAAACCCTGCCTAAATTTATTGTAAGATTCAGTTGTTCTTAAATTTAGGGAGGGACCATTATTTTTCTGGAGGGGGGTATGGAAAATATTGAAAAAATTGTTTGCAGGGCCTAAAGAGACAAAATAAGGAGCTTGCAAACATGATATGTATAAAAGTTGTTTGCATAGAGGTCAGAGAAACTTGTAAACTACTAATGAAAAACAATTTCAAGACTGAAATTTACACTAAAAGTATGTAGTTGTTTTTAGACAGGATACAGGGCTCGATAAAATCAACATTTTATTTGACCAAATTGGAACACCAAATATTGCATGAAATAAATACTTGAAATAAACAAAAGTAACACATTGGATCTTCAAATTGACCATTTGTGCCAGTAGCTGCGTAGGAATTAAAATGGTCACTGTTTTAACTAGGAGCTTACATGTCTGACATAAATTGGGTATAACTTTTCTGAAAATTTCTTCGATAAATAATTTAAATTTGCGCTTTTCAATAACACAAGGACTGGACATTTAAAATTCAAGCAACGGTTTCGTTTTTTCACTCCCGCCAATCATCATATTGTACGTCTCAGAGAACAAAAAAGATGAGTTCAAAGGTATCAAAAGGTGACGTTGGCGGGTTTCGATCCGCTTTGTAGATTTCTCTTTTTCCAATTCGTTGGTTGCAGGCGTAAAATATTAAATTAAATAATGATTGATGGCAGCAAAAAGGGAACCTCCTTTTTGTGTCAGAACGTGGTTAAAAAAGATCGGAAAACATTGTTTGCAGGAGGGTGTTGTTTGAAAAAAGTGTTTGCAGAGGTGAATTTAAAAAAAGTTTGCAGAGGAAAATTTTTCTTACCATGTTTTGGGACACCAACATGGCCGCCTTGACGCCATGTGAAAACACTCTATTGCAGGTTAGAATACAGGCAACTAATCTAAAAAGCTGATGTGCACCTGCCTAATAACCAAATAAATAAATAAAGAGATGAAATAAATAAACAAATTATAAATTTTACTACATACTGCTAAAACTATATACAATTATATACAAGCATTAGAAGGTAAAAATTTAAAAGTTACAAACTAGCAATTAATGAAATAAAATATAACGATTAAAAATATACAAAGTCATCAAGATCATTATTGTAGTTCATACAGGTTCCTGACCAGCGGAATAACTTAAGCAAGAATTTGGGGTGCGTGCAAGTTCCACAACTTCTCTTAATTAGTCGTAAAACCTTGTTTGCAGTAGTTACTTTCGTCATAATACGATTATGCTAGGCTAGCTTATTATCACTCCTAAATCGTTTTCTTAATTTGTCTCAAAATCCAATTCATTATAGCATAACTGATTGTATAGAGGTATGATCATTGGCAGCTTATCCTAAAATAGAAGGTCATGCAATTTGTGCCCCGGAAAATGTGGCGGGAACCACTTTTGCAAAGAAAATCGTCAGGCTTGTGGGCAGACATCTGCTATGTCACAAACTGTGAAAAACTATAAAATTCAAACTGCTCTATTTTAAAAACAAAGCAAGGTACCGAGCTGAAAACATGGTAGCAGATACATTGCTAATATGTCTTTTACGTGATGAAGATAAAAATGCAAAAGTGTGTTTACTTTTGAGTTTTAGTTTTTGATGACGTCATGTGAAAACCAAGAATAGCCATCATCAATGCAGAATGATTTCGCTTCCACTCTAAACTGCAACAATTGTTAGACTTATGGATCTTTTTCGGTGTCTCACCTAGTAATTACGAATGACAGCTGTAGTATCATAACGTGGTAAAGCAGAGTATGGAATGCAAGGTAGGGTAGTATAGCCGTTAAACATCTACATCAAAAGTGTTTATCAGGTCACGCTAACGGTTCTTTCGCTGACAAGATAGAGAGAAGAGAAACTACGGTCATAAACGCGCTTACCCATTTGTTTGAAAATGTTTTATCATAGTACCCTGTTATCATTTGCTACTAGTTCTGAGATTACACCAGTAGTTGACATGTACTACATGTCTTCTAGTGATAACCCATTACAAATAGCTCACGCATGCTTCGCGTGCCTATGTTTTTTACTCGTGGCTGATTATACGACAACAAATAAATAAAATATCACACACCAACAACTAGCAGGCTTCACAAGTTTTAATTTTATCCCAGCTGAACTCTAGCTCGTTCACAATATGCTGTCAATTATTGTTTGCAGCTACAAGGAAGGGAGGGCATTACGGTCACCAGTGGCGGGAAATAACACAGGAGTAGGCTACTTTCTACCTTTCAAATTTCAAATGGTGGGAGTTTGGTTTCATCATCAACTGATTGTTTGCTCGACCCAATCCAATAAATATTTTACATTGGCATACACCCCTGGAATCTTTGGCCTTGCACATCCTATTCCGTAGCTTACTGCTCCCGTCAGATAATACTTTCCTCCCTGTGGACACACTAACGGACCGCCACTGTCCCCCTGGCAGGAGTCAATTCTTCCTTCATCGTATCCAGCACAGATCATCCGAGGTGTTATCCGGATGCCATACCTACGATACTGGTTGTTGCATGTGTTGGCGTCTATTAAGGGGACCTTTGCCTTCATCAGTGTCGTGGCCTGTGGACCACCCTCTCGTATAGCACCAAACCCACTCACGGTGCACATTGTACCAGGAGCGAAATTAATGTTACCCTTCGGCAGGCAAGCTGGTTTCATGTAGTCGTTAAAGCTTACTTCACGTTCCAGCTCAATTAATGAGATGTCGTAATCATGAGTCCGACCATTATACTGAGGGTGATTGATAGGCTGTGAAAATTGTCAAACAAAAAGAATTAATAATCGATATTGATTTTCTCCAAAGCATTTAATGAAAGGACTTCTTTACCTTCTGCTGAGGACACAGAAAAGTTAGGACTGCATCCGAGCAAAGTTTATCAAAGTTTCAAATGAAGAATGATCCTCGCAGTTGTGAACGCAATTTATGCAATTGCGAAAAGAAGCCTGAAAAAAAATCAGGACTTCAACGGGGTTTGAACCCGTGACCTCAAACCCCGTTGAAGTCCTGAATTTTTTTTTTTTCTGGCTTCTTTTCGCAATTGCATAAATTGCGAAAACAAGCCTGCGAGATTCATTCTTCATTTGATTTCATTTCCGCAGTTCATATATGATTCATTTCATATATCATTCACACTCATTTCTTTCACGGGAACATATGAACCCACAATTGACCTGCTCCCAACGTCAGTGGATTCATAGCTCAGTTGGTTAGAGTATCGCACCGGTAATCGCGAGGTCACGGGTTCAAACCCCGTTGAAGTCCTGAATTTTTTTCAGGCTTCTTTTCGCAATTGCATAAATTGCGTTCACAACTGCGAGGATGATTCTTCATTTGATTTCTTTTCCGCAGTTCATATATGATTCATTTCATATATCATTCACATTTATCGAAGTTTACTGTCATAAAGAAGGAAAGACTTTTGTTTTAAACAAGCGAGCAGCGAAATTTCGTGCAAAGCGGGCTTTGTATAGTTGGTTAACAAACCCAGATACATTGCAAAAGAAGACTCTTTCTGGAACTAACCTTCATTCTCATTTCTTACCTTCATTTCCTGCTTGAATGTTTTTTAAAACTAGACTGAAAACGTTTTTATTCAATAACGCATTCAGTTAGTTAGTTAGTTGTTATTACGCAATAGACCTTTTTAGCTTGTAGATTTTGTTTTCCCGTTGTAGACTACGTGATGTTACCCTAGAAAACTGTTTCTTTGAAATTTCGCCTTATTCAAGTGCATATGTACGCATAATTTATGAAAAGACAAAAAGCAAATTCTCTTGGTAAGACCACGTGGTCTACATTGGGAAAACAAAATCGACAAGCTAAAAAGGTCTATTGTTCATTCGCACCAATTTTAATGTATTTCATTATTTTATTAACTTTAGAATTGTACCTTTAGTTATATTTTATGTAATAGTCTTAATATCTTTTTCTAAGGCGCAGTCAAATACTTTTATAGAAACTGCGCGGTATAAATCTTAATTTATCATCATTATTATTATTATTATTATTATTATTATTATTATTATTATTCTAACAAAGAATATGACAAAAATATATTTTGATAAACTGAAGCCGCATATAAGGAAGATGGCCACGTAGAAGCGGGTATTACCACTTAAATCTACCACTAAAAGAGATGTCAACGCGAGTATTAGCAGCCACTGACAGCTGTTTCCGTTCCCTGTTAGCAGAGGTCTCTGGCGGCGAGAAAGGAGAGAGACTTCTGCCGGTGCCCGACGAGTTCCCTGTCACGCAATCGCGAGCATTTCCTTAACAACGAAAGACGTATTGGTCACGTGCGCCCGACTCGGCAAACCGGTTTGCGCGCGAAATTTGCAGCAGCCGTGCACTGTGTTTACAATAAACTACAATAAAAATGTCTGATGTCTGAGATGAAATGTATTCTCCTCAAACATCAGTAAAACCAGTTGTCACAGGAAAAGACATTAGTAGTATAGTAGCTACCACGGTTTCCTATTTTTTGCGCAGGAATCTCATTAACTTGCGCGGGACAACATCAACAACACTTTATTTCTCTCTTGTACTTTACAAATTAAACACGTACACAGAAATTAACATAGAAAAATTAAATAAGTACAAATATAGAGCCTAGAGGCTAAGTATCTGGGGAGTTCTCGGGCTAGCCTCCAGTTCGAGTAAGGTACTTAAAACAAATTAAGGAGAACAGAACTATTAAGAATTCAAAGGTGACAGACTGCAAACAAATGTTGCTTCTAAAAATATCTGCATGTAATAACTGTTCATCAGTAGGATACCTAAAATGTGTGCAATTCCACAATTGGTTTCGGAAGACATTAACGTCGATGACATAATAGGGTATCATCTTGATCTCATGAATGAAATGCGCAGGAGTCTCAAAAACGTGTGGAGAAATACATTAAAGGCATGAATAGACATCTTAACCCCACGCATGTACCGTTTCGGTGATTGCACAGACACAAAGCGGATCGGACGATAACCCAAGCTTAGACATAAAGAGGGTCAGATGATAACCAAGACTCCGACATCCCTACTTTGATTGGTCAATAACGTCTCCTTTTGTTGTCTGATAACCCAGGCGTGTACCATCGTACACAATGGAAACAATAGCCTTGCCAAAACTAGTCCGCTGTTACTTAACAGGGATCGGTTTATCGAAAACTCTATGATATTTCCAAAATTAAAACGCGCTTTCCGTTGGTAGCGTCACTCATGCAAGTACAAACTTTTCTTCGAGGTTTATTTATTATCCTGAGATAGTTTTGTTTATAAAATATACAAACTCATAGCTTACTTTTCGTGTTTTCCGCTCCGTTAGTCACTAATTCTGCAAAACTAGTGATCCAAACTGCCCTATAGTTGCATACAAACTCTACAGTAAAGAAGCCCATGGGGTGATGGTGGTGGTGGTGGTGGTGGCGGTGATGGTGGTGGTAGTGGTGGCTGTGGTGGCGGTAGTGGTGGTGGTGGTGGTGAAGGAGGAGGAGGTGGTGGAGGAGGGAAAACAATAAAATTGAGTAGGGGGTTGATGAGGGAAAAAATAGAAATGAGCAACATTTTTCCCATTTTCGATTACAAGATCCCTGTGAAATTACTGTGAAAATAAGCATCTTGATCGTGAACCGAAAATATATTTTCATCTCTTCGGGAAGCTTTTAAAATACTTATTTTATAAAAGTAATGGAGTGCATCTTCTATCATTTCACCGGCTTAATAACAACATGCTTAATGGAACTTGAGCCAAATTTTAGTTACAAAAGGACTTCAGACAATAGCGCACAAGAATATAAGACTTCGATGGGAATAGACCTTTTTCATAAACAGGGAACGATTGGTTAGTCCTTTATATATATATATATATATATATATATATATATATATATATATATATATATATATATATATATACACTATCACAAATGAAGATAACCCACATAAAGTGGAAAGTAGTAAAAACATGTAAACCTTATGATAATATCACGAAGAAATGTAGCTTGTGTCTTTACGAAAAGTTCATTATTATCTGCAGAAAAAATTGTGCACCCTAAACAAACGAAACGAATTAGCAAGTTCTTGCCCTCACAGGAACAAATACGTACTCAGAAACTTTCGAATAACATAGCGTAACTGTTAATTTACAGCACGCGCAAGGCGCGCGCTCACGCAACTATTTGTTTATATTGTCAGCATTCAAATTTAACGGTCATTCGTCGCTATTGCCTGATGAGTGTAGTCAGTATTTGGCTATACGAAACAGAGCTGTTGCAATAAAGCGATTATGAATCACTTCTGAAGTCTGGAAATCTTTACACAAGAATGTTTACAGCTCCTGAAAAGTTGAGCGCTCCACGAAAACCATTCTTCAAACATTGATTGACCTATTATATATATATATATATATATATATATATATATATATATATATATATATATATATATATATAGGCAGAATAAGGAGGTTTACACAAACAATGGACTCCCAGCAGAAGGATCCGAAGGATACTATGCCACCACGTGAATTTGTAGATAAATAAGAAATTGGGACAGTGGGGCGAACTTGTAGCTGATCTGACGAATGTAATGACGTTTCGGCTGTTCAGCCTTCTTCAGATTAAAAATTTTAAAAACTAAGAACTAAAAACTATTTTCAAAAAGCTAAATTCAAATAGTTTTCAAAAAACTATTTTCAAATAGTTTTTAGCTCTCATTTTTAAGGACAGTGGGGTGAACTTCTAGCTGATCTGACGAATGTAATGACGTTTCGGCTGTTCAGCCTTCTTCAGATTAAATAGTACGTTTAAAAACAAATAACTAAAAACTATTTGAAAATAGTTTTTAGTTCTTAGTTTTTAATCTGAAGAAGGCTGAACAGCCGAAACGTCATTACAATCGTCAGATCAGCTAGAAGTTCGCCCCACTGTCCTTATTTATTATATTTATTATTATTTATTATATATATATATATATATATATATAGTAGTTTTCTTTCAAACATGTTTGAAAGAAAACTTGCCCTGAGCGGGATTTGAACCCACGTCCCCCCGTATACTAGTCGGGTGTGATGACCACTACACCATCAGGACAACCATGCTGGCAACACGGCAATCGAAGATGTGATTTACGTGATCGAAGACATGGTATCCCGGAAAATTTTGCTTTCAAGGTGACAAGGCAGGGGAAGCCTATAACTCCATTTGAAACCCAACTAAGGATCAATTACTGATACACGACCGAAGTCAACTTAGCGGATGACGAAGGAGGATCCATTTATTCAATTAAATATGATTATTTGGGGTGTACAGGGTTAGGGTTTCCTTCACATACAGATTAATTAATTGAAATAAGCCTGTATCCGTTCAAATCCCGCTCAGGGCAAGTTTTCTTTCAAACATTTATTCAATTGAAATATGATTATTTGGGCTGTACAGGGTTAGGGTTTCCTTATGTTAATTTGCCCTCTTAATTTGAACATGCTACTAAGGCTAATTATCATCAAGATGAAAGAATAAGTTTTCGGGCGCAATTTATGAAAAACGTTCATAACAATGTATAATTCTATATCCCAGCAACAAAGAATGTAATAAAATGCTGTGAATATTAACCAAAGTCTTCCTCTAAAACCCTTACCGTTCGTGCAGTAATTACCACTTCATTTCCTTCTTCGTTTCGCATGTCAAATTCTCCTAGGACAACTTTTAGTTGGTATCCATATCTCTCTCGTTGAAAGCAGTGAGCAGCTGACACCACCCACTTTTTATTGATTAAGGTTCCACCACAAAAGATGTTGGTATAACCATACCTCGACTCCCATCTAAAGCCAACTTGCCAGGGAAGCTCCTCTGGCTTAGCTACAGTGCCACCAACAATGCGTGACTGCTTTCCAACACCACAGCTCACACTTCCTCCATACCTGCCTTCAGTTTCATCGTTGGATACTGGAGAGAAAAGAGCGAACACAAGTTGGTGGGAGGAGAATGAAAAGAATCTGACATACATGTTAAGGTGACGTTACACGAGCCAACTTTTAACGCCAATTTTAATGCAACATCGTTGCGTTACAAGTTGTCTCGTGTAACATAGCATACAGGGCGATTTTAAACGCAGCAGTTTGTTGCGGCAACATGTTGGAGGTTTTTGAAAGCAATTAAAAAACTTGCAACATTGTTGCCTGAATTTTGTTGGAGTTGGTGCGTGTTACACCCCTACCGTTGACTTTTAACGGAACATCGTCCCAGGCGGAATATACTCATTGTCCACCATATTTGTCGAGCAGGAGCCTGGGCTCAAACGTTGCGGACAATGCTCTGTCATGGGCTCCTGCTTGTGTAACATACCGTTTGCTACCGTTGCCGCAACAAAGTTGCGTTCAAAGTTGACTCGTGTAACATAGCTAAAAAATCGGCGTTAAAAATCGGCTCGTGTAACATCACTTTAAGGCTTGTTCATGCAATGAACATCGTCATGATAATCATTGTCATTGCTATCATCATCATCGTCATCATCATCATCACCATCGCCAAATACACTTTCCAAAAGAATTAAAATTAACTACGCAATTCCATATTTTCAACTTAATAGCGGAGCTCAGTGCGCAATGATTTGAATAACTACTTTTACAAGCCAGTTACCTTGGTCAGTGTAAGCGCCAGTCGTTGGCTGAACAGTTGGTTCTGTGGAACCTGAAAAGAAATTAATATAATAGAGGGGAAATGTTAGCGCCAACAGCGTCTGATCTATTACTATTCGGTATAAGAGAGGAGTAATTTTAACTGGAACGTACAGGTGATGTTGCATGGCCCCGCGACTTTTCCTTTGGTTTTTGTATAATTTCTCCCACTAGACAAGTGTGGAATGCAGGTTTACCTAATGCACTTATGGTACTCCTTCACTTATCGCTCGTACCACAATTATACACTGCAATAGGGTTACACGATATGGTACCGGATTACTTTTAGAGGACACAACGGCCTACGAGGACCAGGAAGTGGAAAGAACAGTTCAGCTCAATCAAGACTATCCTTCTAACTACAGAGTACTACGCGACAAGAGCAAAAACAATAGCAGATCTAGTTTATAAGCAATGTTTAATTTCAGTTTTCTAACGTTACTACCGCTTTTGGGAAATATGTTTTCTTTAAACTTGTCCGGGCCGCCTTCAGCTCCACGAGGACTGTAACGAACGCACACAATGTCACCGTGTTTGCTAGATCGGGCACGACCGACTCCAATTTGGAACGTGCTGTTCCAGACAACCTAGCCACAAGCAACAAAATAAAATTAGAACATAACAATAATAATCAATGACGGCGAGAGTAATTTGATCTCCTCCCTCTAATTCCACTGCTTGATTTTATTCATCTGTTCGACGCTACAGAACCCAAACAACCACCACGAAACTAGACAGGGAAGTTCTAAAGTTAAAACAAATACAACTGACGAAAATGGACTCCGTAGACGAAATTGAATATATGGTCTTGACACATGAGAAAGTACTTATTTAAAGTTAGGATGAGAGACAAAAAATAGGTGAAACACTGTCGTAGTTAGGCGTGCAACATAATTAAGCATATACAAAATGCCAAGAAACATTCTGGTTTACCTAGCAGATCCAATCCATGAGATCTGCGGTAACACATGTGATAAAGGGGCTGTACTCTACAACTCTTAAAACGGAGCTATCAAACCAGCTAGGGGTTGGTAATTAAAACGCTTTAGATGTATATTTAAAACATGGACATCATTCTGCAGAATCGGTTAAATACCTGTGCAAAATGAACGATTGGAAGTTCAGGAGATTTTGGCATTCCTGTTTCGTAGTCGTAATTCACTTCTTCGCTGTACCATTGCTGGACAGCCTTGATGCAAAGATTTGGGATGCCACCATTACCTCGCTTAACGGACCCTGATATAGCAGCGAGATTTTCTCCCTGGTTTTTCCTGTCCAAAGTTTTGTTATCATGGTCGAGCGCATCGATCAAAGCGAGTTCTTCGCACCATTTCTGAGCCTCGTCACCCAACTCCTCTGACCAGATGAGTGACTGGGAACCATGAACATTTCTCAGTTTGTTGTGGGTTATCACACAAGCTTTCTCATAGTCATCGTAAGCGCTCACGCCTTGAAAGATGTAAAAGCTTTATTAGTATTCTGAGGCTGGAAAATCAGTTCTCACTAGACCAATAGTCTATTAACCAAATTAATAACAACCGCCTTTGTACTGAACAAAATACCTTATTTTCGATACAAAACAATATAGAACTGAACAGCTATGATAAGAGATGATCAACAAGTTATCAGTTAATGTAAATCTTACCTTTGTAAAGTAGTTGACTGCACAACATAAAAGTGACGGCAAGGAATGCCTTCATTATGCCTTGGCCTTGGATTGTTCTCGGGCTTAGGAAATGAAGATTTCTACATAAGTACTAAGAAAAGTCATTAATAATAGAAGGATGGTGACCTCCGTCTGACCAGTGTACAATGATGTGGTATATGCCTGTCCTTGTAGTAGATACGCCTCTTATTTCATAATATATGATGAGCGCAAAATTTGAAGTTAATTGGCGTTAAACATTTTGATGGAAAATCTATAGTAACCACTGGCTAACAGTGCTAGCCCAATGGGAAAAATTTAACCGTATTTTGAAAATAAGGTTTTTGGATTGTTACTTTTTTCACACAAAATTTTATTAATCGGATACATTTTTTTGTTACTTGCTCATTTATTGTAACACAATAGCAAGCAATCAACGTGTCAACGTATGGGCGTTTCAACCACAAGTAAAGATGATGAAGTCATTTCTCTTCTTGCTGTCGTACAACCATACCTTATTAAGAGATTTTTTTTGGAAAGAGGAATTGGACTTTTTTGAACTGGTGTACGTATTGTTATATTATCATGCTTGTCAGTCAATTCGCCCTAATAATGATCATGACATCAAAGAAACACGTTCAAGACAACATCTCATTAATTTACATGCTAAATGCTACAGAAACGAAAAGTCTATCCTGGCAAAGTACTTTTCCCAGGTGCATGTAAAGTGTAAAAAAATCCATTTCATCATATTAGGAGTGAATACTTTATTCTTTCTGTTATCTCCACCCTGGTTTAAAATTCTTTTGTTAATAGCAGTCATTATTAAAACAACAGCGAGCAACAAACTGTCAGAGTATGGGTGCGCCAACCACAAGCCAACACAGAATCATGTAATGTTTTTCCCTATACCACCCCCTTGCGACCTCCTTTAGCAATGTGTTCCGCCTTCAAGAGGACGCAAGAACCAATGGGTGTTGTTGGAAGTAGATAACTTTGTCTTTATGCCAACCGCAGGGATTAATTTTTAAGGTCAAGCCAAATTTTTGCTCAACGTCTACATCACCCAGCCATTATCCGGTAGATAAATTGTAAAGCCCTGGCCAAACTACCGAACAAAGTCGGATCCCATGTCCAACATTGTTGGATATGAATTTTGAGATAGTGGCAAAACAGTATCCAACATTCCTAGACGAAACAAGCTACCGGTACAAGTTGGCGATAAATTTGAAAACATGGCGCTAACACGGAAATAAAAAGCGCTTCTAGCGTTTGTGGTATTAGAGCTGTTCGAGGACGCAAATCAAGAATCATTAAACAGGGAATTGGTTAGGAGAACGAGCAGGAAAGCATATTTTCCATACCGTTGTACAGATATCATTGCAATATAGCCCCGCGTTTATGGATAAAATGAGAATGAGCCCGAGTCAGTTCGCATAAATTTTAAACGCAATTCAACCAAACATCTGAAAATAGGACGGCGATTCGTGATTGGCTAGCAGGACGAACGTGAGTAGCTTCAGGATACATTTTTTTGGAAAAGCGGCAAAATACTGTAACTTTTTTCGTTGGAAGTAATAACGTTTGATCAAAAGCAAACTCGATACCACACTTGATAGAGCAAAACGTTTCGCCATGGGCGAATTCGAACATCATCCAATGTAGACGCCCAAACGGTGGAACAATGTTGGATCGAGCAAAGTTGGAACGTTGAATCCAACTTTGTTCGATAGTTTGGCCAGGACTTAAAATATTTGTTGAAAGGAGGATACAAGGGAGGATAAGTGTACCGGCCCGAGTTTTCGAAACCTAAATACCGCCATGAGACGTGCTTAGGCTGCTAATAAAAGCGTTTCGTCCCAGCGAAAACTTTCAACGGGAGACCAAGCCTTATAATCCACGTTTATGAGTTTTTTGTTGATGGCAAACGATAGATTCAGTTGAGATGCCTGGCAAACTAAGTCTTGTGTTTTGTGTATACTCAGTTCTTTAGGGTCTTCCTTGGCTGTTTAGATTAAACAAAGAACTATATGGCTTAATTAGCTGCAATCCTCTCTTGCTGGTTGCAAACTATGTTTTCCGTGAAGTTCTTATCTTCCTTTTGATACTACAACACTAAATTTAAAAACACGTTCTTTGCTGATTTTTCTGTTATAGCAATAAGCAACTATACTAATGAAAGTTTTAAGGTATATCGGCTGGTGGGTGTTTCAACCACAAACAAGCGTGCGATGTCAGCTCACTTCGCTGTCAAGTTGTGACCACTTCCTTCAGTGTCTAAATCAAAATAGCCTAAGAAAAGACCCGGTCTGCCTAAAGCATTTTGGCACCCAAGAATAAGCATAGGCTCGATTAGCAGCATTAGTTTTGGGAAATGAGCCCGCGGTCAGTCCCCGCAAAGACGGCTGGACTCTTGGACGAGACATGTTGTTTCACCAAATGAATCAGAAGCTCACCTGCTCAAATCGAGCAGGCAGCATAAAATATTTTCTTCCAGACTGTTTAACTGGTGCTGGTTGAAAAACTGTTCTTTGAGCGGCGTGTTATCGTGTTTTAGAGCGTTTTAAAGGGAAAATCTTGAAAGATTTACAGCGGGACAGCCTCCCACGCAGTCTTTTTTAGGGGAGGAGGTAAAATACGAGTCTCCTAAAAACGACTGCGTGGGAGGCTAGACACATCACAGACGCTTCTAAAATTTAAACGTTTATAAATCTTTTGCCGATCGTCACTAAAACTCTACACGAGTACTACGAGTAACATACGAGTGACATACCAGTACATACGGGTACATAAAGCCACATACGAGTAACACCCAGGTAACATGCGGTCAAATGTGGGTAATACGAATGAAATCCACAAAGTAAAATACAAGAAATTGGATCTTTCTCCGAAATCTTCGATTTGTTTTTTACTGCTCGGTGTATTCATGAATTCAAGGGTGAAGTGGGGGAACAAATTAGCATTTTACAATAACTGTCAAAATTCTCGCGCGCTGATTGGCTAATTTTTATCATCAATGGCCGTCTTTATGCTAGAAACGTCAAAGTCGTCTGAGACGTTAAAGTCGTCTTGAGACGACTGTAACGTCTGGTATAAAAACGGCAGAATGCGTCTAGACGACTTTAACGTCTCTAATGGCCGTTTTTAAGCCTGGTTTCCATATGATCTTACAATACAATACAATACCCTTTATTTTACGTGGTAAATGTTCTTAGCTTATTAGCTACTTTACAGACATACCACGAAAAATAAATAAATAAATAAACTAAAAATAATAATGAAAAGAGAAAATGGCTAAAAAACCGATATAAAAATATATGTGCGGTTGAAAATATATTAAAACTAAGAGTAGATCACAAGGTTATTACATAATGATAATGGTCTGCAGACCGCCGCAGACGCCGGTGACACATGTTTCCATAATGATCTTAACGTGACGTAGACCGATCGCCGATCATGGCGCAATTCGTGTCGCAGACCGATCGCAGACCATTAAGATCATATGGAAACCAGGCTTAGAAACGGCCATTTGTGGCACTAATGGCCAAAGCAAACATGTTCGAATTCGAAAAACAGCCGCTAGCCTACTTCTGCGTGTAAGTTATTACTCAATAGCTTAATTCTATTGAACTTAAATGTCAGTTTCTGTGGAATGTACATGCAAAATAGAGAGCCTTACGTCAGTGTGATAATATTAATAACAAAACAACAGTGAAGTGTCTAAAGTTAAGATGACCTCAAGAGCTTAGCGCGCAAACGGCGTATAGATTATTGAAGTTAAGCTATATTTCATTTGTATCTTGGTGCTTTTTGGTGCATTTTACAATGCGAGTATTTGAAACTGGCTCTCGAGCCATCTTGCAGTTGTCACTGTAATTTGCAATGAATGTACAATTTCCTTGGTATTTGCACCTTTCAAGTCTTGGTTCTAACTTTTCATCCATTGAAGCTAGGAAATGATGTCTATTCACCGAGATAAGAAACTGGTTTCTTCGAGTAGCGTGGGTTCTACAAACTGATATGAAAGAAACCTGCATTTAACGAACTAAAGGTACAGTTATTTCTGGTGAAATACATGTGGGAAACAGGTAAAAGCAGTTTTAGAAAACCTTTTGAAGTCACAATTAACATGAAGAAACGTCGTGTTCTGATACGCTGTCCCGTCTGAGGAAATCATTCGTTTACTAGTATTGAGGCCTTCCAAGGGGTGGTCTGGTGCCGCTTTCTCGCTCGTTTACGACTCCGTCTGTCACTTGTTTCATTGGGGACAAATGTTGCTGTCGCAAAGAAAACAAAAAAGAATGGAAAGTGAATTGTCGCTGTCGCAAACCGTCGCACGTTTTCTGCCAATTTCTGTCTGTTGCAATTGTCGGTGTTTTGGGAGAATATTGTCGCCAGTTTTCGGAGCCATGTCGCTTATCGCTTCTACCCTTGGAAGGCCTCAGTATCATATCCATTGTAGGCTAATAACACGTCTTTGCTAAAAGTCTAATAACGGAAGCTTTAGATAAACAATTGAGAATAAAAATTAGTGATAAAAATTGTGAATGACGTTTCGATGAATCGCTCATCATTTTCAAATTCGTAAAAACTAAAAGTCAAATTCTTGTGAGTTCTTTATATGCTAAAAATGTGTGTGGGAATCTCGTTGCATGTAATTAAAAACGCTACAATGTGGAACGTAGAAAGTGATAATTAGGTGCTAAATAGTTTTGCTTTGATTGAATCAGATTGAGTGTTCAGCTTAGGTTTCATTTCTTGGATAAAAAGCATTTCGTAAATTAAGCATTCAAATTTCCCACGACATTTCTTTAGAATGGTGAATTGTTCCTGAAGATCTTTGTTTCTCTGATTGTGCGCGTCACGCAGGTGTTTTCCAATAGCAGAGTGTTTGTGTTCCTCAATGCGTTGAAAAAGGTGTCGGCGAGTATAGCCAACATAATCTGCATCACACAGATCACATTTGAATTTATAGACAACGCATTGTTGATTTATTGACGGTGGTTTGGCCTCTGCTACTTTGATGTCGTCGGCAATTTTCTTGCTTGTAAACACTGGGCGTAGATCGCTGTTTACTTTCTTTCCAAGATCGGACAGCTGTCTTCGTACAACGTCGGCTGATCTTTGATCCTTGAACGGCAGAATAATTCGAACGGGCGCATTTGCTTGAACATCGTACCATACCATCGGACCATACCATACAGAGATGGTATGGTCGTTAATAGACAGGGGTTTCAGTTTCTCATCAAGCGATTTAGCAAGAGCGTAGTTATATGTCCCTGTGGCAGACAGAATTGGGCCTACTTCTCCACTATCAAAGCCATGTTGATGCCCGTTACAAACGATCCCTTCTAATGACTATGTTAAACCGAGCCCACTGTCTCCCATCTTCACCTGATCTATTTGCTGAAGAATGTGACAACTTGAAAGGGATCTTCTTAAAACTGAAGTACCCAGATAATCTTATTAATTCCACAATAACTAGATTCATCGAGTCGCGAAATCAACAACAAGTTCGCGATGTTCAAGCAAAACTGAGTAACTCTGGAAAATGATTATTATAAACTAAATTGTCTACTAAACTGTATGTTTTAACCTGATGAAAACACACTCAGAACATATACGAGTTCTAAGCTTTAAAATTTCATGCCATTACACGCGAGGAAAATTATTAAAGTTGTTTCAGTTTTGTAGATTAACGTAGTGCACTAGTTATTTTTAATAACGTGTGTGATCCAAGGCTTGAGATATTTTACATTTGTGTAAACATTTGGCGATCGAACTCTTGAACATCTTTTACCATGACTCACAATTCCCCCCAAATAAAACTTCCCTTTATTGTAGCACGCTAGTGGTCCGCCACTATCGCCTTTACAAGTGTCAAGTATTCTTTCGGTGTATCCTGAACATAACATACTATCAGTCAACCAACGAACTTTTCTTCTACACTCCTCGGGTGGAAGTATGGGAACATCAATACTACGAAGTGTCTTGTCCGCTCTTCCTGCTTCATTATCAAGGCCAAACCCGGTTACTGTGCAAATTTCGCCTCCTGTAAACGAGACTGATTGATCCGGAAGGCATATTGGTCTCATGTAGTCGTTATATTCTTTTAATGGCGTCTTGAGCTTCACTAGAGCAATGTTGTAATCTTTAGTGTTTTTACGATGTAAAGGATGCCTAATTACTTTGACTGCCTCGGCTACCACTTCCTGTCCATCTTCGTTTTGATCATCAAATTCGCCTAAGATTACTTTGAGTTTAAACTTAGGATTCACTCGAACAACAAAGCAATGGGCAGCAGTCAAAATCCATTCCCGGTCCAGCAACGATCCACGACAAAACACGTTTGACTTGCCAAATCGGTTTTGATATCTGAAGCCAACTTCCCAAGGGAATTGCCCCGCCTTCACAGGTTCATCACCGGTTGGTCCTCCTCGTTTCACTATTCCGCACGTTATATCTGCTATTAGCTGCTGATCTAATTCTTGATTGGTCATTACTGCAAGCAATTACCATTAAATGTGAAACCCTTAACATGATATGTGCCAATATGAATACGAGAATATTAGTATATTGAATATGAGATACTGGTGTGAGAAACCAAATCTAATTGATATATTGTATCACGTGTTCAGTTTTCACCCAATTTTTAGGCTTGAATATAACCTTCAACTATGCTCACGTTTCCAGCGGATACTGTAAATGAACGATGTAAATTGTAAATGAACGATGGAGGAGTTTACCGATGAAATATGAAATAATGTCTTCGAAGTAGTGTCAACAAATGTCGAAACTAAACCCGAAAGCTGGAAACTATGTTTTACCTGTAGGAAGTTAGAATACGGTTGGGAATTTTTCAATATCAAACGCTCATACGGCCTGGTTTGTGAGAAGATGATGCAGCATTTTCGTCTCACCTTCATCCATGTCCACCCTGGACCCTTCACCAACAGAGTTTCTCGCGTCTTCCGCTGGTATGTCGAAATAAACAGAGGATGGTACATCAGCTTAGCCTTCTTACTTTCTTTTCTACTTATACTTTAATGCTGATAAAGGCAGGCCAAGCGTATTTGGTCCGTCAAATATCAATTCTTGGTTTTAAACGCGTGCACGTCACCCAAGTAAAAAAATAAAAGCATCAACCATTCAATAGGTAAGGTCATGAAATAGAGATATTGTAGAAATGTAATAAATAAATAACATCCTAAAATCTCAGGGCTGTGCGATATCCCGTCCTCGATTGCGAGTCATTCGGCAAAATGCACCACTCAAAATTATAGAATTTAGTATGGACACGCCATGTTGGTGTCTCTCTGAGGAGTGCAAGTCATGGAAGCAGATACATTCCTAAAATGTGATGAAGAAGAAATGTAAAAGTCTGTTTACTTTTGAATTTTACTTCTTATCACGTCACTTGAAAACCAAGAACTGAATGTGAATATGTGTTTCATAACTTGTATTGATTTTTTTCTCAAACAGAACAACAACCCGTTCTGTAATTGGTATAAACGTTTGTGTCATGAAAATGTAGACGCAATCCTAGTAGTAGCAGCAGCAGCAGTAGCAGTATTAGTTGTAGTAGCAGTAGTGGTACAGTTGAACCCCGATAACTCGGTAACTCGAATTCCCCGCTAACTCGAAGTAAAACTGATTTCCCTTGGATTTGCCTTATATATTTACTGTAATTTTAACCCTATAACTCGAAATCCCGCTAACTCGAAGTGATTTTTACTTCCCTTCAGGTACTTTTCTTTGTAATTTTACCCTCGATAACTCGAAGTCGATTTTCACTTTTGCGGACTAACGAGCCATAACGTTTTTCACCGGAAGATTACATTTAATCTCATTTATATATTATGACAAATTGACCTTTGTCGATATCACACGTTTGTATGTCCGTAAACAAACAGTTTTGACAGTTCTTCCCGGCGAAGAGAAATAATGGCGTGTAATCTGGAATCGATCTATTGTTTGTCATTATTTTTCAATCTTGCCCAGTTCATTCTTCTTTCATATCTTTCTTCTTCTTCTCACAATTCAATATGTGCATGGCACTTGCATCCCTTCTCCGTCACCCCGGTTCACAGCCTTTCCAGTAACTACTGCAGTGCAGGAGTTTTGCTTATCGGTCTTACTCTTACATTGTTAGAAATCTTACAATAAAACATGTATAAGCATAAAACCTCTATAATCAAATGTTTCTGGTCTTTTTGTTCAACACGCATATGACTCGAAACCCCGATCACTCAAAGTAATATCAATTTTCCCTTCGCAATTCGAGTTACCGGGGTAAGTAGCACTACTACTACTACTACTACTACTACTACTACTACTACTACTACTACTACTAGTAGTAGTAGTAGTAGTAGTAGTAGTAGTAGTAGTAGTAGTAGTAGTAGCAGTAGCAGTAGTAGCAGTGGTAGTAGTTGTAGCAGTAGTACCAGCAGCAGCAACAGTAGCGGTAGCAGTAGTAATAGCGCCAGTAGCAGTAATAGTAGTAGCAGCAGCAGCAGTGGTAGTAGTAGTGGTAGTAGTGGTAATAGTGGTAGTAGTAGTAGTAGTAGTAGTAGTAGTAGTAGTAGTAGTAGTAGTAGTAGTAGTAGTAGTAGTAGTAGTAGTAGAAGTAGTAGTAGTAGTAGTAAAAGTAGTAGTAGCAGTAGTAGTAGTAGTAGTAGCAGCAGCAGCAGCAGCAGCAGCAGCAGTAGTAGTAGTAGTAGTAGTAGTAGTAGTAGTAGTAGCAGTAGTAGCGGTAGTAGCGGTAGTAGCGGTAGCAGTAGCAGTAGTAGTAGTAGTAGTAGTAGTAGTAGTAGTAGTAGCAGTAGTAGCAGTAGTAGTAGTAGTAGTAGTAGTAGTAGTAGTAGTAGTAGTAGAAGTAGTAGTAGTAGTAGTAGTAGTAGTAGTAGTAGTAGTAGTAGTAGTAGTAGTAGTAGTAATAGTAGCAGTAGTAATAGCAGTAGTAGAAGTGGTAGTAGTGGTACTAGTAGTAGTAGTAGTAGTAGTAGTAGTAGTAGTAGTAGTAGCAACATCAGTTGTTGTTGTGTCAATGATAGAATTAGCAGAGGTAGGAGCAGCAGTTTTGCTAGAGGGAGGGGTAGTGCTAGAAGTTGACTTAAAGGGGCTAGGTCACGCTGTGAGTCTGCGCGCTGAGTCCATTTTATCTTTCAGCACGCATCATGAAAACTCCACTGCGCCAAAATAAAGTTTACTAAAAGATGAGATAAGTTCGACATCGTGATTGCTCAGGGGTAAACAGATTGAGTTCGAGTCGACGGTAATGGCCGACAATTTGAAAAAAAGGTTTCCGACTCCTTTTCAGAGTTGTTGGATCCCAGTGCGAATGCGTGAGTCATGACCTGTTTAATCCTGGTCAATCGCGACGTCAAACTTATCTGATCTTTAAGGAATTTCAAGTACAATTACTGAACTTCATTTCAGGTATTTTCAGCGATCGGTGGAATTTTCGTGATGCGTGATGAAAGACGTGCGCAGACTCACAGCGTGACCTAGTCCCTTTAAAGTATCTGTATTTTAGTCGGGATTATAAACAAAGTAACAGATTTAAAATTATACCCGGTGAACTCTGGGAAGATGCGTTTGCCGGACCGTGTGGCGACTCTATTGCAACTGCAAAAGCAATAGGAATACAAACCTTATGGCTTTTATTGCAAGATATATGTGAGCTGTAATTATAGGAAAGATTATCAGAGGTACTAATTATATTAAAAAGAAAAATGAGAAAAGTTTACCCACATTCATTACTAATTAATCTGCTTAATTTTGCTACCAATGTAACCACAGGTCATATGCTGCAAATGGCATCTTGATAACATTTTTTTAATCTTGTTATTATTTTTTCATTTGTTTTACCCATCGTTGGGTAAAATAGGATGAGACTGTAGAAACTAGCTTTAAATTGTATCAAACAGAGTGAAACATCCTGACATGGGATAAAAGTAAAAGATTAATGAATAGATTTTTTAAAAGCTAAAATGCTCTTCTGGACAAATAACCGAATAAAATTTGCATTAATTAAGCCATTCCAACCTAATAACTGACGAGTTCAACGCGCCGAAGGCTTTCTCGGGGAAAGAAAATATTATGCACCACCCCGTCATGTAATCCAATGTGAAATGTCATACTCAGATTACCCAACTCGCGTTTTCCAGCGGGAAATAATGTATCCGATCCTACTACGTTTTTAAAAAATACAACAACAAACTTAGAACAACAAGAAAACAAAAATTATGATATTTTATAGGAAATAATATTGTTTTTAAAATCGTAAAAATTAAATAGAAAGTAGAAACTCAGACTCGAGATCAAAAAAGGGCCGATCAAATGCAGAAAGTTGTCAAAAAGCAGTCATCAAAAAGACTAGCGCCCTTCACGCTTCATTACAAAGGTTGAAGATCTTCGTCCAAAGACTGTCAACAACGAAATGAACACGGCGGCGTTTCGCCGTTTACCTCAGATTAATTACAGGGTTTTTTTGTTCAAACCAGCAAGAATCAGAGGTTTGATGTTAAGAACAGCGAAATGGGTTTTCAGGTTGTGCTATTTTATAGTGTACGGATGTGTAAGAGAAAAGCTTGTGTAGTTTGGCCAGGTTATAATAGCGCTGCCCTCGTTGCTGTGTATAACAAGGTGATGTTTGCCGCTTAAAATCTTTACATTAATTAAAAAGGAAGATGAGAGTGGTCATCGCAATCACGAACACTACTTGAGCAGTAGTGAATATACAGCCTGAGAAAATATCAGTCTGGCTTGTTTGGGAGTTGAACCCATGACCTCCGCAATACCGGTGCAGCGCTCTACCAACTGAACTAACAAGCCAACCGGGAGCTAGTGAATAAATGATTGTAAATATATGAATATCATATATTTGAACTGTGAATTAAAGAAGGAAGATGAAGGTCATCGTCGCAGTTATGATCACTACTTATGCAGTAGTGAAAATGAAGCCTGACAAAATTCATGCTTGTACGAGGGATGCACCCATGACCTCTGCAATACCAGTGCAGTGCTCTACCAACTGAGCTAATACACCAAATGGAAGCTGGACATTTTGTTGGTTGGTATACATCCGTGAGTGATAAATGTGTGAATATCATAATTTGAACTGCGGATTAGAGAACGAAGATGAAACTGATCATCGCAGATATGAACCCTACTCATGCAGTCGGTCGTGAAAATAAAGCAGGCTTTATTCACAGTCGGCAGTCATTTATTCATCCACAGTCATTTTTTCATCGTATCACTCACGGGTTTATTAGGAAGCAATAAAATGACCAGCTCCCAGTTGACTTGCTAAGCTAAGTTGGTAGAGCACTGCACCGGTATCGCAGAGGTCATAGGTTCAACTCCCGTACAAACCTGAATTTTTTTCTGCAATGATCACTCTCATCTTCATGCTTTAATCCACAGTTCAAATGTATGATATTCATATATTCACAGTCAGTTTTTATTCATCGTATGACTCGCGAATTTACGAACCAAGAAAATGACCAACTCCCAGTCATTTAATCTAGAAGCATCCTCGTTAGACGTGGGAAGTAACAGTAAAATAAAACTATCAAGGTACTTTAGTTTTTTTATCTGCTTAGCCAATCAACTATTTTGTGTGAAATGGCGCTATTATACGCAGCTCTGTGTTCCGAATGATTAACATTGTTGACTGATCTTAATTGCCATGTTCGTACTCCTCTTTTCTACGGACATTTATGTAAAAATTGCTTAGCAGTTTGTCTAAATGAGATATCTTTGCTATTTGTCTGATTTATCCACCTTTTCCAATAAACTTCGAAGGAACATTTGCATCGTTCTTACAATGTTGTGTTGTTTTTGACCCGCAGCGAATTCTTTTAGACTTTCGTGTGAAAGACGCGACGTGTGGACTCAAGGATTTTTGTTCTTTTTTTGCAAACGTTTGCTCTCCAATAGTTCATCTGGATCCTAAAACTCTTCGTTTTTCCTGCTGTCCTCACTATTTTGGGCACAAAATTTGTGGAAGAAAATCCAAGCGAAGTTGATCAAGCGCAACCAGACGGCTTTTTCTGGACCTGCCGATGGCGGTGAACTTTCTATACTATTTCCTTAGCTATGTGTTAGCGAGACCAGAAGAGTTACAAGATAAGTAGACTTATGTAAATGCCAGTAATAAAAAAAATAATTGTGGAGCTCCGCTCTTAGAGGGTCTCAATAGGAGGTCCCTTTGACGGTTACGGTAAAAAATAAGCCGTTTGGACGGTTGACAGCTAAAATTGGCTTGCTCATTTGACAGTTGTCGGTAAAAATATTGCGTTTTTGAAAGTTGACGGTAAAACGTTTGGCAATTTGACGGTTGGCGGTTAACCCCTTTGAAACCCTCCTCTTAGGCTGGGCTAAATATATGTTACCTTTAGATAGTACGTTTTTCTTGAAAGCTTGTGGTCCACCAATTGCTCCCTTAGGTGAATACCGTGCCACTGATATGAACCCAAAAGTCTTTGAAATCGCACTTCCAACACCTATCTCCATAGAACCATTCCACAAAACCTACGGTCGATAAAATGATTGCGATTTACAAAAGGCAATGGTTCAAGATTTAAGAAAAAACTTTCACCAGATCACCAAATAAGCTGATGTCAAAATTTGAAAAAAACGTAATGAGAAGGTGACCTGTGCAAAGTGGTTGATTGGTAGACCAGACTCCTTGGCAGTTCCCTTTTGGTAGTTATAATTCTGCGCTTCATCATACCAGTTTTGGACCACTTCACCGCACGTAACACAGTCCGACTTCCATCTTCCTTGGCATTTAGCCTGCGGCGGAACAAACCAGGCTATGTTCTCTCCTTCGTCCTTTTCGGCCAAAGTATCCCGATCGTGTTCTATCTTGTCATTTATTGCAAGATACTCGGCCCATTTCTGTGCATCCTCAGCGAGCGCTTCAGACCAGATAAGGGGCTGAGCACCATGGAGCCTTCTCAACTTGTTATGTTCGGTTACACAGTTGCGATCAAACAGGTCATAAGACAGGCCTGAAGAGAGGAAATACAATAACTTGGTCGACGTATGAAGTTGCGTATACGAACGACCTAATTTTATTTCCACTTAAAGCAAATACTTCAATTAACGTCAAGTGACATATTAGAAATACAGCCAGCCATCGGAGTGCACGAAAGCCGTTGCATATTCGTCGGTATTCCGCCAAGCCGGCTTCCCATCACGCTCGCCTAAAGGATCGTGTGTATACCAAGGAAATGCAAGTGGCTCGTAGCGTATACCATGGAAAACCACTCGAAAGGATTGCATAACTAATATACAGTTATATTATGAAATTAAAGGTAAACAAAATATACAAGCAACTTAAATGCTAACTTGAAAATCAGCGAATGCTTTATAATCATAACGCTCATTGACAAACAACAATAATGTCATAATCCGGCCCTTTACGTTATTTATGTAGAGATGACGGTTGTCAGTCCAGGTGAGTTGTTTTATATATAGGTTTAGTAATCGAAGAAATGCGAGAAGCATAATTGATAAAAAGAAAGAACACCGAGGATGTAATCACGCTATCCGATCGTTTACACGAAACGAAAAAAGAAGGCCATATTGCAAATACGTAGCTCAAATTACCAGCACTAATTCCAACTGTGGGAGGCTGTGCTGGAAACAAAAGAGGACCAATGAATGAAAATATTATGGCAACAATTTTTCATTTATAGGGCCCGCCAAACCAGTTAATCCAAGAGGGAATTGGGACGGTTTCCCTCATAAATTGAAACTAACGTTGGCATATATTATAAGCGTATAGGAGCGTCCAGTTGATGTTGAGGTATTGTGTTACTTCTACCTGTTGACAACACCAAGCAGCAGACAATCAGTGAATAGGGAAAGTCAAGTGCCATGGATGGTTTTCCTTGCCACTCACATCTTTAACTAGGTAGAAAGAATAACTGCAGTAAGCCATCGGGCATTGCTGCTTTCTGGCTCTCTTTTAACATGTATGAACTGTTTTTAGCAGTTTGGTCACTCGACAGTAGCTGGTGAACTTCACCCAACCTTACATTTAGGGACAACAACCACTTTCTAGATTAGATTCCGCTATTAAATATGAAATATTTTCTTCTAGTTTTCTTAATATCCCGACTATTCATTACTTTGTTTTGGCATTTTAAGTTGTGTTCTAAAAACCTACAACAATAACTACAGTGTTAAATTTCCTAATTTTACGTAGATGGCTTTTACGACCTGTCCTTGTCAAAGAAATGTAACAAAATGTCTTCTGAAAGTGCCAGTTTTCGAACGCGGGCGAAATTATCTCTAGAAATTATTTGAGAGTATATGTTTACCTTAAGAACAGTAAAGTTTCTTTCTTCATTTTACTAATCCGTAATCTGTGTACCGCCATATTTGACTGCATTCACTGAACTATTAGACCGCGTCCATGGTGGTACTTCCGATTCAATTAATTGACTATGGCCACCCGTCTAGGAAATGACTGAATCGGCTTTGACCGAGTAATATAAACTTTTCCCTTGCCACGATGAATCAACAACAAGAAGAATTTCTGTGAAACGTCTATTTGGGATTTTTACCCCGCGTCAGAAGTTTCAACCTGATATCACACCTTCAAATTTTGTAACATTAGCTTATTTGATTTCGAATGCCAAAAAGCTGTAATTTTGGGATGAAAAACAAAAACAAAATATTAGTTTACTTAAATTTTAAAGACTGGAAGCTTTCACTTAAGAATGATAACTCGACAACTTTCTCCGCTATCTGGGAACAAATGAAAATATGTCGTACATTAAAACAGATTCAACCAAATAACTTCACTCTTTCTTTTGAAGACAGGGTAAAACAGAATCAATCCGGCTAGAGACAATTAGGATTTGGTCTTAAGTACCATACAGTTTGCTTACTTTTGAATCTTGGAATTCCAGTGTTTGCTGTCCAGAGATTAAAAATCGCCCTTATTATCATTTTCAGAGTAGGGGTATAATTACGAGTTGCTTTCTGTGTTTGCAATAGTTTAAATGTGTTTAAAACATGAATCCCTTGACACTACCGATTTGCTGAGAAGTGGATTCATTCAGGCCAAATTCGATTCATCCGATTGTCTCCACTTATGTCCAGGATTGAACGCATCTGTGAAATTGGCGAAAAATCGCAACCTGAACGACTATTTTGCGCTATTTGCCATTTTTCTCTAACTTACACTTACTGCGAACTTTTGTAATTTTTGTAATTTTTGCATTTGCATCCAATCCTGGACATATCTCAAGATTTATTTTACAGCAATGTATTTCCCAACTCTGTTCTGAAACGGAACAAGACTGACGAATCATCAATCATGTTTAGGTCATTGTACAAAACCAGCTTTCTTTGTAAAGGATTCCAATCTTAGCGAGGTTGTGTCCGGTGTTCGACTCTACGCCTGAAGCGGGAGTCAGACGCCCAGATAAACAAAATGTCAGCTTTTGGCGCTGTGCTAATTAGCAGTGCCTACACGCAGGGTCGTAACTCCGACGCCTTTGAAGTCGCCACTTCTGAGGAAGGTATTCAGGACCAAAGCAAATTTGGCTACGAACAGGGCAGAGGTTGTTCTAGGACACAAGACTTACTTTGCATTTTACTGCCTTTAAGACTCTGTGGAGTACAACTGACAACACTTCAACGTCTTCATGCACCCCATGAAATTTCCCTCAACACGGCAAACTTAGACTTTCAAGCTAGGATCGTCTGCTTACTTGCCGGTTATGAGGTTCCAAAAGCTGCGGGAGTTAAGGTGGCTGGTACCAGTTTTCAGCTTTTTCACTACGTAAACTTTGAGAGAAACGGGCGCAAAGGCAAACCGAGGCCGTAAAGAAACTTTTGCAAGATTAAATTATAAATTTAGTTGTTGACCGAAAATAACTATTATAAAGTCATCAGCTGTTACCATAGCAACGGTACTTGAGGGTTATTCAGAGCTACATTTAAGCTTCTGGCACTTATAATTTGAAAACTAACTCGGTGACCCCTATTTTTTTCACGTGATTACTTTTACCCTTTGAAAAATAAAATGCAACATATTTTTAAAAATTTTCTATCAAGCGGATTTTTTTATAAACGCGAGAAAAGGTAATTTATGAGTAGCGTAAAATTTATCTGATAGAACTTTCTTGAATTTTGTGTGACATTCCTCTTTACAAGACAAAAATGTTGAAACGATAAAAAGAGGGGGTCACCGGGCTCGCTTTCTCGAAAAAACCTTTGAGTTGAGCAATTTCCACGCGCGTTTTCGCGCATTTCAAAATCTGGATTCTAAAAGATGCGCTTTGCTGACTGCCGCTAACCATTACGTGTACACGCGCGGGCAGCTACCGTAGCCTTGTTTGCAGTCCACGCGCTCAGTTGATGTCAGTACGGTGGAGTATAATAGTCCACAGTTGCTGTTTTTACTGTTTGGCCGAGCGTTTGGGCTCAGTTAAAACAATTTCTCCACAACTTTGTGGCATGACTAAGCATGTTTATGTTAAATAACGCCAAGCGAAAGCGTGGCATTGACTAAATTGCTCGCAGAACACCTGAGACCACATGTCAACTGCATGCAATTCTGACACAAATGCGGATATGATTCGTGGCAAACAACAGGAGATGGTGAGGCATAGAAATAATAGAATGTTGAGATGTATTACCTGTAAGTAAAATTGAAGTGCTATCCCACTTTTGCAGTTTTACAATTACTTTCCGGCTACTTCTCCTCCTGGTTCACGACACGATCGATCGCAGTAGAGGTGGGAATTATCTCTTTGGAACTTTAATATGCATTATCAATCTCCAGAAACAAATTTTGCTATGAAAATTGAATTAACTTAAGTCGATCGAGTACATACGGCCTCAGATAAAGGCGAATTTCTTTTTGAACAGGACAAACGTAGCCTTGCTCGAAGAAAGCCTCGCGCCGCCATATTTGTTTTTTGTTTTTCCCCTTCTTCAAATCTCGCGCGTATAAAGTGTGACGCGCGCGCTAGTGGCCAGACTCTCCACGCGAGTAAAACTGGTACCAGCCACCTTAATATCTTTTCCATGCTTTTGATTGTACTATCGATTACAAGCCAAACAGCGCGGTGCAAACTTGCCTGAAAGATAGTAAGATTGCACTAAGAATACCTTCCACGATCGCGAGATATGGAGAAGGAGAGTTGACCCATGCTAGGGAGATAAGGAGGAATTGTAATTACGGCACCAGTTGGTATTTTTAGGGCTTGGTAATCTGGTGATGAGGTTGTGCTTTATCTCGCAGTTACGAAGTGCACGCGGACGTCAAAACAGCCATAAAATTAACAGAAATTGCTACAGGAATGTTCAGTTACTAGACAAATTCGAACACACCCAGAATATTTTTACTTGACGTCGTAGGCACCAACGCGCGGTAGGACGTGCTCATGGTCAGGCCATGCGTAACGGCTCGGCTCTCTAAACCTCCAGTGAGATAAAGGGACACTGTCATGGATTGACATGCGCAGCATTTCTCACACAGAGAGATTTTCATGAACGCGTTGATATCTTGTTTTTCTTTAAAAGTCTACATTAAATAAGCCTTTATGAGGCTAATAGAATGTACAGTTATCTGAAACGAATATTTGGAATCCAAGAAATGTAAAAGAAGCCAAACATTATTTATTCAAATTACTGGCAGTCGAGTTCAGTGAAGTGTGACCGGAAATCGGTTGAACAAGCGCTCGCCACTCACATAAATATTTTTTTCTCCCCAACATACCTCAACATATTGCCGATCTTAACATGCCCTTTTAAAGCTGAAAGAGAGTAAATTTATTTGCGAACGACGACCTTGAAGTCCAACGACGGTAGACAAGGAAAAAATTAGGCCGTGTTTTTAGTACTCACCGCGTGGTTTAAATTTGTGACCCAAGTAAACACAACCAGTGCAGTGCCTCTCAACTATAAATACAGGTTTTTCTTCAAAATACTACGCTAAATACTACAAATTTTAAAGCGATGATATTAAACGTTTATCAGCAAACGATGAAGTGATGGTCTCTCACGTTCAAGCGACTACAAATGAATCGCGAAGATGGAATCGCTGCATTAAACTTCACCGCCTACTACTCTTCGTCTCTTCGATCGATTACCGCACCAGTTACACTGCTGTGTACGTGGAATTTCTGATGAATTCAAGCTTTGAAAACGTTTTTTCTCGTTGTAGATGCATTGATGCATTTTGACGCCCTTTGCTTTGTTCTCCTGAGGAGACTGAATGACCATTTTCGCGCTGAGTGCTCAAACACCGCTTTCGACGGTCGACTCCATTTTGCATGTAGCTCTCCAACTTGAAAAATTCCGCCGGAACTTTTCAAGTTTGGATTTCAAAAGCCAGCGCATGCGCGAAGATGACAGTGTCCCTTTAAAGGAGAAAAAAACTGTACTGGTAGGAGCGCGTTTTTTTTTTTTATGACTAAGGTACTAGTAGTGTTACTACTAGGTATAAAGATATACTGATGTTTTTGATTAGCCTGGCTGACATAAATGTAAAATTTCGAAGAAATAAACTAAAATCTACAGCCTGTGCCTAATTTGTTTTCTTCTTTCTTCTGGTCAATGAGAAGGCAGCAATCAGTACGCAGAAGGCAGCAAAGGTACGCAAATCATGACAGAATCTCACTCGTAATGCTATATCACCTGTTCCGAAACGTCCATTCACCGAATAAGACACGCCTCCGGTACAAATGCCAGAGGATTAAAGAAATCATTAATTTAGTTCAACCACAGAAAATGTCTCTTCTCTTGATTCTGTTCTATGCCATATTTAGCTTTGCTCAGGCTACTTCAGGTTGGTCTCAACGTAACCGTTTCAGTTTTTAGTTGTGCTATAGTTGCTGTTTTGATGAACTTTAACCAGTAGACAGTCCTGTGCTGGTAATTTATTTCACTCGATATATCTTTTTAGTGAAATAAAAAAACTTTATCCTTTACCAGTGTCCCGATAACGCATGGAATCAATGGCTCATTTATAGCAACCGCTAATTAAATATTTGGCTAAGAGGTTCTGTCTCAGTGTTTAATTGTTATCAATTACCTCTTAATTCATTACACAAAATCCAGGTACTGGAAACTGCTCTGCTATAAATTTTATTGCAATATATAGCCTTTGAGTGTTTAAATTTGAATTTTTGTGATCTGGTAGTCTTGTTGCATGACTTGACTTGTTCATAGCAGTACAACTTACTTACATATATTTAGAAATAATGCTTATTTCAAGGGTGATTTGACAGAGTAACCCCTCAGTCACATCCACTCTCTTAGATTAATAACGTCAAAACCACACTCTTGAATTCAGTTAAGAATTGTATGTTTTATATTCCTTTCTGCATGAGACAAATCTAAACCAACAAAACGGTTACAAACTGGTCTTTTGGTCATTATTGCGTTTCTGTCCATCTTGAATGGTTCAACTGATTAGCTATCGATAGAATGAGCCTGCAAACGGAAATGACACTTTCAACAATATCCGCAGTGATCGGGTGACTCAGTTTTTGAACTATATCAAGTACTTGAACTCTGTTTGCCTTTAACTTGAGTTGATTGATTGTCAGTAAGATTGTACAAAGTACCTGTTTGTCTCTGTTTTGGTTTTCCAAGCTCCATATATATTGTGTCATTTTGTCGTAAATCTGGAACATTCATTGTCACTCTTGTGTGTTTAAAGGTGACAAGATACCCTCAGTCACCAACAGTAGCAAGTTTGAATGCTCATATCAAGCGGTAGATATCAACACACAGACAAACTCCAGGATTGTAGGTAAAACTAAATATCGCTTATTTCTTGCGCGTTCTTAGGTCATTTGATAGGCTGATTTTGACATTTTTTGTTTAGTGGATTCTTTCTCGTATTTTTTCTGTGCGTAATCGCAATCAAGTGTTAAACGTGTCTTACTGTTGATCTGCCATGCAGTCGCTATGCATGGCTGAGAGCTGACCTCTGCTTTATGCTATTCGCTCAGATTACGAAATCTTCCATTGTTTAATTCTCCGCTAGTTCCTGTTTGTATTCCTTTTGTGTTGTTTACTGAACTTATACTAATTATCATAATGTTTCCTTATCAAGAATGTAAAGGTACACCTCCCACCGTTCCTTGGATTCCAATGCCACCGATTCCATCATGCCCAGGTACACGATTAAATATGGAATTTACTAGCTTAGCTGGAATATTATCTATGCCTTGTGTTTCAAATACTGAAAGCATGTTAGTTTTTTTAATCTGGTATTATTAATAAAACCGTTGTCTTCCAATGCGGCCTACCGCATTATCTCATTGACAATGGGTGCTTCTTACCATTTGTCAGAAAAATCCGGATGGAATGACCGTTAAATCGTTAAATAATGGTAAGCGATTATCATCTGAATTTACCGACCAACCAGACGAGAAACCTGGAAACGGACGATTCGCGCAGATGATAATGAAATTATACAAGGGAGGATGGTTGGAACCCGCTAGCGTTTTCGTCATGTTACGATATTTTGAAGAGAGATAGCCTGTTATGTCGTCTAGAAGATGATGTTAATATTATGAGATAAATGAGAATGAATACATGTAAATCATATATTTGAACTGCGGATTAAAGAAGGAATATGTGAATGATCATCGCAGTTATGAACACTACTTAAGCAGTAGTGAAAATAAAGCCTACAAATAATTCAGGCTTGTACCGGAGTCCAACCCATGACCTCTGCGATACCGGTGCAGTGCTCTACCAACTGATCTAACAAGCCAGCTGGGAGCTGGTCACTTTGTTGGTTCGTAATATACCCGTGAGTGATGAGTACGTGAGAATGAATATATGAAAATCATATACATATGCAATGCGATACTTACGCAAATAGCGCTTCTGGGGGCCAGTGATGTCATCCAACATGGCGGATTTTTCACTTTTACACAAAAAAATACACTTTTTGACAACTTGTAAAAGATGCTCTAATCCATCATTATGTTGCTTTACAACTACTTCTGGCCCAGAATATGGCTTAACAAATTTACTCCTATATCTACGAGCCTGTTTTCACCAAATTCACATCAGATATGTCTCAAATATAAACAAACAGCTACTGAAATTGACAGGTGCCGAGAGAAAATTCTCTTGAAAAGGTTAACAAAAACCCCGAGCTATAGAGAGGGGTGCCCCCCCCCCCCCCCCGCTGTACGTCCGAGGGTCAATACGGTTTTTGACCTCTGCAGCAATCTCATGATAAGATCTTAGAATTTTTTTTGTTTTTATAATTTTGAGAAGTATTCCCTACGAATAGATTTATTTTGTAGAATCCGTTTCAATCTTAAGGCGACTCCAAGAATTAACGCTATTTTTACAGAGGTTATTGTGCACGGAAACCTGTAGTTGAGCCTTTAATGATGGGCGACTTCTATCCTTTTCTTATTCTTTGGAATCCAGGAAAAACGCATACTACCGAATGGCAGCAGCAGCCGAGTTACATTGTGGGAGGAATGCCCGCTAAAATAGGCAAGTGGCCATGGCAGGCAGGTCTGAAGCGATCAGCAGATGATAAAATCTTCTGTGGAGGATCACTTGTTGATTCTCAGTGGGTAGTGACCGCTTCCCACTGTTTATATGATATGGTAAGATACTCTGCCCCTGGAAAAATACCTCACATCCAGGTAGCTCTTGGGGAATTCAACCAAGAAAGGAAAGACCAAAAAGAGGTGTCCATTAATGTATCAAAACTTTTCCTCCATGGTCAGTACGATCCAAAAACAATGGACTATGATATCGCGTTGCTTAAACTTGACAATCCCGTTCAACTGTCTAAAATCATCAGACCTGTCTGCCTACCTGATAGTAACGTGGACTTTGGCCCTGGTACGAGCTGTTACGTTACTGGGTTTGGTTTGACTGAGCAAGGCGGTGAAGTAGCAAATACCCTCCAAGAAGCGAGAGTACCAATTGTACCTCAACAATTGTGTCAAGCAGCATACAAAAGAAAGAAAATAACATCAAGGATGTTCTGCGCAGGCTTTGCTAAAGGAGGCATTGATGCATGCCAAGGTGATAGTGGTGGGCCACTGGTCTGCAAGAAAGACGACAAGTGGATATTGAAAGGCATTGTAAGCTGGGGAGTCGGCTGTGCGAGACCTGGGGCTTATGGAGTCTACACAAATGTCAAACAATTTTTACAATGGATAACAAGTGCAATTAATAACAAATACACGATGGAGACTAACTTGAGCTAACTTAAAATGACATGTATGGTCATTTAAACGAGGGAAAGAGAAAATACTTTGTAAAAGATGAAGTTACATTACTTTCTCGGGAAATAAAGTAACGATTTAATCCACTTCTTCAACGCTCCATTAGAATGAATTGGATTGAAAGAAATAGTTCGCCAGTCAATACGCAACCCCAGTATCCTCTCCAAGGCTACCCGAGAAAGTTAAACTATACTGGAGTAGTATAGTAGGGACCGGTTACTCCTTTTTTTTGCTGTGGTTTCTCAATAAATTGCTGTGGAATACATTAATGTCGATGACGTCAAGAATAAGCCCCCGTTTTGGTCTAGGAAAAACTGTCTAGGTATCTAGTTAAATCATTAATATTCAAACTGGGATAGGCATATGAGTTAACGAGCGTCACTCTAGTACAATAGCAACAATAGACTTGCCCAAACTTGCCCACTATTCGTGGATACGGACTCGTTTATTCCAAATTCTATTACGTTTTCAAAATAAAAACGGATGGTTTGTGAAAGCGCTATCTTTCTTGCAATTCGTTTGCTAGGAAAAACTTATCTCCGAGACTTTTAGTTTATTCGAAACGTTTATCGATCATTACTGTTTAAATGGCTTGGTTAACCGTTAACGATTTCCAAGTTGCTTTGAATGCTTGTGTATCTCTCTCTCTCTTGCTTTCCGCTCCATTAGTCACTAGCTAATTATGCAAACATGCAGTGCCGTACATTTGCATACCAACTCTACAGTAAAGAAGCCCAAAGGACAACCTTCTACCATTCAACAACGACAATAGACGGCTTAAGCTGTTTTGGAAAATCAATTGGAGGAGGAGGGAAAACAATAGAAATGAGGAGGAGGAGGAGCAAAGGAGAGGAGGGAAAACAATAGAAATGAGGAGGAGAAGGAGGAGGGAAAACAATGGAAATGACGAGGAGGAGGAGGAGGGAAAACTTTTATGTTACTTGACATAACTTTACTAGAAAATATATGGCGGGGGAAAGTTTAATTGCTTTTGCAGTAGAGAGAAACTTGAATGATTGATTTTTTATTCATTCTTTATTTTAGTATCTGTATTCGCTAATACAGTATATTTTGTCCCCAGAAAACCTGTCATACATTACTCATGTGTTTATATTGATCTGTCAAAACAACTTAAGCCGTCTTTTGTCGTTGTTGAATGGTAGAAGGTTGTCCTTTGGGCTTCTTTACTGTAGAGTTGGTATGCAAATGTACGGCACTGCATGTTTGGATAATTAGCTAGTGACTAATGGAGCGGAAAGCAAGAGAGAGAGATACACAAGCATTCAAAGCAACTTGGAAATCGTTAACGGTTAACCAAGCCATTTTAACAGTAATGATCGATAAACGTTTCGAATAAACTAAAAGTCTTGGAGATAAGTTTTTCCTATGAAACGAATTGCAAGAAAGATAGCGCTTTCACAAACTATCCGCTTTTATTTTCAAAACATAGCAGAGTTACGAATTCGCTCCGACGAAGGGCTAACGCTCGAAACTTCAGCTAATCGAATCCCTGTACGGTGGTCAATTTACTCCCCCACCGACGCAGCACCACAGTTTTTTTAGAAACTAATCCCCTTTATTCAGAGTTTGGAAAAAAGGAGTCCGTGTTCACGAATAGTGGGCAAATTTGGGCAAGTATATTGTTACTATTGTACTAGAGTGACGCTCACTAGTATCAAAATGCGTATCCCAGTTTGAATATTAATGATTTAACTAGATACCTAGACAGTTTTACCCAGACCAAAACGGGGCTTATTCGTGACGTCATCGACATTAATGTATTCCACAGCAATTTAATGAGAAACGACAGCAAAAAGAAAATGAGTAACCGGTCCCTACTATACTACTTACTGGCTATACAACAACAACTTTATTAATTAAAAAGAGACGATAGACTTTCACACGTGCCTGCATGGGGAGATCCATTCAAATTTCTTTCCCAAGCCTCATTCAACAGCTGTTCATGTTTTGCGGAGAAAGATAAAACGTCTTTTGAAACTTCTCTCCAATACGCCACTCATTCTTACAGGCGAAATCCTGTCGGTTTACTTCTCAATTCCAACAAACTATGACGCTACGCAGGTAACCTGGCCGACCAAGATCTAATACTGGTTCTTTAGTTCAGCTCTTGCAGTCAACGACCGAAAGTATCAATCTTTCTTGTTTGTCTGCGTCTTTCATTTTCGTTGGCACAAGGAGCACTCCGCCGTGGTTGGTACAGCTGATGGAGTACCGGACAGCTGAATGGAAGGTCGCGAGATCAAACCGCAGACCGGACCCCAAAACCAGAGTCTAGTTGGTAACATAATGATATGCTGTATGCTCAGCATCCAGGCGCAGTTCAGATGATCGCGTTATTGGGCACGGCGCAGTGGCGTTAAGCCGTTGACTTTATCCCCTTTCACCTACACACGTAAAACTTGAAAACACGAAAGCAGTAGGGAACACGGAAGTTCGAGCTGCTGTCCTATCACACTTCTCAGGGTTGGATGGAAGCTGCGCGATAGGCTTGAGCCGGTGGGGAAATTACTTTCAAGAAAACTACTAAAGAATAGACGATTGTTTGTGGAAGTAAAAGGACAAGAAATTACGAGCTAACTGGATGTAGAAGAAGCGTAACGAAAGTAAAAGTTAAGGAAAATTATTTACATGTGATGTATACTCTGGGCAATAGAAATTGCTAAGGAAAGGTGCGTCTTAACTTTTTTCCGTGGGGGAATGGGAGGGCTGGGGCTTCAGACGAGATGGCGATCCAAGACAGCTGGAGGGTGGGGCCATCTTATTTGAAAAGCTCAGTAAGGATTTTTTAAAATCTGTATTTTCATACAACGTTGTTTTAATGCTGCGTAGAAGTCCTTCTTATCGGGAACTTATACACTTCCATGTTTTGATATGGCACGTAATTGTCTCGAATTCCTTCATGAAATGGAGTTCCCTTACTCCATGCCTGATAACACTCTGCTACCGATATGTGCTTTTATAAACGCCTATCAGTTTGGCATGCCTCGCCGGAAAACACCCACAATAACTGCAAGAAACTCCTGTATCTCTCTCGAACTCCTGACATTCGCCACAAGTGCATTTTCCGCGGTCAATTCCTCGCGAATCCTTGCCTATGGTAGCAGAGTAAAAAAACGCTTTGATAATGTGACCCGAAATCACAGCCTAAATCTCTTTGACCGGAAATAAATGAAGAACAGTAAAGAATGGAATAATGGGCGAAGGCCATATGATTTTGTTATGTCTGGCAAAGGGTGGGCCATTAGTTAAATAGTTTTCGAGAAATAAATGATAACTCCCCCAGCCCTTCCCCCCAATTTAAAAACGTACCTCCCATAAGACGTAGCTCCAAATAGTCCAAATACTAGCTCCTAAATACATGTGACTACAATGAACTGAAAAACGTGCCTATGAAAAATGTACTTTGCTAAATAAACACCTACGTCGTACAGCCAGCCAGAAAACGGAAATTAAATATCAATTAAGGGCGCGTTCGTTTGGGATCAATCCGGAATAAGAATTGCTGGAATAATGCGAGTATGCGTTTGTTTGGGAGCTATTCTCATTCCGGAATCCCTGGATTTCCATTCCGGCTATTCTGCTCCAATAGCTAGAATAATGACGTCATTGTTTTCGCTAGAAACGAAGATGGCGTCGTGTTCAGGTGAAAGTGTGCAGGCTGTCGAGAGAAGGAAGCGCTTCTGGTGGAGCAGAGAGGACACTTACAGGGAGCATGAGAAGCTTTTCAGAAATGTAAATTGTAAGAAGAAAAGCGTTTGGGAGCTGATAACAGCGAGTATGGCGGCAGAAAATCCAAACTTCAGCGCACGACCAGAGCAGGTTGAGGGAAAGTGGAAATCACTGACACTCGCTTTTCGCAAGTGTTGTGACCACAAGAGTATTTCGGGAAATGACCGAAAAGAATGCCCATTTTACAGGGAAATTGCAGAATTCTATGGTTACAGGCCTAATGTTCGGCCGTATGCGACAAGCAGCAGCTCTGGGGCGCCCTCAGACCGGGTCACAAGAAGAAAAGCTAGAGGAAACGGAAGAGGAAGACAGGAATGAAGAGGTTACAGTTCCCGTGTTGAAAAGACCTGCTACAAGTCAAGGAAGTCAAGGCTCTTCGCAGAAGAAGAAAAGGCTCTCGAAGAAAGAAAGGGGAGTAAAGTCAAGAAATGAGTGCTTACAATGGCTTCAGGAATACAAAGAAGAAAAGAAGAACGAAGAGGAAAAGAAAATGGAGAAGTTCGAGGCATTCCACAACGAAAAAATGAAGGTACTCGGGGGAATGCTAGAGGTTCTGAGGGGCCTCAAGGAACAGTGAACGACTGTATATGTTTAACTGTAGCTTGAATACTTGCTCAAATGTCATATTTATTGTATTCAGAATATTTATTGTCATATTTGTTGCCAGCATGTTTTTTACAGGAATGGCATTTGATTTTATAGTAATATAAATAATGTTTGCTTCAGTTGTTATATATTTTTTTCTTGAATGCATACTGCAATCATATTTAAATCAGACGATAGTTATAGCAGTAAATAATTATATTGTCTCACCAACATTTTGGCTTGTATCTGTGTCAAGAAATACTGAATGAATAAAGTTTTTCCACTGCTGTCATAAGTTCCAAAACGTATCAAAAACTCAAAAATGTTAGAGTTAATAAAAAGTTTTAAATGCAGGTGATTAATTTGTCCATGTTTATGTGCATTTCATCAACTAATACCCCTCCCCCCAAAAAAACCCTGACCAAATTAACCCCCCCCCCCCACAAAAAAAAACACTGAGCATAACATAAACCCCCAACGGATACCATGTTCTCCATGTTTTAATATCTGGTTACACTGCAGTACAATAGATTTTGTATAACAACCCCCCGCCACCCCCTGTTCTCCAAAAATAAGCCCTCCATATTTCTCAGAAAAGTACTGGGCAAAATTTTCAATCTCCAAAATACAACATCACAAGATTCAACCCCCAAAAATTGTTTTGGAATACAGGAGATCGCAAAGACATCCTGAAAAACAAATGTGTCTGACAATAATAGATAATATAATCAATTAAACCCAGGAGTATAGGTTTGAACAGTTTTGTTGTCATTGTTGTTGTGATGTTGTAAAATATGCAAACCTTGAGAGTTCTGGCTACAGTAAGCAATTCAAGACTGAAATGGCAAGCTAAAATAATAACTGACCCCATAGACAAGGATTAATCAGTATACATGTACGCAATGTAACAAGCAATGTACTTAGGGAAGGACCACTTAATTTTTGATTAGGGTGGGAGTCGGTCAATTACGAAACACAATAATAAGAATTAGTCTTGCACAAGAAAAGTAGAGAAAAAATGCACAAATGCAAGACAGAAAAAAATTCAAGCTAAGAAAATTGCCCATCCACACCCCTTCCCACTCAAAAAATTAAATGGTCAGTCTCTTATTTAAACAAAACCAGTTTGGTTGATACTATGTTTTTTACTTCCAACTGAAAACATCTGGATCATCTTTCCAATCAAATTGTGCAATTTAGTTCACTTAGACTGAATGCAGAGCAGAAAATAAATAATAGCCCTTACACAGAAATGGAAGAGAACGCTTTCACATGAAAAGATGTAGTGTCATTTGCTTTTGCACTTTGAGCTGAATCATCTGACAAGATGGAATTAAAAGTTCTGTTAAAATAACCCAAGTATGTAGTCTGTTAATGCAGACAGATTTCTGCTTGTTGTTACAGTTTTTAGAGGCAAAAACAACACGCAGAAATCAATTTGTGTTTGCAAGCTATCACTTATGTTACTATGGATTTCCATCTGGACAACATATACAAGTTACAAGAGTTTTTTACTG
>JAEMWC010000001.1:1600000-1637500 GCA_016490735.1 Pachyseris speciosa | reverse complement strand
TGCTTTAGATTTATAAAGCTTACACTTGATTTGAGTTCTCTTCTTTAGGTTTTCTGAATTGTTTACTTTTTTCTGTATTAAAAAGATAACCTTTACCTGTAATTAAATGGAGCTGTTAAATTTAAAGAGACTTTGGATGTCCGAGTTCACGTATTGAGTCGATCCTTTTTGGCAACAAACTATATAGAAATTTTCTTCTTTTGAATAAGCGTTCCAATATACACGTGGGAAATGGTTTGGGATACGATATGCCCCCAACAGCGGGAGATTTGACCCCTTTCGAGGCCCTAACGGTGGGGCATTTGACCGTCTGAACTGGAAACACAGCGGGGCATTTGGCCAAGATTTTTCAAAAAAGTCAAATGCCCGGGTGTTTGCGCGGGGGGGGGGGGGGGGGGGATGGGCGCTTTCGGAATTGACTGATACATAAGGTCACATATCCACGACCTCTTCACAGTTGTACTTTGATTTATTAATGCTATTCAGTTGAAGATGAATGACAAATTGCCCCACGGCTTGAGATGAAGGCTGGGATCGTGACAGCGCATAAGAATGGTTTGGTTTCTAAACCACTTTAGCGTCAATTATAAAATGTATTGCGGTTGGTGTCGTTCGTTATTTGAGGAATGAGCATTCCCCGAACTCTTGAATCTACCATTAACATGAAAACTAAAAGTGTTGCAAGGGGGCTTCTTGTTTGTTTATAACAGACAACATTGATCCTCGTGTATCTTTAAAACACTGGGCACTTTCATTTCTTTGAATCAATTCATTCTGACGCGTGTTTTCACAAGGAGATATTTCCACCACCGTACCTCTACCACGCCCAAAGTGTATAAACACCTGTTCGAGACGACAGACAGAAGCTTGTAAAACGTGGAACTAAACAGTTAACAATTTATTAGTCGATGAAAGAATTTTAGCTGACACGTTTTTGGCGGTAAGTGTTAAGTTTATTTCGAAGGTTTTGGATTCATTGAAAAGCAAGTTTGATTTCAATGCACCAGTGCACGCTGCTTTGGCTTTTTGAGTGTATATAGCTACTTACGGCAAGGAAACAAGGTATAGTACTTATTGTATCTTATGAGCGGATGATTTATATACATTTTAGACCAGCTGTGGTTTCTTTCTTGGGATTTCTCTATCTAAAAATACCCAAACAATCAGCCATTACTTTGTTCCTCTGTTTGTTAGTTTGTTTCTTTCTTCGTTGCTTCTTTGTTTGTTTTGCGAGAATAAATGTCAGAAATTGCGATAGCTGACGTTAACGCTACCGTAGGGATTTTTATTCGGTGAATGTTGTATGGAGCCTACGAAAAGTATTCATTTCCTTAAATATTGAAAGATCGCAATCTTGACCATGGAATAAAAGTGATCATTATGTTCAAAATCTTATATTTTTCTTGTATTTTAGGGTATGAAAATGATAAGATTACATCAATTAACAATGGCGTTCCTCACAATCGCCCTCTTCGACGAAGGTAACCTTTATCACAATTTAAAAAAAGACATATTAATGAGTTTCAGGGCAAGTGAAATTGGAAATACACCACAGATTTTTTTACCTCACTCTGGGAGATACATAATGAAGCTTATTTATCGTTCATTTATAGACTTTTCTTCGTTTTCAAATCATGAAACTGATCATTGTCGATATGAAAAGTATTTCCAGCGTTGTGCCCAAACCAAACGTAAAAAAATAGTCCAGTTTCGAGTTCGCCATGACCACTGAATAAAAGTGCTGAGAACGCATTCATAAAGGGTTAGCCTCGACCTAAAAAAAATATTCACAAACAACGGCGGGAAGGTGCCACAAATTTGAAAATTAAACAATAATTTGTGAATATATTCACTTCAGATGGAGGATAACCCTGAACAAATTGCGTTCTCAGTAATTTTATTCAGCGGTCATGGCGAACTTGAAACTGGACTATTCCCAGAATAGCCAAAGTCCTTACCTTCAGTCTTTTTGTAGCTCTTTGATAACTAGCTAGGTTTTTCGGACCTAGCAAATCGAATTCAATTGAACTGTCCTACGGATAGCTGTTTGATGGCTGTACCAGCTGTCACGGCAGACAGTCCTCGTTGGTACGCCAAAAAAAGTAAGTACGCCATTTCTCATTGGCTAGTGAAAAAAGAGCAACCGTAATCCACAAAGCCCGTAATCTGACAAGAATAATTGACTGCTGCTACTAACTACACATTAATTTTTATTATAATTTTTATTTCAATTTTATGTGTTCCGGACCCGCAGTAATTGGCGTAAGCTGTTACGGTGTTCCTACCTGTTTTGCACAACCTATCTTCTTTTTTATTTTTTTGTTTTGTTTTGTGTATATTTAACATTAAGTTGGCGAAGCTAATAAAATAAAATAAAATAAAATAAATAGTCTATACTCTGATTGGCTCTTTTTATGTCGGGTTTATTTTCGTGGCAACTATTCAACATGGCAGTATAGAAAACGCGAGAGATAGTTTCAAGTTTAAAAGCCGTTTGTGAGGCGAGACCGCTAGGAGGAATTTTTCCGACGCCGGGAAAGCTTTGAGATTAAAACGAATTATTCAAATCTGTATGAAATTCGTTTAGAAGGCACATACGAACTTCCGAAGTTCTGTTGCAGATCTTGGTTTGATGAACAGATCTTGTTTTTCCTTTCTAAGGGGGTGCTCTCGCCGAGCTAGCTCTGAACTTTATCTTAGGACAAACAGAACTCGCACCTCACTTTTTCGTGATTTTTTCTTCAACAGAATTACTATTTTGTGGAATACTATTCCTGACGACATTAAGTTAGCTAGTTCCCTGGACTCCTTTAAGCGCAAGCTCAAATTCTTTTTCTTTTGGCGTTTGCATTAAGTTTTTGGTAGGGATAATATTCGCTCGTATAAGATTATTTGTCCAAAATGCAGAAGAGTGAATTTAAGAAACACATGTTCTTGTTAAGATGTTTTTATTTAAATTATATATATATATATGTATTTTTTTGTAGGTTTATGGGGTTGGGTAAGGTGGTTGAACCTTGTAGGGGATGCTATACCCTTTTGCTCTAATCACCTGTATATATTCTTTATGTACAAATCTTGAAATAAATAAATAAATAAATGAGCTGGTAAGCTTATGCCTAAATTAGAACTTAGCCGCAACTTTTTTCTGATAATAATCGGACAGAAATATCTCCCTACACTGCCTGTTGCTCACAGCTACCTCCGGACGGATAATGGCGTAAAACCTGGCTTCAAGACTACCATCCGCCTCGCTCCCGGAAACATTTATCCTTGCACAAGACACTCCCACTGAGATGAGGTTATTTATTTGATATCGATCGTCGATCAGAGGATTGAGCGGCAAAACCACAATTGACTTGTCCTTTCATTTCTTCTTTGCAGCGAGATGATCGTAATGTGAAGAAAGCACTTGATAAATTAGCGATTTACCGTGACCAGTTGGGAGAATAATTAACCTTGAAATCTCGACCGTTGACAACAACCTCCTGTATTGCCTCTTTTAGCTTTGGTTTGATTTTGAAATTTTGCTCTCCTCTGGACCACAAAACCGACTGAAACGGCGCTCTCAAGTCCATTTATCCTTCGCACACAAACAAAATAAGGACGAGCATGCGTAGTTATAGCTAGTGAGGCCCGAAAAACGGGCCTGACTCTTGCTGAGTATGCTCCAAATTCCAACTTTACCACAATCTCGTACCCAGAGTCATCGGGCTATTTGGTCAGCGGGTGGACGCCCGGAGAGACTCTGGGATAATGGACTCCATTTTCCCAGAAAATCTGGGGTTCCGGTCTTAGTGCGCATGCTTGGGAAGACTCAACGAAAATTCTATTTACGAGCAGTGTTTCAATGAATTTGAAGACGTTGAGGGCCGTTGAGCGGTCATATTCAACAGGTCACAGGTACAGTTCACTGTTTTATTGATCGGTAACTAAACCAAGCACTCTGTCCTCAATCTAAAAGAAAATTTTGGATAGTGATTAGGGCTCGGAGACGCTTTTGTGATTCTCTATTTATCCGTAGCATGTTGACCTTTATGTTGACCTGTCGAATGTGACTTGTACTTCAGCCCCGCCGTTGAGATTTGAGTTGTGTTAATTGCATGTATGGTTGTTTATATGACACTGCTTTGATGATGCTTCGTGTAGCGAGTAGTGTTTTTTGAAATATTCAGTTTGTAATTTAATGAAAGCAGTTTTGGAGTTACTGAAGCGAAATGTATTGCAATAAAGTTTATTGGTTGAATTCAAATCACCATGTAGTTATTGGTTGCTTATGTGGCATAAAATGCATTCTTTTGATCTAAGATAAACAGACAGTAGTCGTGTGTAAAACCCTTGTTTCGGCTCATGGATTAAAGAACGAGGTATATTCATATTGCATGTGTTAGTGAGCTTGTTTCGGCTTCAGGTAGCCGCATAGCCACACATTCTAGATCAGACGTGTTTTGGAGTGGCAGGGTATTCTGCAGTTAAGCCAAAACAGTGGCAATAGAAAAATAACAGTCACACAAATTACAAAAAACCTCCCTCCAAACCGAGCCAAAAAAAGTCGGTTCCTGGGTTTCCGGTTTGGTTAGCTATTGTTATACAGGCGACAATCAAAAAAATTCTTTAATTCCATTATCCCAGAGTCTCTCCGGGCGTCCACCCGCTGACCAAATAGCCCGAGGACTCTGGATACGAGATTGACTTTACCAGATCTCCCTTTTGCTTGGCTGTGGGAGATCTTGGTACGAGATTACCACTATGATTCATTACCTCAGCTTCTCCAGTCACTGATTTTTTTCTTTCTTTCTTTCTTTCGTCCTTTATGTCTTACTATCTTTTTTTTTTCTCTTTTCCCTTTTCTTTCTTTCTTCCTTTCTTTCTTTCTTTCAATCTGCCTGTCTTTCTTTGTTTTTTGTTTTTTTTTTCGTCCTATTATCTTCATCCTTCGGTTTTTCTTTCCTTCCTTTTTCTATCTATTTTTGCGTAATCTGCCATCTTCATTCCTTTCTTTTTTCTTTCTTTCCTTCATTTTTTATTCCGTCTTTATTTCATTCATTTAATCCAATAGATGTTCTTTGCAAATAATGCCTATTTTTAATGCTTGGACCCAAATATTGTTACTCGATAAAATGGAAGCCACTCAGTAGTACCTTCTTGGTTTTCTCGTTATTATAAATCAATAACATAAACCGAAAGGGTTTCAAATTTTGAGTACGATAACAAATACTATTACAACGTTAAGGTCTGCCTTTTGTTTTTGTTTGTTTTTTTAGTTCTAACATATGATGATTTCGACAAGGATTGCGTGCGAGTGCATAACCAGCTGAGGGCATTGCACGGCGCATCAGCCCTCTGTTGGTCCGAGTCCCTTTCTCGGGACGCACAAAGATGGGCTGAGCACCTGGCCAATAAGGACCTAGTAGAACATGATTTCCAGGATCTCATAACCAAGGGACAAGGAGAAAACATCGCTTGGATCGCAAATGCTGTAGAAAAGTGTCAGGGATATCGGAAGCCCGGATGTGTAAGCTGTGGGGATGTTGTAAAGAAGTGGTACAGTGAGGAGAAGAACTATGATTTCCAGAAAGGAACTCCTATTGATGCTGGAAAGCCGGTCCAACATTTTAATCAGGTATACGTGTTTTTCAAAAACACTTTGTTTGTTTATTTATTTATTTATATATGTTTATTTATTTATTTAGTTAGTTAGTTATTCAAAATATTTAACTATAAATATCTGTCATAAAATATTACTTAAGGTGGTATGGTACCCTAGACTACTTTTTCAGTTCTCCAAAATCAAACTCATGCAGAAGAAACCACCATCATGCAACTCGTTGCCATGAATGATGACAAACACAATGATGTTTGAGTATAAATTCTTGCTATGGAAACAGAACAAGCCTTTGTCAGATTCTTTAATAGTGCCGGCTTACCTCGATAACAATAAATGAACAAAAACACTTAGTCAGTGAGGCAAGAAACAATTTTATAAATTACAAATTATGTTTGTATCGATCTAAAATATAAACCTAAACTTGTAGACTGACTCTGGTTATTTGCAGAGAGAAAAATCCGCAGAGTTTCACTTTGCCAAAAATTAGTGTTTTCTGCCTACCATCAATCCTTCAAATGTTATGAAAGAACAATTCATCAGAATAGTTTCATTCTGGTTCATTGCATAGAAGGTTTGTCTACCTCAAATTTGAGCCCTAAAAAGCTGGTAAAAGAAAAACATTGAAAGTAAATAATTTTGCCATCTACAAAGTGAAGTCTCTGACCAGGCTTCAATCCTGCACCAAAAGTTCTCCAGGCACAAGATTGGAGCCTGGTGAGACAAGGCTCATTTTATTTTGGGGGATTAGTTTCTAAAGAAACTATGGTGCTGCGTCGGTGGGGGAGTGAAACACGAAAATTTGGTTTATCAACGGAGTTGATAATGTAAATTGACCACCGTACAGGGATTCGATTAGCTGACGTTTCGAGCGTTAGCCCTTCGTTGGAGCGAATCGAGGAATTGTGGGTTGTGTATGGTTTATATACAGAAAATGGAGCTACGCTATTGGTGGTAACATGGTAACGTGAAAAACAGGAATAAATTAATTGAATGAAAAGCGCTCGTTGATACCGTGGGGATTAAGAGTACCAATTTGAAAGATCAGTTTTTGCTCCAGATTTTTACGGCTTTCCGTGGTACCTTGATGTAGAGAAAGGCCGGAGATCGACATGTGTTGTTTACAATGGTTAGAGGGATTAAAATGCCGAGCGACAGGTTTGGATGCGTCTTTGTCATCTTTCTCAACATCACGAAGATGTTCTCGGAATCGGTCACCTAGTCGTCTTCCTGTTTCGCCGATGTATAACTTTTTGCATAATGTAAATGTTATGCAATAGATAACATTTACTGAGGTACACATGAAACGATCAGTGATCTTAACAGATCGGTTAGGGCCCGATATTTTGTCAGTGTTTTGAATGAAAGGACAAGTTTTGCATCGCGAGCGCGCGCATTTAAAAGTGCCAGGTTGTTCAGTTGTTTTGAATGCGCTTTTAACTAGAAAGTCACCTACATTTTTGTCGCGTTTCAATGAAATCAGCGGCAGTTAAAGCCATCATTCTTAATAACTTTAAGATACTGCAAAATGATCCAGAAACTGCTAGAATCTTTTCGGAACCACCGCTGATTTCATTGAAACGCGACAAAAATGTAGATAACTTTCTAGTTAAAAGCGCATTCAAAACAACTGAACAACCTGGCACTTTTAAATGCGCGCGCTCGCGATGCAAATCTTGTCCTTTCATTCAAAACACTGACAAAATATCGGGCCCTAACCGATCTGTTAAAATCACTGATCGTTTCACGTGTACCTCAGCAAATGTTATCTATTGCATAACCTGCACATTATGCAAAAAGTTATACATCGGCGAAACAGGAAGACGACTAGGTGACCGATTCCGAGAACATCTTCGTGATGTTGAGAAAGATGACAAAGACGCATCCAAACCTGTCGCTCGGCATTTTAAGCCCCCTAACCATTGTAAACAACACATGTCGATCTCCGGCCTTTCTCTACATCAAGGTACCACGGAAAGCCGTAAAAATCTGGAGCAAAAACTGATCTTTCAAATTGGTACTCTTAATCCCCACGGTATCAACGAGCGCTTTTCATTCAATTAATTTATTCCTGTTTTTCACGTTACCATGTTACCACCAATAGTGTAGCTCCATTTTCTGTATATAAACCATACACAACCCACAATTCCTCGATTCGCTCCGACGAAGGGCTAACGCTCGAAACGTCAGCTAATCGAATCCCTGTACGGTGGTCAATTTACATTATCAACTCCGTTGATAAACCAGATTTTCATTTGATTTTAGGCCCCTTGGCCATGAAGAACAAACTGTCAGCAGATTAAAGTGAGCATTTGAACAAACGTTTGTTGCATTCACAGTCCCAATAAGCAGTTCTTTGAAATTTGCAACGTTTAAGCCCTTGATACAATACAATACAATACAATACAAATTTTATTGTCAACTCCCTATGGGGGCTTTTCAGAGACAATAATAATAATAAAACACTAAAAATGCACAAAAATTGATGATGAGCTCGGGCACCAGAAAATGATCCAAAACACAGTAATTTAGGGTAATTTTGGTTTCACGACACTCAATTGAAAAGCGCTCTAACTCCCTTGTTTAGCTTTTTGATTTGATGTAATTTTGACAATCTTATGGACAAGGCTTAAGACAGGGACACACCCTATCATCAAACCTTCTTAACAAATATTGGTTTACTTGAGAGTTCCTGATCCGTCGTCCACTGTAGTTGTTTTTTATCCCCTATTCTTTTCAAGAACGCCAAGTTCTAAAAGTTTTGCTTTCTAATGCCATAGTTGTTTATGCCATAGTTTCTTATGAAATGCCATAGTTGCTTATGAATATCACCACATACAACAATATATTTCTGCTTGTTTATTTTTGCTGTTTTTTTTTTTTTCAACAAAAGTTACCACTAAAGCAACTTGTTTAAGAGTATTTGCGCCTCGATATCAACGTTTTCGTTTTGTGCATTTTTGGTTGCAATGTGGGGTAGGAGAAAGACAATAATCAGAAGTGGAGGTGGAGAAAGATAATAATCAGAAGTCATTATATATAATGGCGACTATGTAGGTGGTATGGAAGTCCACATTGGAGGTTGGTGTGGGCAGTGCTCGCAGCGATCAACATGGGATGATAGTGGTGGCACGGTATAACCCCATGGGGAGCACGGGAGGACCTTCATCTTTTCTAGAAAACGTACGTCCAACAAGTAAGTTAAATTTCAAGTGTTTCGTATTATTGAACACTGAAGTCGTAAGTGGAACAAAGCCAAGGAGAAGCCCGGCCGGTGTTCTATTTTAATGATATGTAAATTAGCCAGTGAAAAAAAAAGAAAAAAAAAAGAAGAAACCGGCTGACCATGTTCTTAAACTTAATTTGTGATAAGCGTTATCGGCTTTTAATAGGAGAGACAAAATCGTGCATATGGCAAAAGTGAACCTATTCGATGATAACACCAGTAAATATTTGTATGACGGAAATTGCTGCACCGAATCAGAAGCCATATGACACAGTGTGAACAGGCACCACGGTGACAAAACGTTTCTCATATTAAGAAACAAATTTTGAGGCTAAAAGAATATCCAGGGCTACAGAATATCATACTTATCCGGTAATATGTTCCTAATACAACTGTAGCTATGTGTAGCGGCATACGTTATGTCTACCAATGCAAATATAAATAAATTATACTTTATGTATCGACAAAAGCTTTCAAGCTGCTATACTTTTCGAGAGAAGGCATACCTTAACCGTGTTAACTTACATTTTAGGTGGAGATTTATCATTGGATGAGGCAGGTATCATACGATTAAAATACTTTTTGCAGCCCCCTTTGCTGAAATGACTCTTTTAAAATAATTTTTCCGAAATGCTTTTTCACATTAGACAATTACGTAGCGAGATTAAAGATGGACTGTGCTGTACACATATCAATTCATACATCGAACAATTAAACGTTTACTCCGTACACACAACTCAATTTTATTTTCACCAAAATATCGAATAATGTTTTTCTTCTTTAAACACTTAAAATTATGTTATACTCCACGAAATTTTCAGGGTTTAAACATTGACACTGATGGGTAAATAAAGCCGTGATTTATACTCTAAAACGATCACTGCCAAAAACAATCGCCTCCTTCCTCGCGATCGATCCCTTCTTTCCTATTGGTCAAATTTTAAACCTGCATCCTTTCATAAACACAAAACATTACAACCCTTGACATTTTTAAACGCATTAGAATATTTAGACTCATGAAATCCCGCTCTCTCCATCCTTCAGTTAAAACCCGAGCGATTTTAATAGCTGACACCATCATTTTGGATCCCTGAGTTGAATCAGTCTTCTTCTAAAGAGTACATTTTGTAGTACTCTTATTCGACCAGTTCAAATTCTCGATTGTGTAGAGCTACTTAGGGAAACAACTGTAGCCTAGACCGGCTAACCCAGCCAGTAATTGTGTTAAAATGCTAATTAGTACAGTGTAAAGTTCACTGTTCATGGGAACACGCTGCAAAGAAGCTGAGTCCATTATGTTTTAACAGCGAAAAGTCAAGGACAAACCACGATAATAAAGGTCATTAAAGTTGTACAAAGTAAGTGCGTTTCTTCATCTCATAGCCAACAGATTTTATTGACTCCGTATCAGCATACGTAGTTAGCAATGGAAAAGGAAATTAATAGCACGCTAACCACTCGGACCATTTGAAAAGTACGATGGAAGAGTAAAGGCGTTGAATTAGTTTACCATTTTTTCATTACAGAGAGAATCTCATACTCATGTGGAACAGCAGAGTGCTTCAAATTACCAATAGATGTAATGTCTCGTGACACCGTTGTACGACAGTGCGGCACTGTCCTTTTTCTTCTTCTTTTTAGGAAGATTTGAATTCTTTTCAGGAAGATTCGGAATCAGGCCGGGGTATACCGAGTACCGAGGTCAGAAGTTTAATTTTGGTCGTCGAAGAAAACAGTTGCAATTTACTACTCTTCTATGGTTTTTCTCCTGTAGAACTTCCTTCAGGGAACAACAGTGGCGCGATTGATGAACCTTTGCAGCCTGTCCCTCCAGTTTCCACGACTGAAGGTAGTTAATTAGTTATATGTGGATTCAGCACCTGATTAAATTACATTGATTTCTTGGTAATGCTGCATGTAGCTCTTGTGCTAACGATCAGAAGCTAGAGATTAAATGGTACCTACAGAGGAACCTCGATTTAACGAACCTCTATATAACGAAGCCCTCGATATAACGAACGATATTCTTCAGCCCGACCTTTTAAAATGTATGGAAAAGGACCTCGATATAACGAACCCTCGATATAACGAACCAATTTCCCTGGTCCCTTGGCACTTCGTTAAATCGAGGTTCCACTGTATCACTGAACTGTAAGAACTAAGAATTTCATCGTCTGAACGCCAAGTAAAAACGTTTTTTATATTAAAACGCTTATCGGATTCGCGCCATGGGTGGTATCTGGGAATAATTTTTGTCCCTACACATCTTACCGTCTATGTTTTTTTTTTTGAAGCTCCTCTCATTTCTCTATTCCATACAGTCAAAATACTCAGCGCGTGCCGACTATTATTCGAGAATAGTTTCGATTAAATGCCAACGGACCGCATAATTCGTTTCAAACTTTCAAATTCAATTTGAATGTTGTCATCATCCAAACGTCGCCCATTTGATAGATCGAATTTTGATTGGTTTATTTTTGACGAGAGTTGAAGCTGACGTACAGTGGAACCTCGATTTAACGAAGTGCCAAGGGACCAGGGAAATTGGTTCGTTATATCGAGGTCCTTTTCCATACATTTTAAAAGGTCGGGCTGAAGAATATCGTTCGTTATATCGAGGGCTTCGATATATAGAGGTTCGTTAAATCGAGATTCCACTGTAATGTAGTAGTGGCCGCCAGAAAATGTGCTTGGTGGTGTTTAGAAACCTGGTAAAGCACTTCCTATCCATGTAAGAGAAGAAATTCTGGATTTATATAACCAAGGTTACCGAACAAGGGATATTTAACAATAATTCATCGAAGTGGAGGTTAATAGTACTTGTTATTCACCTCCGACCTAGCCAATCAGAATGCGCGGAAAGCATGCACTATTCACTTGTGTGGTATTTACTAAATCAAGAGATTTAAAGATATCCAACCAGGTTTTTTCGGAAAATGCTTGCTCTATTCAGGACACATGGACCAGTTAAGCTCTTCGCAACTGGCAGCGGCAAAGTGAGTCCGTGGCAATATTTTGGTGGTTATTGAAATATGAAAGCTGTAAAAGCCAAGCATTTAAGCAGCTGAAATACGCAACAGACTTCCATTTGAAGGTATCTGTACTCTGCATGATTTCTCGTCCATTGACGCCATTAAGAAAATTTTGCGACAAAATTATTATATTGGAATGACATGAACAATCGAGCTTTCAAATGAGGTCACACTCGGGCTACAGTTGGAGTATTACAATATTCAAGACCATGCAGCTAGTCCGTTGGCAGTTAATCCAAACTATTCTCGAATAATAGGCGGCACGCGCAGAGTATTTTGACTGAGAACATATAACTCAGACGGAAACGAATCGGTTTAATCAGAGCTTCCGCCGTGAAATTAATAATACATAGTGTTATGACTCCCTCCAGGTCCCGCTGCTCCTGCTCCAGAAACTACACCGGCACCATCTCAGGGCCCAACAGAAACACCACAGACTTGTGGTATCAGGAAACCAAGCCGTATTGTTGGAGGCGAGGTGGCATATCCCGGTGCTTGGCCATGGCAAACTGGTTTCAAACGTACCCCTGATGACGTTATCTTCTGCGGGGGATCACTGATAAACAAAGAGTGGATTGTCACGGCTTCTCACTGTGTTTACGACATGCTTCGTGCGAATGAAGACACTGTTATCATAGCTGTACTAGGCGAGTTTGACAAAGGAAACGTTGAAGAACAAGAAATCTCCGTCAATTCAAAGAAAATAATCATGCACCCAAAATACCATCCAACAACCTTTGATTACGATATTGCACTGGTACAGATGGAGACACCACTCAAAGAGTTTAGTGTGTATATCCGTCCAGTGTGCATACCAAGCGTCGACCAGAAATTTGACGAGAAATCCAAGTGTTATGTCACTGGATTTGGAAGAACACAACAGGGAGGAGAACTGGCAGGCATGCTTCGTATGGCTAAGGTGCCGCTGGTAGACGATGAAACATGCAAGAAGGCTTATAAGGACAAGCTAACAGACCGAATGATCTGTGCTGGCTTTCCAAAAGGAGGAATCGACGCGTGCCAAGGAGATAGTGGTGGACCGCTGAGTTGTTTATACGAGGGACGCTGGTATCTGACGGGAGTTGTGAGTTGGGGTGTTGGATGTGCTCAGCCCAATGCTTATGGTGTGTACGCTAAAGTACAGGAGTTAAACGACTGGGTAGAAGAGACTATGAAAGAAAACGAATAGTCTGATACTCCTCCCTCAGTCAATAAAACGTAAAGTGGTTGTAATTTGTCCAGCAACAACTTTGGGGAGATAATTTGTTTGCAAGTGTCATACGACTAATAATTAAACATCAGTGGAAAAAACTCTGCTCGCCATTTGTTTGCTGTTCTAGTTTTTAAACGGAATTACTTCTTTTGTTTCAGTTTATAAAAAGCCAAGTAACAGTTATGACTGGTTTGCCATTTCAATAAGTTCCGCTTGGGAGGACTGCAACAAATAGCACGCTTCGCAGCGGCAGGATCACATGGTCAATGTAGTAATTTCTTGACTTTCACACTGAGAGCCCATGTGATATATATGAAGTCAAATGGCGAAGCTTAGCGAAATATCCCCTTCATGAGTCATCAAAGCATTTTTGCTCGGTTAGATTGGTGATAATACATTACATGTGCAACATAAGCCAACTAAAACTCCAAGTGACCAGTGCCTATCGTGCCATGTATTACTTTTCCAAGCGTTAAGATTATTTATAGCATAATGTTATATATTAGTGCTCACAAAGGCAACGTGTTCGTTTCGCTAAAATCCAAACTGGATTGTCTCAGTAAACCTTAAAAAAGTAAATGGCATCTCACGACCACATTCTGTTGAGGGATTCGTTATATCCGCCCAGCTCAAATTTTGGGGAATTGAAATCCAAGTGCTTTTCTGTGACAACGTTTTATTGGTAATCAAGTGTTAACCCCTCTACGCAGCATATTAACCATCGAGGTCCAGAAATCGTTTTTGGATGACGTAAAGCATGGACAAACACTTTCTTTGAACCTTTTTAACATGACGAGCATTGCATAGAAGTCAACAGTGAGTGCGGGACATGCTTGGAAGTCGCCACTTTTTCGGCTTAAAAGGGAGCATTTTTCAGCCAGTAAAATGCATATCGTACTGTTTATCATCACTTATTCTGTCGCTAATCCAAGCTGTGCTAAATTCGCTAAGTTCTTCTTGCTTTGCTTTCAAAAAGTAACAAACTTGTGGATCACGTGCAGGAGCAGAGCTTTTAATGCCTTGATCCTCCTTTGAGAAACGTTAATCCGAAAACCTATTGATGCCATAAAATTTGTTTTCGGATTTGAACATAGGATGCTATGATTAGATCAGACTATATAGACCTATAGAATCCTCCACCTGTGTTCCATTATCTTATTTGAAGTTTTTCAAGTTGATGCATCGCTACTGCACATACGCGAGATCCGTGACACTGCTCCTTTAAGGCGACTATATTGCCTTTTGAAATATGCAGCAACCAATCTCGCCACCAGAGCCCGCTATATTTTTCGGCCATCACCAAGTACACGTTCTTTGTGATGACCAAAAAGCTAGGATGGCGGGCTCCGAAGGCAAAATTGTCCAGACACCGGATCAAATGTATATGCGTACGCTTTGTTAGCATAAGATCTGTCTGAAGAGTCGCGCAACTGAATGGACCCTGGCCTAAAGGGGGTGGATCATTTCGAGCCTTCAACATCCAGCCCGTGAAACCCCTGGGTACGTGAACTACAGTGGAACCCCGCTCTACGGACACTCGCTTATAGCGGACAGTTTTCTTTGTCCCGGCAAAAAATTAGCCCGCTTAATACGGACACCCGAATAAAATTTGACATGTCCCTTTGGTGTCCGTATTTTACGGGTTTCCACTGTATTGATAATTTCTTTGCTCAAATTTTCGACTCTGTGGGCTAAACCTGCGTTCCCCATCCACCCAGACAAAGATCAAGTTCAAAGATCCCCCACCTCCGTGAAGGCTTTCGCGCCAAATTTCGTACTCCCCCAACCAGGGCAAATCTATTTTCTACTTCCCGGACATGTGCAAAGACTCACAATCCCGAAAGAAAGGGGTTGCAGCGATTCAGAAATCGTTCGGCGCATAACATGCACAGTTGCATAATTTCCATAATCGATAACAAAAAATTGATTATGGACGCACTTAAAAATCGATGGAAATTTTTATGTGTATATGTGATAATCCATTAGTACTGTCTTTCACTGATTTGCATCCACAGCTATCGATGTTTAATATATTTTTCGGTGTAGCCAAATTTTTAAATTCTTTAAAGGTCAGCTAGAAATTATAGACTTTTTGGAACATCAAACATCGTATCAACAACTTCTTGGGAACTGCAATCAATGAAATTGAAATAATCGGTGATAATCAATATCAATGACACTCTTGTTGTAGTCATCCATTTTACTTGTAAGAATTATTTTGGGATTGGTTTTTGCTTATCGATTTCTCCTTCACTGCCTTCACTCCTTCACTGACAATCTATAGCCTGCCCTTTACTTTACCTTCAGTTTATCCCGGTCGGTTTATAAAATAGAGTCAATTTATATGTAATCAGCAAACCCCCATTTCTTTATGCTGGAGCTACACGATAACGTTCTTCTTTGTCACTCTCATTAATGGTAGGTCTTCTGGACACTTAGTCAATAAATCGTAGCAATAAGCTTTTTTATTTCGCGCGGCAAAACTGATCCAAACAAGTGAAGTTCAACAAGTGTGGCAAGTTTCTGACGTCCCCACCTGTGACACTGCATTCAGCTTGTGGCGCGGGACGAAGCTTTTATTTTCAATAATAAATAACCCCGCATCGATAGGCGACTAGAGCAATCGATTACATATATTGAAGACAAAGTGGACAAATATATAACAGAAGAGTTGCTTTGTTGAATGTGGTGCGAACCTGGAAAGTGGAAACAGCATCTAAAATTTCCTGGTAAGCAGATATTTTGCCTAAATTGTTTATTTAAATTCTTTTATTGCAGTTTAATATATTTTAGTACATAAACATAACAATAAGGCATTTCTTCCTTTATCTATGTCGCAAGTTTCAGAAACAAATTAGCCTTGCTTGAGTGACAGTATTGACTCATGTACGTTCTTTCCACAATTTCTTTTCAAGTAGCTCTATTTCATTATACTTATCAATACAGTTAATTAACCCTTACCATGCTGACTTAAAGGATCGAAACGCGCGTTCACGGAACTATTTTCCATTTTCTTTCTTATAGCCTTCTAACTTGCCGCAAATTGTTGTATTTTGCTTCAGCTTCGTTTTTAAGTACATTTATTCAGTTTTGTTTTTAAAAGCAATTTGTCGTATTACTCTAGAATGTATCTTTTCTCGAAAGAGCCGTCAGATCTGTTTACGATAAACGTAATAGATTACAATTATTCTATAATCTATTTGGAGTTTACGACAGTCATAGTGATAAAATATTAGCCGTTAACTACGTGTAATTATCGATGCTGCAAAATAACCTAAATACACTAAGAATCTTCTTAAAGAAATTACACTTAGAATACGTTTTACAAAAAAAAATTAATTTCGCAGCCTTAATTTAATTTCTAGGGAATCCTCAGGCTTTTACATCGATAGCCACTGCAAAGACTGCGAAACGAAACACTAAAACACTGAAACAGCTACTTCTTTCTACCTTTTTTTCTTGAACACCGAAACTCACAAAGTAACTAATTCAGCAGATGTTGGGCAATTTAGGAATTTTGTAGTATCTGCAAAGAGGGTATAGCGGGCTCAGTCTCCAGCCGTGAGTGCCTCGATTCTCCCGCGATTCATTAGATAAGTAATCTAGCTGTAAACATATGGCTGGCATTACTAAACTACGAAACACCAAAACACTGAGATAGTTATTTTTTCTACTTTTTTTTTTCTCGAACACCAAAACACACTAAGCTAATAGCTTAAAATACCAATGCAAGCAAAAAAGGAAAGCAAATAAAATCGAAAGCAAAGAGCGAAACCACTTCCTTGTAGTTAACATTCGGGGATCTCTTTTTGCTCCCGGCCAGCAGTGTGGACTCCATTCTCCAGTCTTCATGGTACATTTTCCTCAACCCTTTCCATTCAACCTTAGCCTTCATAGCAGTTTCAGTTTCAGTTTCAGTTTATTTTTGCCACTTATTGTTGTTTTGATTACAAAATAAATATATATTAAACTACAAGACATATTAAATACTCGACAGAAGAAAAGCATTAGGCGAGGATGCCCATATAGAAACCATTAGGGCTTATTCGGGCTACAGGCACCTCAAGAAAAATACAACGACAAAATGATAATTTAGGCGTATCTTATTTAATTTGTAAGCATATTTAGGTTAAAAAGCAAGAACACAAATAAAGAAACAAACAAACAAAATAAACAAAAACAAAGCAGACACTTTGCTAGTGTTCGAACGCTCGTTTAAAGACCGCCATTTTGGAAGCCCGCCAAGGAGAGAACTGGGGACTAGGGAATCACTTTTGGGCTCGATCCGACCGTGTGTTAGTTTCATCATCTGAGATCATTGGCGGCATAAATCGAAGGGTTACTTAACGTTCGCCTACTCAATGTACGCATACAGTGCACAGCAAAACTATGCCAAGAATTCAACGAATTTTAGAAGCTTGATTTTAACTTTCAATTGTTTTATTTGTACAGCATATTATTTGCTACTCCCTTGAACTTATCGAAACAGGTGACCTGGATACATATCAGACGCCATGCTTGGATTTCTTCTTTGTTTTGAAGTCTTGTTTGCCTTAGGTAAAGTATACAAAACGTCATTATGCTTAGTTCTTTTTTAATGTTAATCCAATTTCAACGCGCTAACCAGATACTATCTTGTTAGAAAGGTAATTGTCCGGCCGTGGGGACTAGCTAGTTTCCTGAAGAACCTATAGATCAAATTCAGACACCAAATATGGTTTGCCCACCGAGGGTGGGCCGGTACACCCTGCTTTTTGATTGGTTGAAAGAGATGCCTGTGAAGAATGAGAATGCTAGCGTTTCGATCTAAAGAAATGACTTGACATAAAGTAACATTATGTCTTTATCAGAATGTTCGGTTTTTACGTCAACCCCATTTCAACGAGCTTATAATTACGAGATGCTGTCTTCTTCGACAGAGAATTCTACGTTGGGACGTACTACTTTGCTGAAGAACTTACAGATCAAATCTGATTAAGAAATGACTTCACATAGAGTGACATTATGTCTTTATCACAATGTCCAGTTTATTTAATTTGCGATGCAATGCATTATTTAAAACACAGGGAGCCTGGTTCTCTCTCCTTAAAAAATGTGTTGGCCTTTATGTAGCTCCTAACGCATCAAACAAAACTGTCGTAAGGCATTTAACACTTCAACTGCTCTCTCCTTTGTCACCGTGGCTATAAATGCTAATCGATTCTAATTTGGCTTTCTCAGTTTCAGAACAACATATGGGCTTTAGATGTTACTTTTCATACAATTTTGTTTTTATCTAACTTTAATACAGCGGCGTCTGTAGTACAGTTGTAGCTTTCAAAACATTTGATCTTAAAAACATTGGTTAAAGTAAGGAATATTTTGATTTTGATTCATATTTTAATTCTTTAGTAGGTTCCAATAGATATATTTCAGGTGAAAGAGAAACATTGTTTCCAATCCTTACAAAAAAAGGCCTGTTGCAATAACTTTTAATGTGGCAGAAAGCTATTCTATGACTGTACATTATAAAATGAAAAACAATTGAAGTGCCTTTTCTAGTTCACATGTTCAAACGTAAACGCCATTAACTCTTAGAGCCAAACAATCAATGTTACTTGGCTTTCAGGCCTGTCATTCGACAACTTTGATAAAAACTGTTTACAAGCCACCAACCAATTAAGAAGAAGGCACGGTGTTCCAGACTTGACTTGGTCTGAGGCCCTCGCCTCTGATGCCCAAGCTTGGGCCAATTCCCTAGCTAAGACCGGCGCTTTTGAACATGACTACAACAGCATGCAAGCTAGGAACCAAGGAGAAAACCTGGCCTACTTCAAACCTTACAAGAAGAAATGTCAAGGAATAAAGAGAGACGACTGTGTCCAGTGTAGAGAAATTGTTGATGATTGGTACGGCGAAGTCAAGAATTATGACTTTGGAATGGGCAAAGCTAAAACACCTGGTAGCGTGGTCATGCACTTTACACAGGTACCGGCTTAAACACATACTGACAACCCTTCCTTATAGCCACTTTTTAACACAGACACCTGATTTCTAAAGTCACCACCTTTCACCCCAGAAAAATCATCTTGCAGTCATTATTAGATATCTGCAATTCTGACTCCACCTTCCCCCTCCCCCCTCCTTACTCTCGCCTTACATCATCTTGACCATGTCACCCGATTTTCCTACGGAAATGGCTCCCACACCCTAACGTAGCACGCACCTCAGTTTGTAATCAGCTTAACTGCTTTATGTAACAAGCTTGTGAGTCAGTTAGATGATAGGAGCTTATTGCCGTTTTGTTCACCACTTTGAATATAAATACCCTATGAAAATGCTGTATAGTTAGGTATTAAAGCACCTAGAAAGGTAATGCGGAAAACATCGGAGAGCCTAGCAATGCCTGGGCGGTGGAGCGCAGAGCCAGGCTTCCTTCGGTCCGGTCGCTCGCCGCGATAAAAACCCCCAAAAGGAGCCCAGTGTTTACAAATATAAAGTTTGTGTGTGCTGGAAGGCTCTATTTCATGATGTTCCCTCCCTTTAAAAATGTAACCCGGCAGTCACCTTGGCTTTTCTTATGGAGTCAATTGTATTTGAAATATAGTAACAAATTCTTGCTTTTTCTTTTCCTCTTTTTGAGAAGCTCTGGAATAATTTGTTTGTAACGACGATGCTTTCATCTTAAAACAGGAAGTGTGGAAGAATTCTCGTCATTTTGGGATCGGGACGGCTAGAGGTAACAAATATGGTTTCATGCTAGTTGCACGGTATAGTCCTCGAGGAAACAGGGGCGGGCCTGTGATATTCAAAGACAATGTCTTTCCACCAGGTAAAGTCTGTTCTAAATTAGAATAGGACACGTTTAGGATGCATTTCAAATTTAATAACAACTGCTCAAAACTGATCATAGCAGTGAATCTTGAAGCACGAGGATCTACTAGTAAATGTTAATTTCATTCTTATTTACTTTGGTCAGAGTCACCGATAGAAAGAGGATACTTCACAAATTAATGTGATCAAGTAAGCTGAAGCCACTCTAAAGGCACTAAGGCCACAATCTTTGCTTTGGTAGATTTAAGGGGTAATGCCCGCTACCTTGTGGCCTTAGTGCCCTTAGAGTGGCATCAGCTTACTTGATCACATTAATTTGTGAAGTATCCTTGTCACTCCAGCCACATCCCACAAGCTTTACGTTTTCATCACCGATAGAAAGAGTCTGGCATGCGTTGTTGAAACGGCCTGCTCAACTAAACTCAAACATTAAGGCGATGTATACAGCAAGACTGAAAAGCTAGAACTAAATGCTCAATAGCTCACTTTAAAAAAGGTTATAAGGGATAAAGGGATAAAGTGTTAATAAAGTGTTAATAAAGTGTTGATAAAGTGTTAAGTGTTAAAGGGATAAAGATAAAGCCAGGGATAAAGTAGCCGCGCACAAGCAATTGTGGAAGAGTTTGGTGAGACGCCAATTAACTGAGGAGAAACTATGCCCACATATGTAAGCTGCTATGTGCCTTAGTTTACGAATGATGTTAGAAACTCCTCGGAGTATTAAAAGAGCAAAATCTTTCGTCTGGTTTGTGTACCTCTCAAACAGTCCCATAATCACTCGCGCGGCACTCTTGACCCCAGTCTTTACCGAAGCGAGATATTACATAATTATTTGAATTCAAATGCAGCTGGGATCTGGATGCACTCAGCTAAATGTTTTACCTATACTCTTTAAGGGCTGGTTTACATTCGATTGAAAACGAATGCGGACTATCGCAAAGGGCGTTCTTCCATACAATAGCAAAGGACTATTCACTTCCTACAGACATTTCGGTCAACTAGTGACTTTGACATCAAATGATTAAATTTAGTGTTCAATTCTTAAGAAACAGACTCTCGCCCCAAAATGTGAATTATTTGTAACAAATACATAGTATTTTTCTCCGATTTAGGTCCAGGTTTTTTTCTGTAAATCCTAATTGTTCCGATTATAAAGACACTTGTACTATGCAACATCTTCTATAAGGTGTTTGTTACTCAAACTCCATCGAATGAGTGTTGTTGCAAGTAGGCATGAAGCTTTATAACGAACAATTGAATAATGATCATATTACTAAATACTATAGGATACTTTTCGATCGAACGATCGCAGAAGTTTCATTTCCATATTGAATCGTAAGAACGCAGTTTGTAGACGTAAGATCGAAAGCGATCGCAGAAGTTACTAGTGCGTAAACCGAGCCTGAAATCTGATTGGTTTCGTGACCCTTGGGTTACGCCATCTGTAAGCCTAAGATAACCGCCGTTAGCGTGTGGCGTGGCTGTTTCATTTATGGCGCAAAGACTCCACGACGCTGATATGTTCTATCAGTCGCTAAGAGTTAAGAGAAAGTCAAGACAAAAGTCAAAATGTGAGTACTCATTTGAATTTAGTTGTTAAGCTGGGTATGTTCGTGCACCACATCTATCAAGAAAAAAGATCGAGCCTATGAGAAGGCTTCAGAAAATAAAATCTACTGTATGTCAATAGATTATATTCATACCGGTCGCTTGATTTTAGCCACTCAGTAAGACTAATCTTAAACTAAACAACCAATTTGGTATTCGTTACTCGAATTCACTAGACGCAATTTTTCAGTCAATCTCGAAATAAAGTAGCTAAAAATGTCTTTTTTACTTTCATCTATAATAAGGCAGGGATCACAAACATAACAATAAAAACATGTGGCCGTACTTGTCTGTTATTAAAATAGTTTTTTAACATTATATCATATTCCTTATAGGAACCCTTTCAGACCCCACACCGAGTACCAACCCATCAGCTGCTTCCATGTCAAGCGCACCTCCAACACCCACAACACCAAGTTCACCTTCTACAGCAAACATTTCAATCAATATTTCAGTGAATAACGCCACTGGCCCTACCTCAGCACCAACTAGCGCTCAAACATCAGGTAAATAGTTTCTAAATAGGATATGTTAGCGACGGTGTATGGAGATAGCTGAAGGTGTTAAAAGTCTGTTCCAAGCGGATGGGAGAAGCATTTCACAATAATTTCATTATCGTCAGTGTAAATTACGCAGGTATTATACAAGCATACCGGTGTCTCTTAGACAGCAAGTGTGATTTCAGACGTAGCATTAGCTGCATATCGTAGAACTTTCCGCAGTGCGATGCACATCAACTTCAAAACTCACGTCAGCGAATGTTTTAATACAGGATTAGAGTAACAAAAGCTGAACGCAAATCGGCCAATTTAGCCTTGGAGTTTCGTTACTTTAGGATATGTTAATTTATGTACTTTCACATCCTGCATGCCTTTTACACTGGTTGATCAACATATGAAGGGTAATCTACGACGAAGTATTTAGTGATCTGCATGTTTACTAGATCAAGTCTCAACGGATGATCGTGAGTTCTCATCCCAAGCCAGGCCACAAACCAGAGCTACTATGATCAAATTTTTACCCTTTGAATTTTTAGGTTTATCACATAGAACCTCAGGAAAGATTTAAAACGCCGTTTACCATTTACAGATATCTGCATTAGTTCCGGAGATATTTAAATTTTAAAAAGCGTAAAATATGCAAATGAGATGACTGATGACATCATAGACTCAACCCAATATAACATCAAGTACACAAACAGAGCTATCGCCGTCAATATGCAGCACAGATCACTGAAAATTAGTAGGCTAATAGTTCTACAGGCAAGACACCTACGGCTATAAAAAGTTCAGTTCCCATGGCAATTCACTCTTTTCTAGTCTCCTGCAACCTGACTTTGATAGTTTAGTGATTTTCAGCTCCAAAAACATTTAAAAGGCCACGAACTCAGCCTAACATATTAACATGCGTGCCGGATCATGCAGAAGAGGCACAACTGGCAAATATAAAAATAGCACGCCAAAGGTGGCCAGCAAAGCCCTTATTATTAGAGAGATCTGGAACCCAGTATGTTGTCATGGTAACAAAACTGGTAAGCTCATATTGTGGAACACAACTAGTAGACCGTTCCTGCAAAAAAAAATTCAAAAATTTCTATTGCAAATTGGCTGAGACATCTTTTTCCATCATATTTGGTCAAAATTCGGTTGTCTATGACGTCATCACTTGGCTAATTTGCACATTTTAAAAACTTGAATATCTCCGGAACAAAAAGAGATATTTGAAAATAGTAAGCAGCATTCTTCTTCTCGTACAGACTACTTGTTTATAGTTTAAAATGGCGATCGTCATAGTGGCACTTTAAAATAACTGGTAAGGTCACGCTGGTTGTGTGCTCAACATCTGCCTCGGTTATACAAGATAATCTCTCCTCCACCTTCAAACGTTTAAGTCGAAGGGGACGTATAAAAACCGCGCACCCCTGGCAAAGAGTAAGGAACCCGGCAGTTCTTAGTGCTATCGTCTGACCTATTCATGTGGCCAATTTTCGGACGAAAAGTGAGCTCTAAACCACTAAACCTAAACATATCAAATTGTCGCTAGGAACCAAGACCTTGCCAGAATATTTAACCCCTTTGACTTGCTTTTACCTGAAAACCGGAAGCAAAACTTTTCCTGAGATTTCAAATGTATCCTGGCAAATAGTTAGGTGAACGTTTTAAGGTACTTTTTCCCGCTCAAAATTCAATTGACACTCGTGTTATCCCTGTCACTAGACCTGCTAAGTTTCCGGTAAGCCAACAGGTTAATCAACCCTTCTAATCATTGTTGTGGTTACAAAGGAATAACTAAATCTCCAAAAAGTTGTTCGCAGCGATACAGCGCTCTCATTCCAACAAAGCTTGTTTTATTGATATGTGGGTACTTGAGCCTGAGTATTAGCTATGCCATGCTGATGAGGCCTAACAAGGCAGAAACAGCTGCCACGGCTGCTAATGCTTGGGCTCAATCTTTGCTTTGGTAGATTTAAGGGGCAATGCCCGCTACCATGTGGCCTTAGTGCCCTTTGAGTGGCTTCAGCTTACCTGATCACATTAATTTGTGAAGTATCATCAGTATAAAGAAATCATAACTTTCTTAACATTTTTGTCAACGAATGAGCAAAAATTAAATCCTTCAAGGAAGGATATTTTCACCAGGAAGTTAACACTCCACTTTAAAATAATCTTTTACTCAGCCGCTTTGGTATACAATTCAATTCAATTCTTTATTTATTCACACTATAAAGGAAATTTATCGCTGCGATAAATGAATTTATGCTGCTTGATTCGCATAGCTTAAGGTGGCTGGTACCAGTTTTCAGCTTTTTCACGACGTAACCTTTGAGAGAAAAGAACACAAAGGCAAACCGAGGCCGTAACAAAACTTGTGCAAGATTAAATTATACATTTAGTTGTTGACCAAAAATAACTATTATTACGTCATCAGCTGTATCCATGGCAATGGTACTTGAGGGTTATTCAGAGCTGCATTCAAACTTCTGGTACTAATATTTTGAAAACTAACTCGGTGACCCCCTATTTTTTCACGTGATTACTTTTACAATTTGAAAAGGAAACTGAAAAATGTTTTTAAACATTTTCTATTAAGCGGTGGTCAAGCACATGGTTGCACAAGAAATTAAATATCCAGCTAAGTTTCAGCTAAGTTGGGAGCAGGTCAATTGGCTTCATAGCTCAGTTGGTTAGAGCATCGCACTGGTGTCGCGAGGTCCAACGGGTTCAAACCCCGTTGAAGTCCTGAATTTTTTCAGGCTTCTTTTTGGCTGCATAAATTGCGTTCAAAACTGCGAGGATCATTCTTCATTTGATTTCATTTCCGCAGTTCATACATATCATTCACACTCTTCTCTTTCACAGGAACATATGAACCCACAATTGACCTGCTCCCAACGTCAGTGGCTTCGTATCTCAGTTGCTTAGAGCATCGCACCGATATCGCGAGGTCACGGGTTCAAACCCTGTTGAAGTCCTGAAATTTTCTTCTTATCACCATTGCATACATTGCGTTACAACTGCGAGGATCATTCTTCATTTGATTTCATTTTCGCAGTTCATATATGATTTAGTTCATATATATCATTCACACTCATTCTAAATTTGTATATATAGTCTAGCTTGAGAATTCCTAAAAGTTTGTAGTAGGGTCCAGCACTTTCCATGGCATGTGCAAAGAAGATGCATCGAAGACATTTATTCTGCTTGGTACGAAGACAATTTAATCGAGTATTGCTGGCACAACACCAAGTAATAGTGCCATAGCATAAATGAGCCTAAATCGAAATATAGTATATTTGTTTCAGAGAGACAATTTTGACTGAGAGGGTGCAAAACAAGCAAGCAACTTTGAAGGACATCCTACACACAAGTTTACAAAACTCTATTCTATGACATTTAACAAAGACATCTTCACCTGCAGAACGAAGTAAAACACGACTCCACTCCCCTTTACAACTCTACCTACCGCTAGCCCAACGAACGCTAGCTTACAACAGACCACCAAAGTCGGACAAGCTATTATAAGTCCTAGCGTATGACGAACAAATTTATACACCTTCATTTAATGTAGTCATATGTACTTCTGTCATCTTAATTGGTGTGTTTACTGGGCAAAGACACTGAGATAATCAAATCCTAGCTGCGAAACACCAAAAGGTTTCGTGATGGCGAAGGAAACTCTGCTGTTGTTGTTTGGCTTGGTTTGATTGTTGCATTTTACGTTGAACGAGGTAATAAGCGCGGTTACACTAGACCTCTCACCTCTCAGCCTTGGGGTTATGGCTTGGGTTGAGTTTACCTTGGGTTATGATCGACTCCCCGTTTGCGGTTACACGCTTGTAAATTACCCATGGCCAAGGGCAAGATAAACGTTGACCTGTTTTGACGGGAAACTTCCTTGTAAACATGGAAGATCTGAACATTGAATTTTTCTTTGGATTGATGTCGCTAATTCTCACGGCGCTTCGACACTTGACGTCTTTCGCTTTTTTCGTTGAAGACTGACGGATTTTTCTTTTCAGTTGGTTGTTTGATTTTAGTGTTGTCGTCTTCCCCTGGTTCCGTATCCGGTAATAGCATCAACAGTTGTTGCTACACAATCGCCTTTCTCGCCACCCACTTCTTCACCATCTTTTCTCTTTTGCGAAGCCACGCTGGTTTCCTTTACAAATTTGGGGTTGACTTTGTCTGAGCTGGCAATGAATTCATAGATGTCAACGTAAAATGTGCAGGTCTTGAGGTCTCTTCCGGTCCTGATTGTTGTTGTCACTGACACTTTTATATTTAACGAACATGCCTCTCCATTTTTCCTTTCTGTACTAAAGTTTTCGATGTGTCGATTCCGGCTTCCCTGCATAAATGAGCGCTTCTTGTTGTCTTTGTTAAGGCTGATATCAGCCATTTCACCTCTGAGTTTGACCAGCCACAGTGCTTGCTTTTCGCTTCAGTTGATTCACTTGGTAAAGACCCGCTACTGCTGGTGCTTTCGGCTGGCCTACAAGGACGACCCGATACGAACCAAACTGCAAATGACCTCCTGCAGGAAAACAGGGAAACTGCTGATCATGGCTGATTTGCATTTGGCGGTTCTTGCACACGATACAAATAGAAACGTTAAAAATACTCACATCATTGCACGAAATCCAGCTATATCATGTTGTTTACGCATATCATCACAGCACTGGCGTGGTTTCCTTGCGTTCGGCAATCTTGGGGTCTTAATAACCATAAGACTTACATCTGGAACTGTCATGGGCAATTCTTTTGTTCTTTTTTCACGTATCCATGGAAATTTCCCGGAGGCAATTTCACTTTGGGCAGAATATTTTCACTTTTGGCGGTTACACACGAAAGATTGCTTCCCCTTGGGAAAAAGCCATTTACCCAAAGGAAAAATGGCTAGTGTAACCGCAGCTAATGTTCATTATGGAAAGAAACAACGTTCAAATAACATCAAACATTTAATTACAGTTAAAACGGGAAGCTTAGTACAGTATTCGTGTCAGTTTAGCATAATCGTCAGTTTAGCATAAATGTTGATTTAAGCCATGGAATTAACACCCAACTTTCTACCCGTAGAAGGAACAAACAGCCCGGCCTCACTCCCCACTACGCCGACTACCGCTCCACCAGTTGCTGTTGGTCCAAGCGGTCTGTAAACAATGCGTTATACAGCTTTTCAATAATACCTTTCTTTTGCATTTTTTCAACTTTATTGATTTAGTTTATTTTCAACTTTACTGATTTAGTTTAATTATGAAGCGGATAATGTTATCTCCCTAATCAAAAGTATAATATATATTATTAAATTCTTAGCCACGGATAATGCAATTCTAGCTTCCTCATTGGTTCACTGAATCTCGGTTACCAGCCATTATACCTGCGTTTGACCTTATATGGAAATGAATGCGGCAAATGTCTCTCAGCATAAAATTTTTCACGGGAAGCCAAGTTTCGTCGACAAAAAAATGGATGAAAAAAAAAAAGATGCGGTGAGCTATCTACAGACGAAATACAAGAAATTGTGGACAATGCCGTTCCAGTAACAACAAAAACGCCACAAAGTTCGGGATGAGATTATTTAGCGTTACATATCAGTTAAGTTTCCCTTAAAAGTTGCAAAATTTCAAATATGACCATCCAGATTTTACGCATTCATGAATATTACGTAACAACTACAAGTTTACCTTAATGTTACAGAATGTTGCTGGTCATGGTGGCACCAAATTTTCGAAACGGATAGAAGAAATGTCAAAAGAAGAACTGAATGTTTGCCTGAAGTGTTCAGTTTTACACCTCTGCGAGGAAGAAAGATGGCACGTATTACAAAAGTTCATCGATGAAGTCCATAAGAGCCGCCATTGATCGTTTCCTTCGTTCGCCACCGCACAAAAGACCGTTTTCCATTATCTCTGATCCCGCTTTTACTGAGGCAAATAAAGTTTTAGTTAAATCCAGCAGCAGTGCCGACCAATCCCAGACGAATTTCCACATCAAGAGCCCGGGAAAGCAGTTCTTGTCGAAAATAATTTTTCAACCAGTACAACCTCCGTTTCACATGGCGATCAAAGAAGCTTTCCCCAGTATTTTTACTTTGAACACTTGAGAACACTGCAGTAATGTTTTTACCCGTACAAAACAGTCCGTGAAGCTTGGATTGCTGTAATTTCAGTGCTGCTTCGCTTTTTGATTTTTCATTTAACTGTTCGCACGGCGGTGCCCGTATCATGTGATCATGTCGTTTTGGCGCCCGGAAGTCACATCACTTTCCGGTCGTTTCTTAAACTTAAATAAAATTTAGCAAAACCGAAGGTTGAGAATTTAATGAAACAATTATTCCATTCGACCTTGTTGGATAAGAGATTGTTAATAGAGGGTTTTCACGTGACGTCATAAAAAACTAAAATTCATACAAAAGTAAGCAGACTTTTACATTTTTATCTTCATCACGTAAAATACATTTTAGAAATGTATCTGCTTGCATGTTTACAGCTCGGTAGCAGCTCGCTTTGTTTTGAAAGTAGAGCAGTTTGAATTTTAGAGTTTTTCACAGTGCGTAACATAAAGATGTCTGCTCACAAGCATGTCACTTACATGAAAACAGCGATTCACAGTGTGTTTTTTAGGTTTCTAAAAGCCAACATGGTAAGAGAAGCATCTCTGTGAATGTTTGAAAGCTCAGCAGAGAGAAAAGAGCCTTTGAGATAGCTCAAGTAAGAGACATATGTTTTAACTCGTTTCCAGCCGCCATCTTGCATTGGTGTCCCTTAGAGGAACGCCAAGATGGCGTTTCCATACAAAACACTATAATTTTGAGTGGTACATTTTGCCGAATAACTCAAGTAAGGGATATCCATGTCCTTGAGACTTTGGCATGTTGTTTAGTTATTACTCTTCTATAGTATCACAATTTCTTGACTTTATCTATTGAATGGTTGATGATTTTATTTTTCTACTCGTGTGACTGAAAATGCTCTATAGCCAACTCGGCTCTACGCGCCTCGTTGGCTATTTACCATCTCGTATCCAACGCGGGCTAATAGAATAATTGTTAAATATCTTGCATAATGAAAACACCGAATGTTTCAAGGGCTTAGCGTGAGATTTCGCTCGAGATTAAAATTTCGAGTGGTGAATGCGCTCCAAAGTAGGGGAATGTCCCCCCAGAAAATTCAGAAATTTAGGGTCTTGGAAATGCCGTTTCCTACTATTTCCGAGGGACATTTCAATAAACTGTTAGCTACAACAAAAACGGGGGGTAAAACCACGATATAAACAGGGGGTTTACAAGCAAAAGGAAAGACTACCCACCAGAAAGGCAAACTTGGTCATAACATTGTCAATGTCAACGTCCTTGTGCCCAGTGAATGTGCAGAATTGCTAAAGAGCTCAATCTTCCGTCTGTCACGGTACTTCGTAAAGGAGTTTTCACTCTCTTCATACTGCTGAAACTACGCTCAGCAGTACAAGTTGACACAGGATAGGTGTGGGGGCCTCGCCGGGATGGTAGAGTGTTTTCACTCCAATATGACTTTTCTTGCCGTGTATGGATTAATGAAAAGATACTGGAAAGACTTACACAGAGAGACACCAGAATAATTCGACATTTAAAAATTAGCTCGATTTTATGGTAACTTTATTAAAAAATGCTTTCAGGGAATAAGAAAAATATTTTTCTCCAGATTTCAGCTGTACGCACAGGCGTACGTGCGTATATGGACGCTGCGCCCCTGTGTTTGGTTATAGCAATGAAAACTGCACGCGTTTCATGATTTTTGACTACGTATAGTCGCTTTTGTTGTTGTTATTTTTGTTTATTGTTTTGGCTGATATTACGTATAAGGTATTATGCTAATGATACATACCACAGTGGTTAATGCTTACGATGCAAAGAGAACAAAATCTTTGAGCTCGGAAACAATTCTACTAACTCCACTACACGCACTAAAATTGCATACGCATATGTTCTAGCGAACCCCCTGGACAAAATGAAAGCAATAAAGGCTTCCTTAGTAAGTTATACTTCCTGGTACCCTGTGTTATTCATGTATGAGGGGCACGAGCTTTTTTCCCACGCAGAAATTCACTAAAAGGTTTTGTGATGGACAAGGAAACTCTGCTGTGTTGTCAATGAAAACGTAAAGCTCGGCAATTGCTCGGCATTGCTTGTTTTATTGATATGTGGGTACTTGAGCCTGAGTATTTGCTATGCCATGCTGATGAGGCCTAACAAGGCCGAAACAGCTGTCCATGGCTGCTAATGCTTGGGCTCAATCTTTGCTTTGGTAGATTTAAGGGGTAATGCCCGCTACCTTGTGGCCTTAGTGCCTTTTGAGTGGCTTCAGCTTACTTGATCACATTAATTTGTGAAGTATCTCTGCTGTGTTGTCGTTTGGCTTGGTCTGATTGTAATGTTCATTACGGAAAGAAACAACGTTCAAATAACATCCAACATTTAATTACAGTAATGCTTAAAAGTTAAAACGGGAAGCTGAGTACAGTATTCGTGTGAGTTTAGCATAATTGTTGATTTAAGCAACGGAATTAACACTCAACTTTCTACCCGTAGGAGGAACAAACAGCCCGACCTCACTCCCCACTACGCCAACTACCGCTCCACCAGTTGCTGTTGGTCCAAGCGGTCTGTAAACAATGCGTTATACAGCTTTTCAATAATACCTTTTTTTGCATTGTTATCAACTTTATTGATTTAGTTAAATTATGAAGTGGATAATGTTGTCTCCCTAATCAAAAGTATAATATATAATATCTTGCATAATGAAAACACCGATTGTTTCAAGGGCGTAACGTGAGATTTCGCACGAGAAGAAAATTTCGAGCGGCCGGAATGCGCTGCAAAGTAGGGGGATCTGGGCAACATGTTTTCACAAAAAATTGTGAAATTTAGGGATCCGGGAATGCCATTTCCCACTATTTCCGAGGAACATTTCAATAAATTGTTAGTTTGGTTATTTTAGAGTTTTCGGCAAGCTACAACAAAAACGGGGGTAAAACAACGGTATAAACAGGGGGTTTACAAGCAAAAGGAAAGACTACCCATCAGAAGAGCAAACTTTGTTATAACATTGTCAATGTCAACGTCCTTGCGCTCAGTGAATGTGCAGAATTACTAAAAAGCTCAATCTCTCGTCTGACACAGGATAGGTGTGGGGGCTCGGAGGATAGAGCTATTTTGATTTTTTTCAATTTGCTTTTGTTTTCATTCCACTATGACGTTTCTTGCCGTGTATGGATTAATGAAAAGATATTGGAAAGACTTACACAGAGAGACACCAGTACAATTCGACATTTAAAAACCGGCTCGATTTTATGGTAACTTTATTAAAAAATGCTTTCAGGGAATAAGAAAAGTATTTTTCTCCAGATTTCAGCTGTACGCACGGGCGTACGTGCGTATTCGTGTCAGGAAGCTTAGTACAGTATTCGTGTCAGTTTAGCATAATCGTCAGTTTAGCAGAATTGTTGATTTAAGCCATGGAGTTAACACTTAATTTTATACCCGTAGAAGGAACAAACAGCCCGACCTCACTCCCCACTACGTCGACTACCGCTCCACCAGTTGCTGTTGGTCCAAGCGGTCTGTAAACAATGCGTTATACAGCTTTTCAATAATACCTTTCTTCGCATTTTTATCAGCTTTTTGATGTTGTCTCCCTGATCAAAAATGTAATATATAATATCTTGCATAATGAAAACACCGAATGTTTCAGGGGCGTAGCGTGACATTTTTTAAAAGGTGTATGCACAAGAAGAAAATTTCGAGCGGCGAATGCGCTCCAAAGTAGGGGGGTCTGGGAGCCTTGTGTGTGATTCATGTATGAGGGGCACTAGATTTTTTCCCACGCCTAATTCACATCCCCCCACTCCATTTATATCTTTAACAGCCTTTAAAACGGTGGCCTAAGTGTAAATTGTTTAGTCTAAAAAGGTGAAAAAAGTTCAGGATTCAGTTGTTAACAAATACTTTCTTTATCTTACAGGTCCTTCAAAAAATGACAGTTCGAAGTGCCAATACTTTGTGGTCAATAGTACGACTTATACCTATGCCATAATACAAAGTAAGGATATCACTAAACTGGTTAAATGATGCTTTAAACCACTAAAAAAATTATAACGGTACCCGTATATCACCTGTAGGCAGTGGAAACGCTGATAAAGTGTATTTGAAATAATTGCTTTTTTTTCCTTTTCTAAGACGTGATTATAAGTAAGCCTTTGTCTAACTAACTCCTTGATTTAACTGGCCTTACTTCAATGAGAATCCAGCCCTAAGATGACACATATACTGTCTATAAACGCTGTATTTAAGACTGTTTCAGTTCTTGATTAGTAAATTGTTTAAAAAAAGTCATTCGTGTATAGCATTTCAGGGCAATTATATATCAGCAAAAGTTAAAACTTCTGTTAATTCTTCAAAAAAAATCTAGACATGAGTGAGTGCGACAGTTTACAAAACATGACGAAAAAGAGACTGAAGAATAGTCAAACAAACAGCTGAAAAATCATCTGGGATGTACCTGCTAATAAATGCTAACAACACGTCAGCTTCATGCTTTTCTCAGTCGAGGGAAAAACGCTCCCTATCTAATGTGGGATCATTTTTTTATGTTTCAGAGTGCAAAGGAAAACCTAACATCACTTTTATTCCACAAGGTAAGAAATGTACAACTTCAGGGGTTAACAGGCATGGTCAAATCAATCTAACTTTGGGACCAGAAGACACATTCCCTCAATTTGTCGGGAAAGTATTGACAAGTGTCAACCATACCAGAGCAAATAAACAAAGCAAAAGCTAAAAATAATATCAAATAACTGTAGAACAGAAACCTGAGCAATATGATATATTTTAAAAGCTAGAAGGTGCTTCTGTATAAAACAATATTCCTGCATGCTGCTTCTAACGGACCTAAAGTAAGACAAATACTGCAAAAATCCAAATTGAAATCCTGCCCAAGCTATACGGGCTCACACCTTGTAATGTTTATGACAAATAAGGACTTGTATTCACCTGACAGTTTTTGCTTTAAGTCAATCAGACATTAACTTTTGACGATCCTCTCGCACGGGAATGATATCAATAACATTGAGGTATTTTACAGGGAGTCCACCCCCAGTCACTACTCCAACAAGACCACCTGGTACAGCAGAACAAATAGGTAACAGCATGCTCAATAAACAAAAGCCCTGCATGCTGTTACTTGTAGTACTAAAATAATATGCTTTGGTCATTGTAAGATCTCTTTTAAGGCCTACTCAGAAAGTAACAGTAAAAGGGCTTACAAGGGCTTACAAGCCATTTTATGTTTTACTTTCTGAAGTGTTTAATTCCGTCCTTGGGGCGCCTTTACTCAGTTATTAAGCCTGCCTAGCGGGAAAGGCGCGCGAAGGCAAGGAGCACGAAAACGAGCAAAATAGTAATAAGAGGGAGAGACATGATTTTTCTAGTTTCCTTCTCCTTCTCCCTACCCCCCCTACTCAGGATTTTTTGGGTTTCGTGGTCATAGCTAGGCAGCCTATTGTTACTTGGCCATTTAAATGGATGGGTTTCTTTAAAGCGGCTAGTCTTTGCGCAAAACGTAGAAAGAACAACAAGATCTTTTGGGAGGCTCAAACTAAGATACTGAAAAGCTACTGAAGGGCGCTATTCTTAGATAAGAAAGTAACTGTTGATTAGTTTTCTTCATTGGTGAACTGAACAGCAAAGATAGGGCTTTAACAGACGCTTAATTCACTGAACTCTATTTATGACACAATAATGTTTTAAAATCCTTATGTTTGTTACGTAACCCCTTAAAGACTTGACAGACTTATCTCATTTATGTAGAAGATGGAAAATAAAAAAATAACTTTTCCTCCTGCTACTTTGATCTTAGCTAATTATTGTGATAATGAAATAACAAGGATACCAACTGATAACAGAAATCTTAACAGGAAACAATTAGTAACCGACAACAAACTGACACAAAAACGTCACGTGGCCTAAAAGTGATAGTCATGGATTTCCCACTTTCAGGTGAGATAACACTGATGATGACGTACAACTCATTAGTTTCACTTTCTTTCATGGTTTCTCTCATGGTTCTTGCGTTCATATTCTTGTTCTAAAACTGGGCATGCTTTAATCTTTAAAAGTACAGCAACCTTAACATAAAGCATATAAACAAAAGATAGAGTATACCAACAAAATCCCTTTCAAGATAACGTAACTTAAATCTAACAATAAAATGATTCAACTCTTATTTTCTCTAATTCATGATTGGAAAACGTTTACAACTCAACGGGATATTCAACACCAACTTTTCTCTACAGCACCAGGACATAAACCAACTTTGAAACCAGGGCAATCAACAGCTACTGCTGTCACTACAAAATCAACAACTTCATCTACAAAAAAACCGGAAACGCTAACAACGCCAACCAATATAAGCCAAGGAGTTAGCACAACAGAATCAATGACAACTTTGACACAAACAACGGGAAAACCGGAAACAGTCACACAGCCAACTACCGTAGCTGCAGGTCACGAGTCAACTACAACAGCGACTACTTTGAAACCCGAACTTGCTATACAAACTACCGCAAGGCCACAATCAACAACATCACCCGCACAAACTTTTCAAACACAAAGTACCGCTGCAGCTTCAACGTTAACGACTATAACAACGGAGATTACGTCTCCTACTACACAACAAACAACAACAACAAACCTTACAACAGTAGAACCACCACCTCAACAAACTTCAACAACTCCGACAGCAAGTACAACAACATCAACAGTGAAACCCGAGATTACGACTTCTAGCACAACACAGCAAACTTCGTCATCGACTGAGACGACTAAAACAACGACCACATCAGCCGCAAGCACTTCAGCTACTACGCTCAATCCTGATTTAACAACAACTACTACTACATCAGCACCTTCAACCACAACTCACCCACAACAAACAACAACAACTATCCCAGGACAAACAACCAAAACAACAACTTCAGGGTCACCTATTCCGACAGAATCCACACTAACAACGCCGACGATTTCTACGTTAAAACCAGAAGAAACTAGTACCGCAAAAACGAACCCACAACTTACTATGTCAACAACTGAGGCCACTATTAATCCAGAAGTAACTTTGCCTACAACTACATCCACAGCCAAAACAGAATTGTCATCTACAATAAATCCTACAACAATTCGCCCAGAACAAAAACCAACAACAACTGTAAAGCCACCAGTAACGACACCTGCTTCAACAACCTCGACTACAGCAACACCTGCCAAAACAACCTTAACTCTCCCAGGTACAGTCAGCTCACAGTCGACAACTGCCACAACAACATCCACACCAGAAACAGTCTCAACCACAAACACTCCAAAACCAACGTGCTGTACGACTCAAACGACTGGTACTAGCGTGAATCCAGTAACAAACACGACAACAACTATACCGACCAGTACATCAACAACAGGACAAGAAATAACTGGATCCACAGTAACAACAGAAATGACTACAGTAACAACTACTCCAGCAGGTACATGTACAGGTACATAACCTGAGACTGGAAAGGTGCGTTCAAAACCATCATCCTACAAGCACGATGCACCCATTCAGTTGATGATCATCAGCTTTTCAACTGACCTCACAAAGAGAGAAATTTAGACCTCCATATCATTGCTAGGTGGTAATCTCACTGAGATCAGCTGACGAGAAAAAATTGAAAGTGATTGTTATAAAATCATGTAATTTTTTTCTTTTTATTGTGACGAAAGTAATTTTGCGTCGAGGAATTTCACATGACTGTATGGCCTCTCCCGATCCGCCCGTAAGAAGATCCTTGTGAACAATATGATAATATGAGAAAGTATTAGTTCCCGGAAAGTTATCGCGGCAGAAATCAATTTCGCCTGTTCGCAGAATTGATGTATTGAAACGTATCTTTGAACGCGCCTTTTCGGCAAACGTTTACTATTAGCGGATATGAGTACGTAAATAAATCAACGCTACAGTCTTCATCAACAGAAAAATATTAATCAACTACTTTCACTGCAATCAGTGACTAGTTAGCTTTCTGGTAAACGGTTGGGAAACTTGAGCTCTTTGTGGATATTCAGTAACTTTGTTATGCAGTGTATTATCATCAGACGATTAATTTTCCCACCGGGAGATTTTTGGATTATTCTTGCCTTTCTTAAATTTAGAACGATGTTTTCCATAAACGCGGTGACCAGCCACAAACAAACCCATCCATGCAAACTCTCTTGAAAAATATCAGTTGCCAGCATTTGGCTGGATAGATAACACTAAAGCTCTGTACTAATCCCGATAAATTTGAAAACGCAACTTTTTTACCCGGTTTATCCTTCGGTCCACATTGAAACGGCGCTTTTGGTCGAAAATGCCCTCCAGTGGGGAGAAAACTCAAAACGCAGGCCTGCTGTCTTAAAGTGGCTGGCCAAAATAGAACTTTTAGAAAACGTTGACGTCACAACATTCATTCTCTACCATACATTTGAACCGTTTCTGAGGCCAAAGCAGCGTTTCAGTGTAGACGATGGAAGCGATAACAATAGTTTGCACGCAGAACACTTAACCCGTTTTTAAGACGAAAATGTTATCCGGATTATTATAGACAGGGCCTTCGTACCAGTATTTAATGCCAAGCAACATGGAACTCCGTAATGCAGTAAATGTACTGTGTTTTTTTGTTATTTTATTTTATTTTACTTTTTGGACCGTTTGAAACATAATCTATAAATACTGCAGTTTTGTGATTGATTCTCTGTCAATCGATTTGTTTGAGGGTCACCGTGAATCAATGTCGAGTGGCTGTCCAGTTCAGTTGTACATCAATCAAGTGCACTTACTTAGAAATATATTCTTCCGCTTTTTCTTTCAATTTTTGTTAAACTAACCAGCGTTATCAGAGGCAGAGTTATAAACATGATTGATTATGGTAAGAGGAGATAGTGGAGCACTACTCGACGGGTTGCGGTCTAATATTCCCTTAATTGTAGTCTCCTTAGTCCAATTGTCTTGGCGAATTCTACTTATAGTTACGACGCCAACGCCCCAGCCAAACCCATGCCAACCGAACCCATGTAAGAATGGTGGAACCTGCACACCGGAGGGACAAAACTTTAACTGCACCTGTCCCGATGGATATCTGGGTCCACTATGCGAAGAAAGAGGTACTTGTCATACCTTAAACTTTTAGCTATATTTTCAAGAATATTGAAGTATGAAATTAGAACTTGCATTACACAAAATATTAAAGAGCCTTTCTGATATTAGATTTATGATATCATGATATTTATAATTCTTGACTCAGATTGGTTCTCTACTTGCACTAAGTTGTCCAGTGATGTATTATAATGCCTTATTGTATAGTTGCACTTAAATGGATTCTTTTCTGTGAATCGAACAAATCCTTCTTTTCTTTTAGACTTGAGAACTTTAGCAATTTACATTTCTCAAAACAGTAATTAA
>JAEMWC010000001.1:1572500-1595000 GCA_016490735.1 Pachyseris speciosa | reverse complement strand
TAGAAAAAGAAAGGTCAAATTCTTGCTCTAAATTCGTGGAATTAGTTTGTCAAGGACAAAAGCAGTTTGCAGGTTATATGTCGCACAGTTTTAGTGCAAATTTGTGTTGGCCTATACTGTCTAACGTACTTGCGGAGGTGGACGTACTTAAATCTTAGCAGTATTCTTAGTCCAGTGTTTCGAATTTTGAATGCAAAATGCACTTCCGTTATAAGGTTGATCCCTTAAATATTCTGAGCGTATTTGGGCGAAGATTTCAGAAGAAATTCCAAGAATCGAGCCCTGCATTGGCCATTATCCAGGTAAGCATCCTTAATGTCACCCGTAAAGAAAAAGGCAGTAAAGAGAATGGAAGCAACTCTTAATTGACTGATATTTGTCTGAAATCAGTGCGGAAGAAAGCGTCGAATTAGCTTAATAGTTTCCTGCTCAAAGCAAGACAAGGGAATTTCAACAGTTTATTTAATCTTCATTCGGATTTTTGCAATTTTATTTTTTTTTTTAATATTTGCTATTAATTTCTTCAGAGCACAATGCTTTTTCAGAGATAAAAAATCAAAAGAACTGATCGATCAACGTATTGGACTGTTTAGCTCGTTTCTCGATTTCCAAGTTTCTATTTTCGAAGAGTATTTGCCACACCTTGTATATGGAATTTCAATGAAAGTACAAGTCTTAGAGTGAATTTAAGGCTACTACACTAGCCTTGCCGCAGTGTCTTCCAACTGTTATGCCTAATCCATAGGTATTTTGCATGTTCCTTTTACTGGGGATTTAAAACAGTTGAAAGTTGTCATTGAATGTAATCATGCAGTTGATGTGCTACTCTAAAGCTTCACTGTGCTTTCAGTGATTGATGAGATCCATGCGAAACCTCCCAAACGCGTTATTTAATCTAATATAAACTGCTAAAACCAATAATAGATTTTCTGAGAAATAGCTTGGATTATTCCCAGAAAAGATTCAGTAAACAATAGCTTTTGTGTATCATGACGATGGAGGAGGAATTTGAACCGTTTACATGGACTAACTGAATTTCTCCTAACTTATCACTACAGAACATTAAGTAGCTTTGGACTAATGTTATATTTTTTGTTATTAAACAAGTTGGGTATGGTTATATCAAAGAGCTTCTCGATGGGACTGCAGTCTGAAACAGTCACGCTATAGTACTACATGAACAAACGTGACAAAGCTTTAGCGTCACATAATGCAACGTCGGTATCTGATCCGAAAGAAATTAGTTCTACCACTACTTGTTTGCATTAAATGTATAGAAAACCAAATGACATACCATAAAATTTGCAACTTTAAATTATCCTTTTGGTGGAGAGAATAATAATTGTTGCCATGATGCCCATTATTGAAACTGGTACTTAAGTAGACATAAATAGTTTCCAAATAAATATTCAAACATACAAACAAACAAACAGATACATACTAAGTAAAGATTCAAACATATACAGATAATGTATATGCAATAACATAAAAATAATTTCTTCTTCCAATAAATGTTTCTCTTCGATGCAGGTTAATGTAAGGCACTTCATTATTAAAACCAGACACTTCTGATGGCTAGCATTAATTCTCATCAGTAATCTTTGGGCATTTCTTGCATATTTTTATGGGAGAATTTAGAATTTGGTCAAAACTTTTTCGATGGAACACAAGTTCTTCATTTGAATGATTAACTCAATGCAATTGTTACGAAAAGGTAAAAAGTGTAAAGACATTTATGTCAAGGGGATATTTAGCAGGATACAACAGGTCAAGGACTACTCAGTGAAGCACTTCCTCGTATGAAGGTACAAGGTGGCTTCGGGGTGGCTGTTGCTTGTAGCCTACTTTTAGATTCTGTTTAAAAATTGTTTAACATTTTATGGCTAAGGATTTTCTAATTTCTGTGAAAGCTATGCCTACCTATATCAATAAATTACCAGAAGGGTTTTTGTTTACAACTCATTATTTATCTTCCTTCTTTTCAAAGAAATCACGTTAGTGAATTAGATAATAAACACTGCTCGGAATTCCTCCAGGTCATTTCCAACACAGCAATGATCACCTAAGCAAGTTCTTTTTTACTCAATATATTTAAGTCGGGGAGAATTTCTGCTGTACAAAAGGCAATGACGATGAAAGGCAAGAACAAGCTGGAGTGACATGAAAATGTTATCCCATGGCTGAGTCGATTGCTCAATCGGAAAAGGTGGGGAAAGCAGAAGGCTGAAACTTGTTGTAGTTCTTTGAATGGGCACGAAATAATTAAGTAATATTAGGTATAACATGGAACAACACTTCTAACGTAGTAAATGAAAAGACAGGTAGCATGTGATTATTTGAACGCTCTTTGGTACAGCGCAGCTAACGGATTTCCAATAAATACATCAATTTACTTACGCAAAATATTTCTCCTTGGTTGATGTTGAATATTTTAGTTCTGAAATGCTTGATAAGAAATTGGGCTCTCCGTTTATTTTTTTTGTGGTGTACGGTGAAGCTTTATATTGCACCTGAGAAATGTAGAAATATAGGGGAATCGTTGTTTACAATATTTGCCTCAGTAGCATGAACAATTCAGTTTCTGATGGAGCTACAAACAAATCAGAACTGAATATTGAAAGATCATGGTATGAATATCTCTTCCAATGAATATGAGCCTAATGTATTGAATACTTTTTTTGCAACGCAGGTTTAGAAACTCAACATTTGGCAAAGAATGTATGAGAATGTATGAGCTCATTAGTGCTTTTGCCACCCAGAAATTTTGCAGTGTTTGGAAGACAATATCTCTTTGAATACTATACCTAAAGAGCTAAAAATTTCACAATGTATTAAATTTCACCAGCTCTTTAGCTGCCTGGAGTCAGATCACATCTAACATGTTTCCTTCTGTAAGCAAAGCCCTATGCAAAAGAGAAAAAAATGTAAACAATGACGTAAGCATGAATCCCCCTATTGACAAATACGTCTTCTATTTATCTCTGAAAATTGTCTGAGCAATTAAAGCAAGAAATAATATACAATAACTGGCATTTCTACTAATCACTCTTTGTAACGAAAAAAGTCCAATTTATTTCATCGTAAAAGCTATTTGTTTTCCTCCAGACTCTACTGGCAATGCATTCAGGTTTAACTAACCAGCCAACCAGCAACCTGTACTATCGAAATCCACCCTGTTGTTTTTCAGTGGCTTTCAAGTTCGCAATGTTTACATGAGCAGCTTTTGAAATGTTACGAACTCGAGCTGTTGTTTTATTTTCCCAACATTACAATTTTTGGAGGTAAAATCAAGGATTTCTAACTTTATAAAATAACAGGTGTGTTATGCTTTTTGCACTTGTGCATCCAGTGAACATGGCCTTGAATTTCTTTGTTTTTGTCTCGAGGACTTGGCATCATTAGCATGAGGGGAGTTTTTTTAATGCTGTGGTTCTTACATTTACTCAAAGTTTTGAATGTTTAACAGTTATTTTGGGCGAAAAAAGGAACTGAAAAGTGGTGAACAGAATTTGGATAGAGAGAACGGGAAAATCTAATTCATCACACTTACCCAGTATTAACTAATTCTTCAAAGCCCTGTACCAGCTAATTCGTATCATTCAAGATATTTCGATCTCTTTTCACTTCCAGCGATAAACAATAGCTATAGTTCATGTTCATAGCATTTAAGAATTAACAGCAAATAACTGCATTTGCCAGACTACTTGATGATGTTATTCCATTAGCTGTCCTCCTAACAATAATAGTAATAATAGCGTTTGATAAGAGAGGCATATTATAGATTAAATCGTAAGAATGAAAGCGATTTGTAAGTTAAATCATATGAAAAGGATAAAAATAATTATTGTGGTCTGCCAACTCTGTTAAGTGTTTGCATTCGAAAGGTCAAAGTTTAAGCATGGTCGTTATTAATAAATTTAAAAGTACAACAAGTGGTACAACAAGTGGTTAACCTAATAACAACATTAAAGTGTCTTTACTATAAGCTAAATACTATCAGCATTTTACTTACGGTATTTTATTAATTGCTATTTTTGAAATGTTCATATATTTCATATGAAAACAATACAAGCTGTTTAAGTTAAAATGGAAAAGAAGGGATATATCTAAATGAAAGTCGAGGGAAAATCAAATGGCTATCATGTTACGTATACCGAATCAAGGTGGACTGGTTTTTAACAAATTTCCTTCCTTATGGATAACAAATGGACATATATTAAATCTGTTCAACAAAGAATTGATAAAAATGTTCTGAAATAATATACGTATGGTAGTGAGAGACGAAATTAAATCACCATTCCAGTAATTTATCAGAATTATGGTGTTTTTCATAATCAACTTGGCAGAGCCTTTGATGAGAGGTTTTTACTAAGGAACAATTTTGTGTCAAAGCTAGTCAAAGATGTCAAAGCTTTCATCATTCATTTATTTCCGTGTTTAACAACATTATTTAAATGTATGTTATGGTGCTTATATGTTCCAAACGAAAGAAGCGTGAACTTTTCTTGCTGCTGTTGAAGGTTCCTTGCACAACTAGGAAATTTGTTTTGGATCAGGCTAAAGTGAAGCGCTTAACTGTACACAAACTTTAGTTTCATGTTGAAAATAATGATAGTGATAATCATAATCTTAATTCATTTCCAAGAACCACAAGAAGATAATACAAATGTGTCCCATGTTACCTCACTGCACGCTTATAAACTCGTTAGGAAGCTCTCAACTTCCCTACAAAAGTCTATATTTTAGCACCTAACATTTTCTCAACTGAATGCAGTAACTCAAATACTTTGCAATAATAATAATGACATTAATTATACTTCGGACTCCCACAAACGTTGTCATGAATTTCATTTGTGATTCTAGATAGAACTGTACCTTTACTAACAACACTACTTTATCGTGGCCATAAGAATGCCAATTGAATACCATATTAGATTGAAATATAACAAGCTGTAACCTACAGACCTGCAGTAATAAGGATTATAAACTTATATTATCAATTTGTAAGAGTTCTAATTTGAAACAACAGCTTTAAAAGAATGCATTTGTCGTGATGAAATCTTTAAACAAAAAGACTTCACTCCCCAAAATTACTGAGATAGTTTGATTGTGTTTAGAAAAGTTCGTTTTGTTTCCAAAAAAGCAGAATTGAAATATGTGATTCAGGCTTCCCTTTACTAACTTAACGTCTTTTTAAAACATAGAAAAGTGATGAAAATAACACGTTTTCTGTAACTACACCTATACAGGGGAAGTAGATAAAACAGAAAACAATATAGAAAACACGTTGATGATAAGTTTTGTTCTTATTTAATTGCTACATGTTTGTCGGTCATCTTTTAAAGTACTACGTAAAGTACTAAAACAAAAAAATGCAGTGGGATCAAAAAAGCATTAAAAGTTGTCCTTGTCTTCCCCAGACCACAAAAACCGTAGCTCACGACAGGGAACGTTCTCAAATTTCCTTTTCTAACTTATAAGAATCAACTAATGGATGGTGAAAAGTGGGGTTTTTATGCAGTCAGAATCCTTTAAGAAAAGCATAACCTGGTATAACGTTTGACATTATGATTAAATCAACAACTCAAACAATTGTTATCTTCCTTAGAATTCCTAAATATAAAGTTACTGCAGTCAAGGAATGGAGTCAAAGATAATTATTTAGAAGAACAACGTTCAAGCGAAAGGAAAGAAAGGGAAGTGCAGTGAGAGAACTATTGAATACAGTGTACCCTTACAAAGTGACAACTATAATTAATGGAATGAAATAGCTGATGAAACACCAAAATGGCCATAGTGACCAGAAGAACAGAAAGGTAAAATAGCAAAGATGTTGTTAAGGTTTTTCAGGTTATTTGTTAATCTTTATCGATTCAGTTTATAACAATATTGGAGACTAAGTTGATAATATCTCAGTAATAATATCTCAGTTGATAATATCTCAGTGTCGGTGAAAGTGGTGGATATCCACCACTATTCACCTCCACTATTCACCTCCACTTCGGTGAATAATTGTTAACTATCAAGTGAATTACGATTCTAATAAAGGGATTGAGTTCATTTTTAAAGACAAATTTAAAGCTCAAGAGGAGGCCGAAGATAAGTTCAGAAGTAACCATGGGAACTCTACATTTTGAGGAGAGGTTTTCACGGTTATTGTGGGAACTGTGGAAACTCAAAATGAACACCCTAAAAACGAGCTTTTTCTTACTTTTCCTCTTTCTTCATGAAGACTATTCATTCTGTAACGTTGCAAATCCAGATTTCTTAAATGGATAATCTCTGACAAACTAAGACCTATTGAAAACTTTTTTACGTGCTCAGATTCTTTATTCGAGGCGTTGTATCAAATTTTCGCAAGATTTTGAATGAGAGGAGGGCGTTTCAAAAACTTTGCATTTTACTTGCGCTTTATGTAGTTTCTTTAGTTTTACCACTAGTTCGCAGGGAATAATGTTAAACAATTTACTGATTTTGTAGAGCACTTTGTATCCTTTTGTTCTAGTTTTCCTACTTCCTAACAATGGATTCCTGTGAAACTCGTTTAAAAAAGCAATATTACCCCATGGCCCAACCCAGCCTTTCCAGGTGAATAAAGGAACATGGGAATGGATATAAACAATTACCGCGCAACCTCATATTACATACCCGCCCCAGAGCAAAATCTCACGCAAATAGCAAAAACGCTGTTCCACCGTCAAGGCTGTTAACGATAAAAGGTAAGCAGTAGCCAAGGGCACAGTAATTATTTTAAGTACATTCTTCTCTTCTCCTTGAAATTATGATTCGTGTTTTCCTTTACTGAGAGCAAGAGATGAGATTCCCACCAACACGCAGTTCGCCTCGATGATCTAGTAAACAAACGTATGGACATATCTCGCTGGTTAAGAGGAGAAAAAGAGAGCAAACATGTACTCTTTCAGCTGTACCTAGGTTAATGGCGATTTTATCTAGTCTGTACTTCTTAGAAGAAAGAATTTCTTGAACTGTTCCAACTTTGTAAACAGTACATTTGAGCGAACCTTGTTCAGCGAGGTGACGCAGAGAACAAATCGCGTTATACTGCTATTACGCTTCTACTTTGATTTCGAGACAAATAAACAAGTTTTTACCTTTACAGCAGTATACAACTTTTCCGTTTGACTACAAGTTCTGCTGTAAAAGGTCCCGTTATTGGATTCAAGAAAAATTAGAGGGGGCGGTTGATCTAAAGAAAAGCTAACCAACAGTGGAATTAAAAAACGAGAAGAAATGAAATAAAATAGATTGTGAAACAAAATATGAGATCGCCGTCCCATTTTTGGAAAACTTTGCTCTTACTGTATATTCCTAAGACGTTTGAAACCAATCAATGCTGCACAATTGCAAAAAATTGATGCCTCTTTCCTCTAATTCCTCAGAAATGGAGTTCACGATGATTTTGCTATTTGCCGCGTGTTTCTTTACACCAACCACTCAAGCGCTCAGTATTCAAGGGAATTCATCTGCCCTCTTCTCGTTGTCAAGGACCTTCGCCGGCGACACTGGGATTCTGGTCACATTGCTGATCGTCCCGAGAGTCCACAATGCTACTATGCAGGTCCTTTCTTAGCTCTTAGAACGTTATAAACTAGGGTCTGCTTCCTCTGTGTCAGTCAAATCCCTTGGAATATATGACAAGATGGAGTAAATCTAGGAAAGCTTCAATGTGTGCCCACGGACACTAGATTTTCCACTGATCATTCTACTAAGTAAAGTGGTTCTTTGTCTGCTTACAGGGTTCCATTTCCTTGTATTCTCCAAACTACAAGTATCGTGTTAGGTAGTTATAAGGAAATGACACAACGTTGAGTTGAAAGTAACTCTCTTCCTTGCAGATGAAACTCCTTTACCCCTTCATCACATCATCAACTTATTTGCAGCAGCCATTCATCACCCTTGGACTTGATCTTAACAAAGTCTGTACCAAGAACCAACAGGTAAAAAGCAATTGCAATTCGTTACTTAATCGTTTGATTTAGTGTTTTTCTTTTATTCAACGCATTGGTAAGCAATTTCTCTTATATGATAATGTGGGAGAAAACTGTCAACTGTTGAGAAAAGTTTAAAAAGTTCAAAATAGCCGATAACTAGGATAAAAACGTGTACGTATGAAACGCAGCTTTCCATTGACTAATCATTGATCAAGAATATGTTAAGTTGTCAGTGAAGAATAGCTTATCTAACCAAACAGCCAATGGCAAGAAGGTAAAGATTTTGCATCATTAACTTTACCAAAGACTCTCCAAATTCTCACGCCAGGTATTCTGGTAACAACCCGAAAGTTTGTATTGTTAGAAGACATTTTTTCCTTTCATTGCTTGCGGCGTGTAGACTGCACCTTGTTAAAGTAAAATACAACTTTAAGCAACCTAAACATAATCCGTCGCCTGAAAAAAACGCATTCTTTCTCCATTGTGATTACTGCACTTTCGGAGCCAAACCTAAGGCCATGTACTTTTAAATTGTGTTTTTGTAATCACGGATTAGTGAGTAGAAGAAAAAAAATCAGTATTTTTTTTAAAAAGAGAAATTCATTTTAATACTCTGTGTAAACAAAACTGCGTAGCAAGTAAAAAGAATGCATTTCTCAAACATCTCAGCAGATTTTAATCACGCTCAAACCGGTTTCAACTGACCCCCATACTGCCCTCGATTAACCAGTAATTAAAAATGCTGAAGTGTCTGATGAAGTGCTTTTCAAATCACTTGCTAAAAAATAAATGCTATGTCCACACTCAATGAGGATAACAGAAACCGTTCGTACAAGCAAGGGCAAGCTGATCATATGTAATTATATGATTTGGCTCACACAAAAAAGTGGAAACTAAAGAAGCGCCTCCCGGATATGAAGTTACAGTGCACTCGGCATGTGGTTTCATTTGCGTCGTTAAAAAAATGCCTCTGAAAGTGTTTTATTCATTAATCATCAAAGGGATTCAAAAGGATAAAAGTGCTTAGCTGTCCAAATTACTGAAACTCGTATTTCCATACCTAAAATGATAGCTATTTTGAGATTTATATGTTTAGAAAACTGCCATACTCTCATGTCACTTCGCCCTTTGGCTCTAAGAGGATCACATTTCTGTCGTCAATCGATATTAGCGTATTTGCTTTATTCATTGGTTACTCTCTTCAAAGACCTTTATTTTGCTTTTCAGCAACAGTTGAGAAGATTGTCAATTTTTCCATCCGATTAAATGAAATAACGTGAATTTTACAATATCAGTTTCAAAGAAGTACCGGTGTAATCAGATTTTGTGCCTGTAAATTTTGCTAACAAAGCATTAATAAGTTAAGTCAGATGCAGTAAGTTAAAGTATTATTTATTATTGGCTTTAGTCAAAAAAGGAAGGTAAATCTTTATTTTCCGTCCCTAGTACAGGCGAAGAGACAACTGGAAATTTTCCAGATCCGACTAAGTTATGCGAAGAATTTGTGGAATGGTTTCTGCTTAAATTGCACAAACAGATCTCTACCCTTTTGACTCACTGCTGAGAAAATCAGCGGTTTTGACTTTTTGAGGCAGTTAAACCTGCATTCAGTATCTTATTTTGCAGATGCAAGAGAAGCTTGCGATATTGCACTCACAAATGGCAGTGTTCATGGATCCATTGTACTTTGCATTCTTGTTCGAAAATGGTCAGGGATCAGGGCATAATCGGTCGGCATCTGTTCTTGAAATGACGAGTTACTATCTGAACGAAACTGTGTCGTACATCAAACGGCAGGTACGATGAAAGAAAATAAAAGCATAGAAAATCAACTTCACATAATGTCTTTAGTAGTAATAATATTTGTGTAATATTTTTGAGAGGGTCGGTCCTGCAATCCCATTTTATGTATACCTTTGATAAAATATAGCATGTGGCTAGATGATTGAATGCATAAAGAAAACCCGCTGGACTAAAGCTTTAGTTAATCATTCCTAAATTAGATTGTCCGAAACTGTGTGCGAAGTTTTATCTCAAAACCTCAAATTTCAAATGTGACTGAGAATTACGCGAAACGTTTATCAGCAGTACAATTAAGTGGCCTTCAAATTTCTTTTAAAAATCTTGAAATAACAGCAAGATGGCTGTTATGTATTTAATAATTGCATGCCATAAGGCAGTTGGAGCTAGGAATAATTGGAAAGACAAAATCTATTTTATCTGCTTAGGAAAAAGATAATTAATTAGCCCGGCCTAAAATGCTGTAAAGTTCCGCACCATGTTCTCTATACTGGATAGTTTTAAATGCACTGTTTCTGGCAAAGAGTAATTGGACAATATCTGCAATCAGGAAATGTAAGGAAATGTCAGTGTATTTAAATTAAGTTTCCTTTCTGCAAACAACATCGCACTGCTGAGAGACAAAGGAAACATCGAAAGTAAAGGAAAATGTCTTCAGCCTCCTTAACAGGCCTTATATCTGTTTGTTGCGTGACCGAAGGCCGGCGTTGTTAATGGGTAACGTTACCACACACCTTTGTAAAATGATAGTGTGTGAACTTTGAGCTATGTGTTTGGAGAGTTTCGCATACCGTGGTTGTAACCCGGGGAAGGTGCTAAAAAAAATTAATACGGGGAGGCTCCGCCCGGAGGTTCGACAACTTACCCTTTAATATACCATTTTTGACAGAAAAGGTACCCCTTTCGTATACCTTCCATTGACAACAGTATTGGAACAGTACAGGTATGTGTTTTCGAAATATTTTAATGAAAGGCCCTTTTAAATACCTAAATGACAGATTTCCCTACCCTTTCATATACTTCCACTCTGAAATCCCTACCCTTTCATATACCTGAAGCGTGAAAAGGGTACCCCTTTCGGACGGAGCCTCCCCGTATAGGCCATTATAGGGAGTAGCCCCCGGGAGGTTGTAACTCGTGCCTAAGGATTAAAAAGCCGTTTAAACCGTGCATTTTCCGTATCTTTTTACCGAGAATAGTTGGGAGTACATGACCGTAACATTTGGTCCTTCGAGTCGGATTCGAACCAGTGGATTGAGAATAGACCTTATCACGATTTTGGAAGCCATCTTGGCGGGTAGGCAATCATAACAGAAATTACAGTGTTCGTATGCAAATCCGTTGTTAAAAGATGCGTGAAGCGCTAGTTATATTGCTAATTAATGATACTAGGCAAAGGGTTCCACTGACAAAATTTGATGGAATTATCCGTGCCAGAAAATGTCATCGGGCTTTTTGAATTGTTCCATACATTCGACTGTAATTCTTTGCCGCAGGCTGAAAAATTCCCGGGACGAACGTATGGAAAATTCAAAACCCCAGATTTTTTGCCATGGCTAAATCCATTAAATTTGGTCAGTGGAACCCTTTGCCCAGTACCATTAATTAGCAATATAACTTTTTGCTGAGAAACAAGCGCTTCACGCATTTTTTTGACAACGGATTTGCAAACGAACACTGTTAATTTCTGTTATGTTTGCCAACCCGCCAAGACGGCATCCAAAACCGTGATAAGATCTATACGCCAAGTGTATTAAGGCTTGACCTGCTCTTAAATTGGCATATTTTTGTTTTAAGGGGAAGGATTTATCCAATCGTTCTGAAACTTGGCGAGCAATTTAGTATCCGCGTGCTTATCAATTTAACTTGCTCTTTCATCTTAAATGTTGGTCTCGTGACCTTTTAACGGCTTAAAAACGATGCAAATCTTTACTCGAAAACGGGGAATGGAAAGCCATCTTACACAAATCCATTTAGTTCTCTGTTCTCTTTCTCCTATTGAGGGCTTTATCATATCGCCTTTTAATGATGTCCACGTGTCAACGGAAACGGCCAATTAAGACAAACAGATCACGTGACATATTTAATATCCAAATATTTGACAAGGAAAATGACCTATACCAAATTAAAAGGGGAAATCACATTAAAATGGTTATTCTAAACATTTTAAAGCCGAAAGGTTTTAGAATTTCCAAGTGCAAACGTTCCCCATTTCCAGAAAACACGCATCGTGACGTCATTAATCGAGATATGTCACATGACACTTAAGACAACTTTCATGTGGTCAAACAAGTGAAATACTTTTCTAATTCAAAATTTATGACAAGAATAAGTCATCTTATATGCAGAAAATGGAAGCACTTTGAAATCTTTGCGGGGGGGGTCGTCCAATTATTAAATATCCAAGCCTTAACACACTTGAGTTTGCAATCGATTGCAACATTGGAAGAGTTCCCGTATGGAAACAGTTTACTTTCTTTATAACGTTGGAAAGACGTTACTGAGTGACTAGTAAAGAGGAGGATATTATGGAATCAAGCAAGCCCAGCGAACAAGAACGTCGTTCGTTCGAGATTTACGGAAGGAAAAAGGAACGCAAAGTCAAAAATGACCTGCTTGTTGACAAAGTTGTCTGGTCCTCTCGCTGAGCAGAATTCGCAACACACCGACATAACAGAGCTTCTAACGCGTATCGAAGGACTTTACGCTTTCTATTATCCAGGAACTGGAAACCGATTGTGAAATAGTCCAGCTCGCTTGTTGCTTGCATCCCTTGCCAAAGTAAAATCACGATCATTTACGAGTTCCATTGATGGTAGCGAAATCAGAAAGAAGACGACAAAAAGAAAGAGCCGAGTCGGAAGCGCGTGCTAGAAAGGAGAAATTAGAACGGGAAATCGAAATGAAGCTAGAAGAATCAGAACGACAACAGAAAGAGCTTCAAGCTGTGAACGATAAAGTAATCAAGAGACGAAAGGAATTAGAGGAAGAGATCGACAATGAATTAGGTCTTGTGGAGAACGAAGATCAGGACATTCAGCAGTCCACTTCACCAGAGAATACCGCCATGCAAATGGTTACGAACGATGAACAACAAAACGGAGAGTCTGAAAAATCGCGCCCCGATAAAAATTCCTTCAACGAGACAGTTTCAAAACCACAACTTCTTGTCAATCCTAATTTTTCCAAGATGGAGCAGAAGTGCAACGCTGCGCTTTACCAGCTGTGTCGATAAGACACAATTTAAGATGCTCCGTTTGGAGGCGTGTCTCGCCGGTGAAGCTGCTAACACGATAAAAGGGCTTGGGTACTCATTAGAATCGTACGAGGCAGCTAAAGCACCTTTTTTTCGCAAGTATGGAGAGTGCCGAAGACAAGTTCAGTCCCATCTTGAAGAACTTCGAAAGTTGAAACCGCTCCGGGACAATAACGCAAAGGAATTAGAAACATTTGCCGACGTCCTCGAGCGAGCTGTGATTACTCTTAAAGAGAATGGCCGCGAATCAGATTTAGAGGTTGGGACGCTGCATACCATGATTTTGGAAAAGATCCCCGAGCGCCTATTAGCCCAGTACCAAATACAAGCTACCGAGATTAAGAATGGTGTCTCACCGGAAAGTCAACTTGACAGATAAAGGAGTGGAAGGAATCCCCGACGTTTCTTAGGTCAGAGAGCTGAAATAAAAAGTCAAAAGTGCCACAATTGTTCCGGAAATCACCCGATTTGGAGATGTGACTCTTTTCAGAAGCTGTGTGTCGATGACAGGTGGCAAATGGTCAGACAAGTAGGACTTTGTTTCCGATGTGTAGGAGATAACCACCATGGAAAGTCTTGCCAAAGGAGCCGACAGTGCAACACGAACGGGTGCAGAGGAAATCACCACCGTCTCCTTCACTATGACAACTCACCTTGGTAATTATGGTTTCGACCGGAAGCCGAACCGTACCTTCGTTCTCAGACCGCGCCACACCGTACTCAGACCACGCCTATTTAGACACCGAACAGCACCCACGAAAGACCGGGATTGACCATGGAGGGGAATGTTGTCAACCGACCAGTTACCATGGAAACGTACACAAATCATGAGCAAAGACAGCAAAGTGGCATTACGAACAGTTCCGATTATCCTGAAGAATGGAGAGAGAAGAGTCCTGGTAAACTGTCTTCTAGACGAAAGCAGCGACAGCACGTATATTAAGGAAGATGTTTTTGAAGACCTCGGCCTCTCAGGTGAAAAAGAGAAGATCGCGATCAAGGTTTCCAACGATCAGAGCGTCCGTTTCTTGTCAAGTACAATCAAGATTGGCCTCGAAAACACAATGGCCGCGTCGACACAGCGATAACAGCAAAAACATCGTATAGGACCTGTGGTGGTTTGAAAGCAGACAATTCGCACCAAAAGGATCGTCCTCAAGAAAACAGCAACCCTGTTAGATCCGCTGGGTTTCCTCTAACATTTCGTGGTAATAGCCAAACTACTGATGCAGCAGACATGGCTAGCAGCATTGGACTGGGACGAAGATCTTCGTCTGAACAATGGGAACAGTGGAAACACTGGTTTAGTGAGCTACCACTCCTTGAATAAATCAAGATTCCGCGCTGTTTCAAAGAAGCGAGTAAGAAAGTCAGTTCCGTCCGCCTGCACACATTCTCAGACGCTTCGGAAAAATCTTATTTAGCCGCCGTTTACAGCTGACACGAATACGCCGACGGAACGGTAACTACTCGGCTCAACGCATCGAAGACTCGGCTGGCGCCAGTGAAGACTGTGAGTATTCCTAGGCTGAAACTCATGGGAGCTCTAATTGGATTGAGACTTTCAAAGCAAGTTTGCTCGACGCTCAAATTTAAAGCGAGCAGTACTACCTATCGCGTGGATAGTTTTGGACAGTATGTTGGATTTTGGACTCATCGACAAACCTTTTGTCGCTCACCTGGTTCGTGAGATCCACGACCAATCTGGTCCTGACCAATGGCGTTACAAACCGACTAACGTAAATCCCACACATATGGGCACCAGGGGAATGACCGCACGAGAATTGGCCGTGAATACAAGATGGTGGAACGGCCGATAGTTCTTACGTTATCCTGAAGAAGAGTGGCCAGATTGTAAATTCGACAAAACTTCCGACGAAGCTATGGAAGAGCACAAATCGACGCCAAGATCGAATAATGATAATTCAGGTACTTTCAATACCAATTTGCCGACCGATGAAAGTCTGTCAGACACGGACGAGGCTGAAGACGACGCTTGGCGACTAGATCCCTCAAGATACTCTAAGTGGTATAGAACTAATCCGACAGGCCAGTTAGAGTTGGGGCTATCACTTGTGCGTGTGCGAGGTTGGGTGCAACGTTTCGTTATTAACTACCGAAGACCACAGCAGCAAAGAGAACTGGGTGAACTGTCAGCAGCAGAATTGCAAAGCACAGAAGAGAGAATCATCGAGGAAACACAATGAACAGAATTCAGGGAAGAAATCAAGGCACTAAAGCATAGCCTACCCCTGCCGTGTAAAAGATCTCCTCTCCCGTTCACGCCAGTGATGATCGACAGAATGCAGTCCTCTAACACCGCGTTACGCCATTCCAGTGACCTTACCGCGGAAGTTAAGTTCCCTATTATTTTGCCGAAGAAGAACCATGTGACGAGATTAATCGTGAAGCATTACCACGAAAGCGAGGGACATCAGATGGGGCTCAACTTCACCATACATCATCATCGTGAAAAGTACCTGGTGAGCCACGTCCGCCACGCAAAGCCGGAGTGCCGTGAGTGTACAAGACGTTTTCAAGTGCAGCCAGCCAAACAGAAGATAGCTCCGTTGCCGCAAATCCACTTGGAAAAGGCATCACCACCATTTGAGAACTACGCAGGACTGTATCTCATCATTCAAGGGCGAAGACGCACCCGAGCCAAACGATACCTGTGTTTGTTTGTTTGTGTTGAAACACACTGTTGTCATTTAGAGATGGCAAGTTCCCTTGAGACCGACGCATTTATCAACGCATTCGTCCCAGTGGCCGCAAGAAGAGGATGTACAATATAGATGTTGAGTGATATATAATGGAACGAACTTTGTTGGTGCCGACAAAGAAATTAAAGAATTGGCCAGTCACTTGGATCACAATCATCTTCAGCGTATGACAGCCAATTATGGTGTTAACTGGCATTGAAATCCTCCGCTAGCTGCCACAACGTTTTGACCCGCACATGGGAGGATGCGACCACGCCAAGGATCTTTAAGGAATCTAAAGTCGTCAGCCCTAGTCAAGATAAGAATCCTTGCCGGAAGCACAATGTGGCTTCAGACCAGGTGCAGAACTTTCGACATGATATTCAAGGTGAGAACGTCCCACCAGTCTACCCCAAGGTTTGCAATACCCTCTCTAAGAATTTTCATTGATGACTGAAGTAAGTTGATGACTTCAAATACCTCTGTTGCTTCAGTTCCTCTGGACAATGGGTCTAACAGCACGGAACAGCAAAGCCAGCCAGTCTCTGGGGCGTCTCCGCTTTCGGGTTTTGAAACAGAGGAACATCAAGTTGTTAACTACGATGAAAGTGAACAATGATCAAAGTTGCACTCACAACTGGTATATCTCAAACAGCACGAACCCAGCTCGTGGGCACCATCTAGCAAGCTAAAGTAACCAACTTGAAAGCCATTGACAGAGGCGGCCAAGTCAGCATCGAGGCCTTAATTCTGTTCCAGTTAACAGATGCCAAATATAGGGCAGATCCTGCTCTTTGGTAAAACAAATGCCTTTTCTGAATAACTATGAACATAGGAGAATCATTTATTTGAACTCCGATGTGATGTGAGTGACCGTCACAGTTATTAAAGCTACTTACTGCTCCAGTTGCGAGTGACACCGGGCAAGGGACACCGGATAGAACTGGATGTTGACCAGTGGTCATTGTTGTCCAAAACGCCTTTGATTGTTGCTATTCTTGACAAATTCAGATAGGTATAAGAAGCGTGTCCCGCAAATAGCCGCAAAGCTAGTCGAGGCGGGACAAGACGAGCACGTGAGTGAGAGCATGGAGTGAAGGGCTTGATTAGCAAGTTAACTTTTGTTAATCCAAAGACGACGTGAAAAATGCGATGTGAAGATGGCCCTTCGCGTTTTCGATCGTATTAACCTTATGTATCAAAGAACAAATTTCAGCTCTTAGAATCTTATAACGAATAAATGATTTGCTGTTAAGCATAGATTTGTTTTGAGTTAAGTACTAGGTAAATTATAGAAAAACGTTTTGCAAAATTTTGCAGAACAAAACAAGTCAATAGACAAATTGCGATCGGACTATCAAATCTGCTGACGGACCAACATCAGAGATAGGACTGCTCTTACTAAGTTAGAAATGACAAGTAATCCAAAGCTTACTAGTTTTCCCCTTGATTCAACAACAGAATCACGTCCGTCTATGACCACTGATGGCAAAGAGAACTTTGTCTAATAGTGGAATCTTGATCCACTGCGGGGAATCAAAAATTCTTTTAATATCAGACAGAACTAAGAGTGTGCCAAGCCCGGGGGGGGAGGGGGGTACTAAAAAAATTTTAATACGGGGACGCTCCGTCCCGAGGTCCGACCCCTTACCCTTTTATATACCATTTTTGACAGAAAAAGTACCCCTTTCGTATACCTTCCATTGACAAATAGTACCCCTTTCTTATACCTAAAACAGGAAGTCTTCTTGTCATTTTCATGCAGCGTTCGATAAATCAAAACAGTACAGTCAAAAGGTATGTGTGTTCGAAATATTTTAATGAAAAGCCCTTTTAAATACCTCAATGACAGATTTCCCTACCCTTTCATATACTTCGACTCATGAAATCCCTACCCTTTGATATACCAGAAGCGTGAAAAAGGTACCCCTTTCGGGCGGAGCCTCCCCGTATAGGCCATTACAGGGAGTGCCCCCCCCCCCCGGGGGTTATCAAGAATCTCTTTCTGTCATATGGATTCAGGTTCACTCAATGAGCTAAGGGCGTTTGACTGCCTTTCTCATGATGAACATTCTTTAAACATTTGGCCTGACCAGTTTATTTGATAGGCAAGCCATATATACGCCTGGCGACCAAATCGTTTATAACGACAAAATTCGACGGAGTAAGATTCGAAGAAGTACAAAAGTGATATTAATGTCTTTTAAGGCCGACCGTTCTCGGATTTGCTCAATTTTCTTATCGCTCTTCTTCTTTGACCCCTTATTAGTCGAGGAGCAGAACCCCCCAAAAATTGATCACGTAGCACCCCCACCACACAAAAGGTTTGTGCTGAGATTATGATAGACTGATACCTCTAGAATATTTCTAGGCCGGTCGTACTGGTAGAACGTGGGGTCAGGGATCTGCTACAACACGTTTTTTATAGGGGGTGGGGGTGTTACAATAAGTACTGAATTTTATAAGAGTGCCCTTGCTGGGAAGGAAAATAATCATATCTCTGAAGTTATTAAAGTTAACCCCTTGAAATTTGGATATGTGATGCAACTCTAGAAGATAATTATTTTGAAACATTTAAAGGTGTCTCTTCCGTTACCATGGTAACAGTTACCAGGCAATATAAACAAGTACGCAAAATCTCTTAATAACTGCTCCTCAAATAGAAAATTATAGTTTGTTTACTGAAAAATAATTGGAAATATATACTTCTTACACAAGAATAGCAAAGTTCATGCTCGGGTTGATAAAATTAAAGTCGAAACTGTGTTCCACCACTGCTTTATAACACTGTAGTTACTATAGGCTTGCTACTCAAGCAGTAGGGCATATGAGGCCTGGGTTTGAAATGTGTCCAGAAAACAGGTTTGATCGACAACATCTTCTACAAAATTGAGTAGAACAGTATGAAATTCTCCCTAGAACTAAATCACGATGGGTATTCTTGCCTAAACATAAAAGTTGAATCATATCACATGTCACGTGATCATATTCAAAAATTAGTTAAATCAGTGATTTGGTGACGGAGGTTTGCCTTAAATGAAACAGTTTTAAACTCATAGCCTTAGCATTTGCATATCTACACCATTTTCCTGCTTTTGTACAGTTTCTTATAAAGATTTAACTTTCTACGCTTGGAATCACGGATCTTCAATTCTAAAATTAAGGTTATAAATCCTTAAAGGTTGAATTTTGGGCTTAAAAAGTGGCTGTTATCCTCAAAATTATTTTTGAAAAACAACGGACAGTCATTCCAAACGGTAAGAACTGGAAACAGTTCATCTGCGTCAAATAACGTTTTTTACTTGACGTTTCCTCTACCGTTACCAATTCCTCAAATGTGTTCCAATTTCTGGAAAATTGCCATGTGTCATGTATTTTGATCAGTAAGAGAACCTGCTGCATTTAAATTAGCAATGAAAACGTAAAGCTTGTGGGATGTGGCTGGAGTGACAAGGATACTTCATACTTCATGTGATCAAGTAAGCTGAAGCCACTCAAAAGGCACTAAGGCCACAAGGTAGCGGGAATTACCCCTTAAATCTACCAAAGCAAAGATTGAGCCCAAGCATTAGCAGCCATGGACAGCTGTTTCGGCCTTGTTAGGCCTCATCAGCATGGCATAGCTAATGCTCAGGCTCAAGTACCCACATATCAATAAAACAAGCAATGAAAACGTAAAGCTTGTGGGATGTGGCTGGAGTGACAAGGATACTTCACAAATTAATGTGATCAAGTAAGCTGAAGCCACTCAAAAGGCACTAAGGCCACAAGGTAGCGGGAATTACCCCTTAAATCTACCAAAGCAAAGATTGAGCCCAAGCATTAGCAGCCATGGACAGCTGTTTCGGCCTTGTTAGGCCTCATCAGCATGGCATAGCTAATGCTCAGGCTCAAGTACCAGGCTCTCAGTGCATTTAAATTAGTCAGGCTCAAGTGCATTTAAATTAGTCAAGGATCAAGAGACATTCCTGTGTGCAAAATTTAAAGTGAGTGCTCTTCCCCTGAGCAATTATATCATGATTAAACCCTTTCTCTTAAAAACTACCCTTCAAGAGTAAAACGTTAAGCTTCGTTGTTGAAAAACAGTCGAAATACGCTTCTTGTAAATGTATTGTGAAACAGATTACTTAACAATTATCCTGCAAAATCGCGCGTACTATATCCTGACAATTAGCCAACGAGGCTGTAGACCGAGGCTGCTAAAATATGGGGATATTCTGCAAGATTAAGCAGAATAATTGTGTTCTTATGGAAAACGAAGCATCTTTTACTAGGTTTGCTACAAAAAAAAAGATGGAAAGGTGCTATTTATCTCTACGACACAACCAAATTCGTATATGATACGATTGAGTAGACACGGCGAATATTGAAAGTGCGATGAATATATTTATAAAATGTTGCAATTTGTTGAAAAGAATTTCAGATGGCGCATTGTCTTTAAACTCTGTGGTGCTGGATATTAACTGGAGTCTAGACAGTTATAAGCTGGCTATGTATTCTGGATCCAAACCTTTTCCAAAGACTGAAAATAAGGAAGCGTTTACATCAAATGTGACCAATTGGATTTAATTTAACTTAGCTTAGTCCAGATTATCTTGCTGTATCCATATTTTGTAGTTTTTTCTTCATGTCTTGTAATACTACCTTATTCGATTAGCGTTGCTACATGCAGGTAGGACAGGTAGTCTGTGTTTCTGTAACTTTTGGATAATTAATTAGTAAAAGAAGATACGAAAAATTGTGACTGTGAACCTGTGATGCCATACGTTTTAGTAACAAGTTTTAGAGAAAAAGAAAAATCCAACATAGTGAGTCCGAGAAGGTGGTCTTACTTTAAGCCTGGTTTCCATATGATCGCAGACGATCGCGGACGATCGAGGATCGCAGATCGCAGACGATCGCAAAGAGAGCTGTTTCCATATAATCGCAGACGATCGCAAACGATCGCAAAGCTGACTGTAGCCCGCATACAATTCGGTCAACGGAAATGTCAAATGCGCTCGCGCTTTGCCGGAATTACAAATATTATGGGATAGGTTTCGGTCGCAGATCGCAGAACTTTGGTTTCCATATGATCGCAGGATCACAATTGATCGCAGACGATCGCAGAAGATAGAACATGGTTCTGTCTTCTGCGATCTTCTGCGATCGTGATCGCAGGATCGCAGACGATCGCAGAACATTTTGCGATCTGCGATCTGCGATCCGCGATCGTCTGCGATCATATGGAAACCAACCTTTACAGAACGGATTCCATAATTCTTTGGTTTTACGATTTCATCACCCAGTTTGTTCAACGCAAATAATGCACAATCTGTTCTACATGGTTTTGAAGTTCGAAATGTACAGGCATGGTTCCCCACCACTCCTTCACAAGGGACAAAAACCAGTGTAAGGCAAAATTGATTTCATATCATTTTGGGACAGTATATATTCCTTAAGCACAGCGCCTTGCAAATCTCTGTTAACTTCTAAATTTACAACCACTAATAAGGCAGGTAACAGCATGTGAATTATCTAATGCTGTTGCTACATCGTCAGTCTCCGAAACTGTGAATTTTCCTTTTGCCAGCGAAAGAGGAAGGCTTTAATGTGTGAAAAGGCGGAATCACTAGAACTTTTTCAGGGCCCAGAATAGGGGCATTTTGTTAGTCAACAAGAGACATTAATAAAAACTATTGGCTATAATTGCGAAAGCAATACCTCAGGTATCATCATGTTCAGTTTCTGAGCTTTACCCTTTAATGGCTTCCAACTGTAACGAAAGACAGTGACTTAATGGGCCGTTGACCAATTTGGTTTGGTGCTGCAACAGCTGCTGTGACTCCTGAAATGGTAGGCATTTCTACAGTTACTGCAGGTGAATGCTGAGCCTCACTGTGGCGGGAATGTCATTGCTATCTGCCTTCTGCATTGCTTCCTCTCCTTATCCCCATTCTCATTTTTTTCTACATGCTTGTTTTGACGACCTGCTTCCGGGTGCTGTGGTCTGTTGTCACTGCCTCCCAGGTTGGTGAGGTAATGGGTAATGTTGTCTACTTTCGTTTCACGCGCAGTCATATTTTTATTCGGCGCAAAGCATGTCTTCAAATAGGGTTTGGCGGAAGAAGCCAGTATACCCTACAGCACAGCCTTGGGGAATCGAGAATCATCCTTGCGGCTGACATGGGCAAGCCACCAACAATCCCCGCTGAAAAAAAAAGAGCAAACGTAATTGATATGCCTGCCTGCTTGAGGACCACCTTGGTTGGAACTCATTCCTGTAATCTGATGCCCAGGATTCTCTTGAGTTAATGGAAGTGGAATTAGGATGTCCACATTTCACGACCGTACGTGTGTTGAGCCCACAAGCTTGATACACCTTCATCGTGGTAGTCAGAATAATGTCTACCAAACCCTCTTTGCCAGGCACCCTCTTTGCCTTGCCGATCCGTTTCGTGAGCTTGATGTCAAAGAAAAAGTTACTGGTAAATGTAGAACCAATGTACCGAACTCCTCGCTATTGTGAAGAGTGCAACCTGGCAATACAGTCGTTCGGGTTGACCAATCTTCTGTCGCCTCTGGTGTGGAGATGTACACAATCCTTTACCAATGTGCACGTGTGGGATCAGAGCAGAGAAATAAGATGCCAAACAATTCAAGAGCGGGTACACGGAGTTCTACACTGCCCTGTTGTAATCTAGTGATGATTAGTAAAGGGTCGGAGAAGGAGCCATTTTACATGTACTGGTGAGGTCAGTCTCAACAAGCTTGGAAGACATCCAATTTTCTGGAGCAGTATGTGACTTGG
>JAEMWC010000001.1:1515000-1565000 GCA_016490735.1 Pachyseris speciosa | reverse complement strand
CGTGTTTCACTCCCCCACCGACGCAGCACCACAGTTTCTTTAGAAACTAATCCCCTTTTTACACATTTCTTCATTAATTGGCTTAGAACACCACCGCATTTGGGTGCACTTTTGCAGGTATTCTTAAACCGGAGCTTTGGGCAGCTAACAGATCTGGAACCTATGAGAATGAATATATGAGATCTGGAACCATTGACCAATTCACCATACAGTAGAGCTTTAACAGGTCTATCGTCATCCATTCTTGAATTGTGACCCAGCCAGCGTAAACGACGTCTGATTAGTCTTCGTTCAGTTTCCTTATCATCTGCTCTTGCAAGGGCCACTTCATTAACAACAAAGCGTTCTCATTTCATCTTCATTATGAAACGAAAATGACGTTGCTGGATTGTACGCAGTTTACGATCTTGGTGAAATAATGTCCATTTTTCGCTTCCATACGTCAACATTGGCATGATACATTGAATGTAGACCTTATTTTTGTCTCCACTGTAAGGTCTCTTAAATCAGACTATCTTTTGCGTAAACGTCCAAAAAGCGCAACATGTATCTCAACGCAAACTTTGGGCTCTTCTTCCACTTAGTTAATAGCTTCCAAGATACTTGAACCGGGTGACATTTACAAGATTTTTATCAGCAATCAAGACCTCTGCATCAACATCATGGCACATGGTTTCTTTCTTAGCACTGTTTATCCGAAGACCCATTTTCTTAGAAGATTCGTGATAAGCTGTGAGTAGAAGCTGTAAAGTTATAGCTGTATTTATTATTACCAAAGATGGCTATATTATCTGCGTACTGTGCCTCACGGATGTACATTGGGAGCACTTTCGACTTGTCTTTCAATCTGCACAAATCAAATATATCACCATCGTACACCACACTTGTGCTTGATGGATTTGTAAGTAATATAAAATACCATGGCTTTTTACTTTTCTTAAATCACTGTGTAAGTTAGACTTCGGCCCTTCAACCTTCGTTCCTTGATCAGTTTTGATAACTTGTTCACAAACTGACTGCTTATTGAGCGGTTTTTCATTACCAAAGCCACAGTAATTACTCTGGTCAGTCCCAGCAGGAGATGTTAGCAGTTCAATACACCAATTACAATTTACACTAAACGCATGCTTGCATACATGATTTTGATTCTGCCTCTCACTGGGTTGAAAGAGTGGCGCGAGTTTTGACGACTAATTACAGAGCGTAGCAATACAAAACCAAAGCGAACGCGATTTCCTTTCGAAGCTCATATGAAAATCATTTAAAATGCGATGATGATGATGATGATGATGATGATGATGGCAACGATGATAGTGATGATGATGATGATGATGATGATGATGATGATGATGATGATGTCGATGCGATAACGATGATAATCGTTGTTTTTAGATGTTACAGAAGGGGTATGCTGTTCCTGGATACACGACGATACCGGAAGCCAAGCTGGATGAAAGGTCCCGCGTTTATCTGAACACACTGGTGCAAAACAACATTGTGGTGAGTCATGTAAAAATAAGCAAGAGTGATTCGGGTTAGAGAAATTGCAATGAAAGGTCCAACCTATTAGAAAAAGTGAGAACACTCAAACGGCAATACCAGTCTCTTCAGTGAATTTCACTGCTTACAACTGGGTTTTCACTGAAACAGTCAGAGTACGGGAAAAAATAAAAGACTCCTCTGAGCCAGCTCATGGATGCATCTTGCTACACTAATTGCGATCTACACTTGACTAGTAATGCAACCTCTTTCCCAGAGTCTCTTTAACTTATTATTCAAACTAGACTGGCTGTGATGCATTCTCGCCCGCACGCAACCTCCCATCAAAGAGAGCGTTGTGTGTCATCCCGAAATGACAGCATGGTAACTGTTTTTTGCCACAATATTGAATTACTTTCAAAAATAATTTTTATACTGATCGTTTATTTAAGTCATATGAAGGATAGACTTTCTGAACAAGATCGGTGTTTTGGCGGCTAGATTTCAGAATACGTGGCTATTTCAATTACAAACCATTGAATAACATTGAATAGCGTCCAATGTAATATGTCTCCGACTTGGAAAGCTATTTCAGACATTTCAGTAACCATGACTAATTTGCGATCTCGTCTTCGATAAGAATTCAATACATGCCTGTCTCAGTTTAAGCAGTAAAATCGATCATATTTTTCTCCCAAAACAAATGTGTTGCATGTCTAAATATGGGCGTTTTGGTACAAAAGCTCTACTGATTACTTTGTTTATGTTGATTCAGTGTAGCGATTGCGACATGCTATGTTGTGTCAAACATAACATCTAAGCTTTCACCTGATATGCAACACCAAGCAGTACTCATCATGCGACGGGGGATTCAATTCATTGCTGAATGCTCCAATCTTTTGCTCAAACGAATTAGTTGCTTTTGGTCATTGTCTAAAGCGCCTGATGATAGGAAATGCCTTATTTCCTTGCCTATGGTCGCAGGAAATTTATTTCCAAACACTCGGTGGCTATAGCCTGCGTAGTTTTGTTATATAAACATATGATTTTGGCGTTGTTTTCTCTCTGTTCGCTTGTCTTGAACTCCAACCGTGCCCTTCAGTGCTAGTGGCATCGAAATAACTTGTTTTGATTATTAAGACATTCATTCCTCCATGCTCCATTCTTCCTTCGGGTGAGAAGAAAAATCGTCGATTCATCATCGCTTTTAAGATATCAGCGTGCAATTTTCGTCGATTTCCATCTTCAGTTCTCGCAGCTTGTGTACTTAATCGTATTAGCTTTCCACTTTCCAACTCCGCAAAGGTATATTCAAGAGGATCGGACTAAAAAACCACCCGCTTTACAATCTTCACATGCTCTGATCGACGCCATTCATATTCACTTCATGATACATAAGCCGTCAAGCAAGAATCTACACATTTCTACTACCCTCTGAAACTTGCAAACCTTGAGCAAAGAGGACTACGGGAACAAATACAATACTTACCAGGGGAGGGACAGAAGAAATGTTTCATCCAAGTTTAATGAATAAATGAATCGGAATCGAGTGAGTGAGTGAGTGAGTGACATCGAAGTGACATGGAAATCAAGCATCTAACTCTGACTAAATTCAAGGCGGGCGTCAATACGGCAATAGAGGGACTTGTCCCTGGTGACTGATTTCCAATGTTTGACTGAACTAACCACAGAAAAATCTACTCCATATATAGAGCCCCTTCGTAGCCATACACTTGCTTTCAAAATTAAACACCTCGATCACTTTGTTTGCATAACAGACGTTAACAGTCACGGATGACGTGGTTAAAGCATACCGGAACTATGTGATCATGTTCGTGCTTCAAGACGTCATGAATGCCATAGGCCCTTGTTTGTAAGATTAACAAGAGCAGAAGAGAGCCGTGCTCTGACGTTCACATACCAGTCTATGACAGAAACTGAATGAGCTTTAATAAATCATAGGCAAAGAAATAGCCAGAGGACATAATTAGCCTTTCTAAAGTGTAGACAATTAGGTGCAGTTTATGTGAATAGAGGTACATCCTTTTCACTTCGACGAGTATGATTTATTCATGAATGAAAAGACATGGCTTGTGTTTGCCTGTTTGTCTTGTTTTGTTTTGTTTTGTTTTTCTTTTTTGTCGTTGTTGTTGTTGTTGTTTTGCTTTGTTTAGTTATTTTTTTCTCCATTTTGTTTTTCTAGTTTCAACAAAATTGTATTTTCATTCTTAGTCCTTCAGAAATATCAATGGTGAGATTTTGTGTGTTAAATTTCTCATAGGTTAAACCGTGGTTAGAAGAGTTTGTAGTATGAACCAAGACAAATAAAGTAGAATGGACTATATTTCGACTCCTCGTTGTGATTTGTTGTTAAAACGCTGGAACCATGCGTTGTGTAAGTTACCTGTCTTTTAGATAGCCTTTTAATGCATTTTTCGCCCGTTAATTACTCCCGCACTGGGGTTTTAAAAGTGAGAGAGAGTTTTTAGAGGCGTAGAGCGAATTTTCACACCCCCGGATACAGTTTCATTCATTGATCGTGGAAAGTTACTCGTTTTGCATAAATATCGTTGAATAATAACATTTTAATAAAGACACAAGTTTTCAATGCCAACGTTATCAATAAATATGGTCAGATGTTATTGTTTATATTAGTAGTTACTTTTTGACCTATGTACCAGTACTTCGCTTTAAAGTTTTTAAATTCGCCACATTTTTATACGTGTCACTTCTGAACATGTATGTTGTAACGTACGCAACGCCAAGTTAAATGAATTGAAGTTGTTGAATTGATGCGTGTATCGTGTGTCATGTTTATAACCGCAATTTGTTTTCCATTTCTGTTAAAGGTAAATGGCCGAAGAATAATAGTTTATATAATGACACTATAACCAGTCAGAAACACCCCCTTATTTTAACTTAAAGTGAAAATAACTCAACAATATCAATAATAATAATAATAATAATAATAATAATAATAATGGTCTTGATTTCTCAAGATTCGATCTACATTATACATATGAAAAATATTGACAAGATAATATTAAAAATCTGTGTTAAACAGTAAGAAAACCTATACTAATTTTTATATGTAATAGCATGATCTGTAGTGATATTTGGCATCAATACCACGAGTGATATTCCAAATTGTTGCATATAATTTCACCAGCCGTTATGCGAGTGAAATTTGGGACAATTTTGAAACGTCACGAGTGGTATTTATGCTACAAGCACGTACGAATCATGCTCTTATTTGTTTGTACTCAGCTACCTGAGTAGAATATGTTCATTGGAATTATCCGGGTTTTGGTCTGGGTAAAACTGTCTAGGTGTCTAGTTAAATCATTAATATTCAAACTGCCCAGGTAAAAGTGTGTTCCTGCATACTAATGAGCGTCAGTCTAGTAAAATAAAAACAATAGGCTTGCCCAGACTTACCCGCCAATAGTTAACACGGATTGGTGTAGTCCAAACTCTGTTATGTTTTGGAAATAAAAGCGAGTAGTTTTTGAAAGCGCTATCTTTCTTGCAATTCGTTTGCTAGGAAAAACATAGCTTCGAGACTTTCAGTTTATTCGAAACGTTTATTAAAATGGCTTGCTTAACCGTTAACAATTTCCAAGTTGCTTTGAACGCTTGTGTATCTCTCTCTCTCTTGCTTTGCGCTCCATTAGTCACTAGCTAATTATGCAAACGTGCAGTACCCTACATTTGCATACCAACTCTACAGTAAAGCAGCCCATGGGACAACCTTTTAAGATTCAACAACGACAATATACGGCTTGAGTTGTTTGGAACGATCAATATAAACACGTGAGTAATGTATGACAGCTTTTTTGGGAGACAAAATATACTTTATTATATGACTGGCTCTTTCAGCGGTCAAGATGAATCAATGCTCCTGCTGCGATTGGCTACCCGCGAGGTCATGATGGAGCCATCTTGACCTCTCGGGATAGCCCGTTCGTCCCGCGTTTTCTGTTTCTTGATAGCGTCCTTTGAGTCATACAATAAATCCTTTATTGACCGAGCTTGTTTGGTCAAGATGGCGAGATATTGGCCTCGTTCTTTTATTGCGTGTTTATGGACCTCGACTTCGTCTCGCTCCATAAACACGGAAAAAAAGAACTTGGCCAATAACCCGCCATCTTGAACTCACGCTTGGCCAATAACCCATATGTATTGGCGAATACAGAAAGATTGAAATACAGAACGAATAAAAATAAAACGACCAAGTTACTCCCTACTGCAAAAGCAATTAAACTTTCCCTCGCCATATATTCTCTAGTAAAGTTATGTTCAGTTATGTAAACTTTTTCCCTCCTCCTCTTCCTCCTCCTCATTTCTGTTTTCCCTCCTCCTCCTCCTCCTCCACCTCATTTCTGTTTTCCCTCCTCCTCCTCCTCCTCCTCCTCCTCCTCCTCCTCATTTCTATTGTTTTCCCTCCTCCTCCTGAAGATGGTGGAAAACAATACAATTGTGGTGGTGGTGGTGGTGGAATTGAGGAGGAGGAGGAGGAGGGAAAACAATAGAATTGAAATTACTGTAGGTAATTTGTATATATATACGCGCGGAATACAATGATGCCTCAGCGGGTTTGGCCTCCGCAGCCCTCTGCTGGGGCAATAATAATTAATACTTCTATGGCGCAAATTAAAACATGCAGATATGATCAACTGCGCCTTATATTTTACAAACTATGTGAGAAACAAATAATTCAAATAAACATAACACGATTCCAACAGACCGGAGGCAAACCAGTTGGTATTTACAAGGATGACCGAGGAGTTGAACCAGGGACTACTCAGAACAACACAGCGGCCAGAAGGACGCATTGAAATCCAGGACATTCAGCACCCTAACCGCTCGGTCATCCTGCTTCCTCCATCTATTTATAAATCTATTAACAAAGGCGGACATGAAACGCTCAGTATTCGCTCGCATTGTCTTTTTAGGAGATTAGATGAACAGTCCTTTTTTGAGGGAATGTAAAAACTGAACAGGTGATTATCTACAGAAATTACTTTCTTAAAAATTCTATAATCTTGTTTATTTAAGGTGGGGGTAAACGTGAATTTGTGCGCAATTTGAAGTTTGAAGAAGGAATTGTAATGGTGTAAAAATGTTTTGAAATACTTTAGTTAGTTGCCACCCCAAAAGGGCACTGCAGCGTGCTGGGGAACTGTTTTTGTGCCCATCTCATAATTTCCACTTCAGATTCCAATTTTAAATCTTTATCAAATCTTCCAAATTTCCTATTTCCCTCAATTTAAGTAATCCTTTGAGAAAAATTATCTCTTTCCAAATGTATCCAAATATCACCAAAAAATTCACAAAACACCCCACAACATAGCTTTGTGAGATGAGCGGAGGGATTTTTGATTGCTTGAAACGCGAACGAGATATTAGCATGAAATCCATGTTAAGCGGCTAAAAAGCGATGTTTAGGTTCACTCCCGGTTTAAGTTCTGGATGATATTATTAAGATCAGATTCAGACGCCCCCAAAACGGGGAGCCTGTAGATAAAATTGGGGAGGCCTAGATAAATAAACAGGTGATCTATTTCTGCTTGAGGATATTCTTCTTTTCTTAGGGTGCTTCAAACGTGTAGCTTGCATTTGTTAGCTTTAATTAACTTGAGATTTACATGAAAAGTAATAAGTAATAAGTTTTAAAAATCAGTAGGACAATCTAAAGTGGCTCCCAATCCGCTCCTAGAATTAACAATTGGTTCTTACGCCAGCGTGCGTTCATCGAGATATGAAGTACGAGGGTAGTTATTTTTAGAGCACGAAAGATGCGTAAGAGTTGCTCGAGGCGTTGCCGAACTTCCCAAGTGCTTCATACCTCGATAAACGTACAGCTGATGCATGAACCAATTGTTTTGGCGTCATCAGTGTGCACAAAAGGAATATGAAGCACGCTCGCGCAATCACCAGTTTGCTAGTTATATTGTTTTTTATTATGTTCATTATCTCCAAACATTAAGCAATTATTGGACGAGGTTAAGCAAAATATCGTGATTTGTCAGTGGCGAGCAGTTCAATTATTTGCCGAAGCCGAAGGCTGGGGCAAATAATTGATCTGCGAGACACTGGCAAATCACGACATTTTGCGAAAACCGAGTTCAATAATAGTTTTATCCTTCGCTCACCAAGCTTGTTTTTATAATTATTTTCGGGATGCGTGAAACGATCTTCCATTTTCACTGAATTTGAAGAGCTTAGTCGCGTGGACACAACTACGCATGAGCAGAATATTATTTGCAGTAAAATCACAGTTGGACGGTACTGTGCACGAGCAGACCATTATTTGTAGGTAGTTATTTGTAGGTCACGTGGTAGGCTCTGGGCCAGTGAAAAGGAAGGGAAAAAGGTAAGCGAATGATAATACAAAATGGGGGTCACCGAGCTCTTTTTTTAGTTATTGCCAAGTTAATGCTCCCAACCCAAGAACTGTAAAGAAAATACACAGTAGCAAGTTTGTGGGATAAAGGGAGTTGGGGACAAAGTGCTCCAGAAAAAATGTCTGCACAGGTCAAGACTACAAACTAACACTACATGGCAAAGAGGTCACAATCCTCTCCAGCCAGGGCGTCATAATCCCCCAACCCTCTCAGGGGGTCGTAATCCCCGCTAGAGAGGTCCTTATCCTATCCGAGTTAGGGAGCTGAAGGAGAGGTCATAATCCTCTCAAGCCAGGGAGTCAAAATCCCCCAACCCTCTCCAAAGGGGTCAAGATCCCCAATGAAAGAGGTCCTTATCCTAACAGATTTTCACCTCGTTGCTATGGTAACAATTTTGAAATAAGTGAGTCTATGGGGCAAAGTGTGACCTGTATGGGAGCACTTCATCCCCAAAAATACACACAGTGTATTCCCCAAGACGAACCACAAACCAAGGTTGATACTAAACCTGTTAACACCGTCACTCCTAAGAGTGATTGATATGCTATTTCTCCTTACAAATGAAAAGGAAATCGTAAAGCAAATAGGTGAGGAGGAAACCATAGACTAGGGGTTATCTGAAAACACCGTAATGAAAGCAGTAGGGGTTTGATGGCAGTCAGTGGGGAGAATTAGCATCCAGATCAAGAGAGCAAAAGGTTGAATCGGTCAGAAGTCGGTTTGGTACAAGACTAGAACTCATCCTAATCCTTTCACCACCAAGGGGGACTTTATAGATTTTACTCTGTCTAACACCAGATGATTTTACTCGTCAAAGGGGAGGCCTTTGGCGGTGAAAGGGTTAAAACCTATCTCCTTAACCCTTTCACCACCAAGGGGGACTTTATAGATTTTACTCTTGTCTAACGCCAGACGATTTTACTCGTCAAAAGGGGAGGCCTTTGGTGGTGAAAGCGCTAAGAACAGTGGCAAAATAATGTACAGTATAGAGCCTAATTAAACATGTCCTTAAGAAGCTTACTGGAGACTTCTGACAAAAGTGAATGGGGGCATCTAATGTATCTTTGATAGCAATCTGAAGACCAGCGCCCTAAAGTCTTAATTAACCAGGGGGGGAGGCCCACAGAGGCAGCAGTGGTAGCGGCCCCTATTCTATAACTGTGGCCAGCATATAGCGTAGGGTTGAGGCCAGACATGGCTAGGAGAGATCTAGTTTCAGAAGTTAAAGCATCTTTGGCTAGTGGGGTGCCAGACTGATACTGAAAGAGGGGCCCCGGGGTGTTGGTTCTTGCCCTCAGGTACATCTTCATTGCTTTCACAGGGCAGATAGGCTGATTCGTTTTCCCAATTAGGATGGTATGGCCAACCCGAAATGGGTCGCACTTGGAAATCTTCACCTGAATAGACATGTAATCTGGGTGGCTCAAAGTTGGAAGGAAGCGTACATCGCTTGGGGAGAGATGTATTTCAAAAGAATACTTTGAGTTACAAGTCAATTCACCAAGACGCATGAAACCAAAGAAAGCCAGGGTCATGGCCGCCCAGATCATAAGGGAATCATAGTTAGAAGTATGTGGGATGGCAAGAAGGCAGAAAAATAGATTGAGGTGATGGATTGTAATAGGTAGACGGACTCTTGTAGAGCAGCCCTGTGACCGTTTGATGCCTTTGCAGATCAGCTGTAGGCGATACTTTTTAAGATCTAAATCATAGCCATTCCGGATGTGCAAATGGCGGACAGCAGCAAGGTAACTCTTGATAGAGGAGTACTTAATTGACCGTGCCAAGTAGGCAGCATATTGAACAAGAGTGCTTTCATCCACTGGCAAGAACTTACCAATAAAAGGCCGATAGAGAAGACAGAATGTTAGAAATCTCTTTTCCGCCGAGGTATAAGTCTGTTTTGTTGATGCTGCAAGGGATAAGTCCAGGTAATAGCTGATGTCAACATTCAGATCTCCAGGAGTATGGATGGTACTGGACAGGGGGCTTGCTCGGCATGTGGTGCTAAAGACCGAAATCTCTCCATCTGAAAGCGAGAAAGGGAGTCTGCAATCTCATTCTTTTTCCCTTCTATGTGCATGATCTTAAGATAAAAATTGTGTTCTAGAGTGAGAAGTGTTAAATGCCGCACCAGATCCATTACCCTTGGGATACGAGACCGTTTTGAGTTGACAATGTGAACTACGGACTCATTATCACAGTAAAAGATGATGCGTTTGTTGGCAAAAGCATCCCCCCACAAGTGACAGGCAACAACGATGGCAAAGAGTTCTTGCCAAGCAATGCTTATGCCTGGCTGGCCTATCTGTTGATGTCTTTGCCAGCAAACCCTGAAACCATTTCCGCCCAAAGATCCCTCCAAAGCCCAAGGCACCCGAGGCATCAGTGTAGAGTTCTAAAGAAACAGAGTCTACCCATGAAGTTGATAAGAAAAAGGCAGCCCCGTTCCAGTGAGAAATGAATTTTTTCCAAGTTAGAAGATCCTTGAAAAACCCTGAACTTAATTTAATGTGGTGGTGGGGTTGGGTGACATTACAAGTAAGCTTGACCATACGTTGCAAGAAGAGTCTTCCTGGAGGTACGACCTTGCATGCAAAATTTAAGGTGCCTATCAGTGACTGCAATTCCTTAAGGGTGCAGGATTTCCTGCATTCAAAGGAAGCAAGAGATGTCTGGATCCGCTCGACTTTGTCGGGGGGTAGCCTGGCCTCCATCTTGTCTGAATCAAGGATAATGCCCATGAACTTTGTCTGGGCCTTGGGTTTTGTTAGTTGCAACAGGGATACCAAGATTTCGGAATGTGAGAAGCATGCTGGACAAGCTCACCTGACAGGCCTGGTTGAACGGGGGAGAGGGTGAGGCAGGTTCAACAATTAGGAAATCATCGAGAATATGGCAGACAAAAGAGATATAGCACTGATTCAGAAGGATCCACTCGACAGCATCTGACAACATATTAAAGAGAAAGGGGGCACTTCTTAACCCAAATGGAAGAAATTTGTCATAATAATATTTGCCATCCCAAAACATGCCAAAGAGCTCATAGTCTGAGGGTTTTAGAGGAAAAAGTCGAAAGGCCGACAAGAAAACAGCCTCTGCCATGACGGAGAATTCCGCAGATAGCATTGTCAATGGTAACATACTGCAAGCTATGATCCTCTTTTGAGATTGAGTAATTGATGCTTGTAACTCCAGACTTGGGAAAGGAGAGGTGAAATATTGTTCGGAACTTAGTGGAGTGCTTCTTAGGCACTAGCCCTATAGGGGATATTGCCAAGCTTAAATTAGCGGTTAAATTTATATAAGAAGCCGGAAACCGTTGTGAGCTACCTCGACTTAGGCTTAAACTCTGGCAGTGACCACCCCGAGTGTCTGTCCTAAGGAGCCGAATGATGTCAATTAGGGCATGTGTCCTGTTTCAGTCTTCCGTCACTGCGGTTGATTCCGCAGCTACAATAACTCATTAGGTTTGTTCCAGACTCCGCTCCTTTCACAGGACAAACAGTATGCAGGTTCGGACTCTCTGAGAAAGTGGACCCAGGAGATAGGATGAAACACATGAAAAACATTATCTGCAGCTAATAATGTCTTCAAGTAAATAAATGGCCTGTATACTCCTTTCAGTACTCGAAGATCGAAAAAATACCCTATTTTAGGAAATTAATTTTTTTGTTATTAACGCGAATTAAAGGGAAATTTTCTATCGGAATAAAGCACAATAACGTAGAGGATAAGGCTAGATTTGTAAATGAAGTACCATCAATTGCAAGGAAGAAAATATTGATGACTACAAAGCCATCCGGTCTCAATTTCACTGAAACGAATGCTGATAACTGACTAGGGCAATTGCGATAACACGTGCTGAAACTAAAATGTGGAAAAAGTGTGTTGAAATATATTGCACATGCACTAGATACTGATGTGCTAACGAAAGAATTATATTAAGAAATGATAGGATTCGAAGGCGCGGAAACAAGCGTTCCTGTTTAGTTAAGTCGGGGAAATAATCGGAACAAAATAACACGAATTGCCAGCTACTTACAACCTAATTACATTAATTTAATGGCGTTTTGTGACGGAGACTAAGTGCCCCTCTCATTTGCCAGAACTGGATTACGGTCAGTTTGTAAATAGAACGCTTTGTTTTGAGGGACTGGCTCAGCTAGGTTCCCAAACCTTTACATTGTGAAAATGAGGCATTAAGAATGAATTCGAAGAACTGGTTTACAGCCGTCATCCAAGTTAGTGCGCTTCATTTGCAACCTGACCGGTCTAGTTTTCTCACATGAAAACCGGCTTAAGTCACGCACGCTCTGAAACGAACGGTACAGTAAACGGACAACTCACATTGTAACAAGCAGCAACCAAAAACCTGACCTTTTTAATGCAATAGTTGACTAACTTTTATACACACGATCATAATTATTCTAACGCAGAGGTGAGACATACCACGAATAGTCAAAGCCTAATGATGGTATTTGATAACATGCACCAAAAACCAAAAAGCTGACCTTTTTTAATGCAATAGTTGACTAACTTTTATACACACGATCATAATTATTATTCTAACACAGGGGTGAGACATACCACGAATAGTCAGAGCCTAATGATGGTATTTGTTAACATGCACGAGCATTCGTCACACGCTCTTTTCAGTCAAATCTGAGTTACTTGCCTTCTTTCTTCCCTTCTTTTTTTATCGTAACACGAGCTTACGATGCGTTACCGTTTTGGGGTCTTACAGTCTTGAACAGAATATCGGTTTCACTTTTGGTATCTTTGGTTGGTTGAATGGTTTAAGTTTATCATGTTGCGCCGGCCCTGGAAACCTCGCACGAGGCCCTATGCTCTACTTGGAGCGGATGAGAACTAATGATGATGATGAATGTCTTGTATAGTTAGAACTTAAGGATACTTCAAGTTTTTAAGTCACCCTTTTATTACAAGTACAGAAGGCTTGCCTGCTTAAATTCCTAAATAGGACTCCAATGATATTTCTAAAGTCGACTTGGTACTCCTGCGTGTAACATGTAAATAGTAGACATTGTACTTTAGTTTAAATTGTTCGCTATGATTTCTATTTTTAATTTTCATTTCTTCTTTTATGTTTTGTTTTAATTTTTAGTCCAAATTACAGATGATGCGCTATCCTTGAGGATTTTACTAACTTTTAATACTTGTAGATACTGGAGTTGTCACGCTAGATACTGTTTTTCTCTCTTACACGAAATCATCTGACGTCATCTACTGAATCATTCAGCTCAGAAACGAAAAATGATCATTGTGCGGTAATCGTGGCGCCCTTTCCCTTACGTCACAAAATGAAACAGAAAAGCTGAAATGCAACAAGTCTCCTTTAAATAATGACATTATACGCCCAGAATTAACTTCCTTTTATTAAGGAGCAAAGGTCACTAACTTCGTAAATAGAATAAAATACGTAATGGTTGAAAGCAATTGTCCGACAGTCATTGATAATATCTTACATAAGCAAACAAGTTGAGTTCAAATGCAATATAAATACTTTTAAGCTTGTTAACCTTATAAATTCTTTTTTAATTAGAAGACAACAGAAAACTACATTCCTTGTCCTTTTTGATGAAGATCAAGACCAAACACACGCTTTAGTGCTTATTTATGGCAAAAAAAAGTAATTTATTCAAGTTAATGAAGACATACATTTTGTCCTTTTTTTCCGATTGCCTCACATCAGTGCAGTTAGAAATTGCAGTATGGAATAGTTGGAAATTTCTTAAATTACAATAACAGTTAGTTGGCTACTGGAGGTGAAAAATTTTTGCGTGTTCACGTAATAGAAGATTTAAATTGAAGAGCTAAAGGCGACTGTGATCAGTTCAAGCGTGATCTGCACTTTTTGTCTTGTGTTACCACATCGCCCGCTCAGCCGCATTATAAAAACAAACCGTTGAAATAGCATTACTGACTTGCTCAACAAGTACTACGGTATTATGGAATTGTTAAGTCAAAAATAAACAGATCCTATGTCCATTAATTCCTTCACCATAAAATACAAAAGGCAACCACAGCCTAGTAATGCTACAATACGTCTTCGTTATCATCCTTACTGACGATAACGGACAAATGTAAACCAAGGTAAACAAACTTCTAATGACTGTGGTACAATCAATTTAACCAATCCGGTGGAATTTTTATCAACCCTGGTTCTGACACAAATAATACTACTCTTGCACATTGCATAAAGACTGCAAAGCCATGTCGCATTTGAGAAGGAGCGTAACCTCGCCCGAAAAGGTTGCATTTTCTCTCAAAGGGTCTTACCGTCTATAGACCGTGACATGGGCTAATAATAGTTTCCTGGTAAGATTTCTTTAAAAAGGAAATCACTTTGCTGTGACAAAATGAAGTTACAGCTCGCGCATGTGACGATATTCGTCAGTTAGAACCCGCCCGCAATGTTCCGTTTGGGAAACTGGGTCATATCCGATCGCAGTCAAGTTTCCCCTCAAACTGGCCGTAAGTTTGAGCTAGCTGCATTACGAGGTTGAGAAAAAGCAACAGAAAAAGTTGTCATTAGAAGACTGTAACCTTTAAAAGAATGTTTTAAATGATTTACTTTTCCTCCAAATTTTGAAGGAAACTCAGTTTCTCAAGGATCTCAGCATTGCGAAATATAAGGTATCCATCTACTCACTATTTGGGTTAACGAATGAGCATCCATGTTTAGTTCCTTATTGGATGTCACCTGGTGCGGCAGGAACACTTTACGGGAGCACCAAGAATATAACATGACTGAAATGACAACGACTTACGGGACTACCTTAACTGAAAAAGTGACGCAGAACACAGGACACACTGTTTCCTCTCAGACTGGAATATAAGGCACACCACTCCGAGTTCAACAGCCAAACAACCTCAACCTTAAAACAAAGCAATTCACTCAAGAGAAAAGAGAAGAAAGGTAAGCAGATATCGCGATCATAACTTAGCTTAAAATAATGACCAAATCCTGTCCAAGTGAATTTATGAAATAACAAAGAGGTCATATAAAGTATGATTCTCAAAACTTCAAAGGAGTGTTTATCGTATCACTAATTCAAACACGAAGTGTAGTGGTTAAGTGCTTGGAAACTCTCAAGTCTTTTTGTCTTACCTACTCCGTATTCGCTTAACTCGCCAGCCGAGAGAGAAGAAAGATGGTCTTCAAGGTCCTGATCGCTGCCATATTTGTTGCATCATTGGTCTCAGTCGGTCTTACCGCTCCTCTATCACCAAGCACAATTGATATCCTCGTGAATGATGTGATTTATCGAGAAGTCAAAAATGCCACCCAAGAGGTATGAGAAGATTTCTTTTTCTTCTTTCTTAGGAAAATGCTTGGGGGAGGGGGGGGGGGGCAAGGGGGGGCGGGGGGGCATACACCGTTTTCGCCGCTGAACTAATCGCGAAACTAATTTCATTTGTGAGGTTTTCATCTTACTTGGCAAAAAAAAAACTGTCACTTACAAGTATTCATGACTGAAACTTGCGTTACGTTGGCAAATGCAACCCGTCTCTACAACACCAATAAAACAAAGACAATGGTCAGTTAAATCTTTTCTAGGGCATGGGAGCCCGTCTCTGTAATCAAACATCTTCCAGAGTGAAAGTCAGATACTGACTACTTCAGTGCTATACCAGTGATCTGATCCACTGAAAGTTTAGGATATCTCATTCATTATTCTCGGTTGGGAAGAGAAGGTATTAACGAACGTCTGGGCATTCTTTCACAACGCTGGAGGGGGATAATATGATGTTTCCTCGAGTAGGATCTAAAGATTGTATTCATTTTATCTTTTTTTATAGTAAAAGTAGGATTAAAAGTAACTTTCTTCTCTCCACGTTTTTTGCAGATGAAAAACCTCTATCAGGTGATAACCTCATCAAATTACATCGAGAATTCACCGATGATGCTTCCAAACATGAACACAGAAATTTGCTATTCGGGTCAAGTATGTGCGACTTTGCCCATATGCTACTTTGTGTACTATTTTACGATACATCCTAGAATACCACAGGCTCTTGCTATCTCAATTATAAAATCTCGAGATCAACGTATCTTGTCGAATTAGCATACTTGCAGTGCTTCACTGAGCAATAAGATATATGCTACAATTTGTTATTTTACTTATTTGTATTACCAATTGAGATACTAGCAAATATTTAAGTTTACCGTAGTTTTCTCTCTTGACAGCAACTTAAAGACAAGCTTGCTCTTGCGTACAAGAAGTTGTTTATCTTCAGAAATCCGTTGTACATGGCCTACTCTTATGAAGAAAACCAAGGACTTGAACACAAACTGCTGGCTCAGGGGCTGAGGTACACAAGCTATTACGTCAATGGTTCGACAGTCGTGCTAAATCGTATGGTAAGGAATTTTTGGCCTCAAAGTTATTAGCAATATTGTAAGCGAAATCATAAGGTGTTTTAAGCTTCTTAGAAAGATTAAACTAATTTTAAAAATACTAACATGACGACTGTAAATAAGCCATTTATTTTGTTACCCTGTTATTAACTGTACTCCGGGAAGGCTGGATAAAATATTGCAAAACAAAGCTATGTTGCATGCAAATTTGTCTGAGTATGCACCTCAATTAATGATACCGAAACCTGAAAGAAAGCACAACTTTAACATGTAGGCTGCCCAACACTGTACATGCTTTGTTTACCCTTCACTAGAGAAGTGGATTGAGCAGTGACATAGTTTAATCACGCAATCTCATTGTTAAACAAAAATTTCAGCTGAGAAAGAATCACTTCCCAGTTCCCACTGTCCAAACTGGAATGTCTGAGGAGGACTTGGATCACTTCTGCCGGGGATACCTTCAAGTCCTTGTCAATCAAAAGTTAGCGGTGAGTTATTTCCTCAGTACAGCTAAATATATGTATGGCCGAAAGATAAAAAGAAAAACATCGGCAAGAGACTGAAAATACCAGAGATTAGAGAGAACAGTTCCGTGTATTTGTCGATTGTAATTGGCGTATAACGGATTACTTCATCGCGAATCTGTGACGAACAAATATTCTGAATTTTTCTCAGAGAATTCCAAATCACTGACTATTAAAGTCAGTGCATATTTAAAACCAGTTGCTGTTGTCACTTCAACAAAGATATTTGATGCAAAAACGTTTACTTGACGGATGTTAGTTATGTTTAATTGAAGTTCATTCCCTCTACAGAGACTTGTTGTTACCGATGATGTGGTGAGGATTTTTCGGAACTACCTCATTCTCTCTTCACTTAGTGACGTCAACGCGCAGGTGTCGAACTGTGTTACTGGTATCTGATCAAAAAGTACCACATTACCCCAAGAAAAGGGTGCTCAATATCCGTATTATTTAACAGTTATTTATCAGAAGAACGCCGGTTACTTTTATTTACTTTTATCTACTGATTATCTGGAAAAAAAATTGTGTTAAGTGGTTTACAGTTAAAGGCTGGTTTTCACTAGCGACGGAGTCGAAGCCAGAGTTATATTCAGAAGCGTGGAGCGTTTTGATCTAGTGAAAATCAAAGCGACGGAGTCGGAAGCAAAGTACTGATTCCGTTATGTCTCCGACGCTTATGATCTAGTGAAAACTAAATTGTTTGAGTCGCAATCACTATTTTGGTATCAAACTCTAATCAGAGAGCGTGAGAACAAGGAATGTGATTGGTTGGTTCTTCCGCTTCTGTTTCCGACTCCGATAATCTAGTTTTCCGCGGGATCATAAGCGACGGAGTCATAAGCGGAATCTGAAGGAAAATGTTTTTATTTTTTTAACTTTATTGGGTTTCAATTATAGTACATAAATAATCTATTAAGGGAAAATAAGCAAAAGAAAAGATAAAACACCCAAATGGACGAGCACGAACGAGACCAAGGGACCCCTGCGAGGTGCCGCCCATGGAAATGGAAACGTTCTGATTCTTCTGATTTTGATTCCGTCGAGCTTATGACTCCCCTTACGACTCCGATTTTTTGATTTTCACTTAGTCATAAGCGCTCTTACGACTCCGACCCAGATGTTAGTGAAAACCAGCCTTAAGAAAACATGACCTTATGTATATTTATTTTACTACATCCTTTTTATGTAAACTTGTACATATTTGTACCATTAATTTTATTTGAAATGTGACCATTACTGAATTCGCTTGTCTGTATTACGTTTTCCCTCTGTGAGAGATAAGTCTTTGCCGTCAAGATTGTTATTGTTACTGATCAGGATCAGTTTATATTGTAATCTGTTACAGATGTATTAACGATTTGGAATAATTGTAGACGTGTTGTTGTTAAATTAACAATAAAACGTTGATAAAAACCTTATAATTGCGTTCGTTTGATGACCCAATTATCTAACCTTAAATTCGTTGTTTACTTCACCTAACTAATGGTAAATTTTTTTATTATAATTATGACTGGCTCTTTCAATGGTCAAGATGAATCAATTCTCATGCTGTGATTGGCTACCCGCGAGGTCAAGATGAAGCCAACTTGACCGCTCGGGATAGCCCGTTCGTCCCGCGTTTTTCTGTCTTTTGTAAATACCGTCCTTTGAGTCATATAATAAATCATTTATTGACCAAGCTTGTTCAGTCAAGATGGCGGGATATCGGCCTCGTTCTTTTTTGCGTGTTTACTGATGGACCTCGGCTTCGTCTCGGTTCATAAACACGCAAAAACAGAACTTGGCTAATATCCTGCCATGTTTGACCTCGCGCTTGGACAATAACCCATATTTATACATACGATAGCAAATAATATGTACTGACTGTTGGCGTGGGAGGACTGGACGGGAAAACTATATTTTTTTAGGTCATATACGGTAGGGACTGCCCGTAGCGGGTGGTCCGAACGCTTTGATGATGAAGAACAAAACTGTTCGGCCTGACCTAGGGTTTCATCTTATAGTATCATATCGCCGCCGCACCTTTCATTATCACCTTCTCTCATACTTTTCCGTATTGACCTGATAACATGTGTGCTAATGCCATTAGCAAAATTGTGGGGAAACTAATACTATGAGTAACACTATTTTTTTCTATGAAGGCACATCATTACCAAAGCCACTGTAGTTCCTTCCATCAATAGACAAGACTCTTAATATTATTAACAATCAGTGTACACTGGACATTTCTATTAAAAGATTAGCGATTTTAAAATCTTCTTTTCCTTTGACACATTTCGGCATCATATTGCATATACAATGCTATATGTGGGGACAATACGAGGTCTTGTACAGTTCACTCAGCAAAGAATGTCCTCGAAAGCTTAACCGGCAACAAAATTCTCCAGTACTCCTGCATTTGCGTTTTAAAATTGCACGTTACTACTCACTGTCGTCCAGTGTCAGGGGCACCCAGCGAGCCAAATCAACCAAAAGCTGTAGAAAGGCATTTTTAAGTACCTTATGGTGTTTGAAGTCTGTTTAAAGTGATGTTTTCATAAGCTAGAAGAAGTTCATCTGTTCGGATTCCCTAGCTGAAATTTTAATTGTCCGAAAATGTTAGGGAACAAAATGTTCCTTTGTGAAAATGCAAGCTGAAATAAACTTTCTACGAAATTTCTAGGGAACTATTTTCTTTCCGAAAATGCTAGGTGACGTTTTTGACTGCCTAAAACAGCAATTACGACCTTTCCGAAAACCTTAGGGGCTATGATTTCTCCATTGCGAATCTTTTAGGCCACGTTTTAGTTACGAAAATCCGAGTGCACTCTTTAATCGACGCCGAAAACCCAAGGCGAATTACCCTCCACCGAACAGATATCTACCGAAACTTGTCGTTGGGTGCCCGTGCAGTGTTCCTCGATGACACTATCTTGAAATAACACGGTGTCACGGCCAAAATGAGAATTTGACATTCTCAGGGTTATGAACAAAATAGATTGTTTATCGATACCTGGAAACAAGTGAAGAGCTTTAAGAGTGCTTACACGCATCTTTCGCACAGGAAACCATAAACGGACACTGATCAGTTGCACACGATGGTTACGGTTACATCTATGGTTATGTGACGTCAGACATCGGAATGTGAACTACGTTCATTGGAGGTCGCAGATTTCTTAAATATACTTCAGACAGTCAGGAAAAGAGTCACATGAGCAAAATAACTAACTGTAATTGTTTTCTTAACTTAATAAGAAGCCTGGTGTTCTGGAACCACTATAGAACACGAAACTGAACAATTTTGCATATTCTCAGGAATTTACTTCCTTTTGTTTAAGCGGAAAAGGTCAATAACTGCTTGAATAGAGAGGAAAACAACCTATTGGTAAATAAAATAAACGGAATGTCATAGATGATAATGGTTTTATTCAAGATGCCTTTAACCTCTCTTAACCTCCACACACTTCCGCGACGATTATTTTGTAATTGATATCGAGTGTTCTTGTCTTAAAAATGGTAATCAAGGTGAAACCTTGGTACATTTTTATTGAATAATCAGTTAAGGTTGACAAGTTTTTTATGTTAATGTAAATGTTCAATTAGAAGATTTTTTTTCTTACACGGTTGCTCGGTTGTTGTTCTCGAGGGTAATAAAACGCATAGAATGTTGAAATTATTTAACCGACTCATAAAAAGAGTTAAAAGTTGTTCTAGGATGAGAAAGCAAATTAAACGCTAACAACGCAATTCTAGGGATGCAACACTTGTTCTTTAACAAACATGACAAGTGTGAAGAATGTACATAAATTACCAATGACAATAACAAATGATCGCATGAATCGATGACATGGCAACTGGACCACTAATCAATATTGAGTCTGGCTGATACTCAATGTATTATGTCACATACGATGTTAAATACTGAAAGAGGATAATATCTAAACATTACATAAACATTTTAACTAAGAAATGTCACGTTTCGGAAGGACCCAAAAGCAGATCGCAATCATAAATCGCGCTTGAAAAATTGCTTTTTCTTTTAGATTTTGCTGGCATCTGTACACGTGAACTAATGATAGTACAGTGAGGACCGAAGAATTTTTTTCGCCATTATAAAATTAAATATGACGAAGTTTTTTTAGAATCACCCGAAATGTTCCGTTTAGAAAACTGTTCGTCGTATCCACTTGCAATAAAATTCCCCATCAGGCTTTTTCCGTAAGCTTTATCTGGATTACGAAATGTTATCCTCAGCTCATTACACTGATCTATTGTTTTTGGATCTTTCCCACCATTCTGAAGCAAACGTTATCCATCATCAATGCAGAGTAAGCAATGTTAAGCAAAATTTGGTATTAACAGTTACCACTAAAACTTGAACTTCATCTACGTTTCTCTGTAAGACAACAAGTTGGAGGGCAGGAACACATAACGATTCGAACTAGAATATAGCATTACTGTATGCAACAGCAGAGCCACGTCGTCAAGCAATGGGGCTGTAAAACGGACATGAAAAACAACATACACAGTTTCCTCTCAGACTGGTAAAATATGATACGAAACACAACATAGAATACAGCTTCCTATCCGATTAGCATATAGCATATAGGTACCTCATGGGATCCGCGGTCAAACAAATTACACCTCAACACAGTACAATTCAGGCGAGGACACTCAAGAGAAAGGTGAGAGCAGTTATCACTAAACCTTTGCATAGAATAATGACGCTGACCTACACAAATGCATTAGGAGACAACACTGAAGGCATGTAGTATTATGTCGAAAACAGTTCATGAACGTGAAACAAAACTTTGACTAGTAAGGGAGTGGTATGTCCCATTTTCACGTCAGTTTTCAATTGAATATTCTCCGAAAAACTATATGTATTTAATCTGATTGTTATTACTCTGTACTAGATTAGTTAGCCTAAGGATACAGTCAAGCAGTAAGAGATAAATTTCATGAAGCTACTGCACCAGTGATGGAAAAAATGAAAAAGTATCAATTTTTCTCCACAGAAAAAATGGAAATCTCCAAGATCCTGCTCGCTGCCGTACTTTTTAAATCATTAATCTCAGTAGCTCTTACTTCTCCTTGGTCACCAACTACAATTGACGTCCTTATCGATGATCTGATTCCTCGAGAAGTCAACAATGCCACTCAGGAGGTGTGAATACGTCTTCTCTAATATTTAGCTACACTGATAACAATAAAAGAGCTCATGATAAGCTCAAGATATATTCTACCACCCATTATCAAAAGCCATTTTAGTATCATAGCACTTATATTTTAAGATATAGGACATGGGTATCAGTCGAGCAAAATGCAGTGTTTTTGTAGCAACTGATTTCTTATACTTTTCAGTACAAGGCATGGGTAGCTTTCTCCTTTAGTGCACTTCCTTTCCAGCACATTGTTTTTCGAAAAAAGATGGTCTTCTGATAAAATTTAATTCGTCAGTTAATGTATTATTTTGATCAAAAGTACTTTGTTTCCTGGACATGTTTTGCAGATGAAAAACCTTTATCAGCTGATAACCTCAACAAATTACATCGAGAATTCACTGCTGATGCTCCCAAATATGAACGCACAAATTTGCTCCTTAAATCAGGTATGAACGTCGTTTATATGCTGTTTTTTAGGATGTGTCCTAGGTATAGTAGGTAGTAATCACAACATATAATAGCCGCAAGAGTAACGTCATAACAGCATAAGTTGTTTGCAGTCATCTCGATCCACAAAATATCGAAACAAAGTCCCACCTTGTCAATTTAGGTACTCTGCAAGACACCGATATTTTACCTTTTTTTTCCCTCGACAGCAACTTAAAGACAAGCTCGCTATTGCATACAAGAAGTTGTTTATGTTCAAAAATCCGTTGAACATGGCCTACTCTTACGAAAAAACTCAAGGACATCAACACAAACTGCTGGCTCAGGTGCTGAGGTACACAAGCTATTACGTTAACGGTTCAACTGTCGTGCTAAATCGTATGGTAAGAGGAAACTACCAAGCGTCCTTTAAGACTCATTGCAAAGATTATTATACAATACGTTTTCGTAACATAACACTGGATTTATATGCCAGATAACTTGTTTCAATTTCAGAGACAGCTGTTAAAAACTAGAAAATGTCAAGCTTCTGCAGAAACCGCGGAGGGTGAGGGGCTGGTAGGACTACAGTTCCACCACATTGTTTTCTTGGAGTGAATTTTTTAGTGCTCCAAATGACATGGATGATGTATGAATTTTACCACTTGAACCTGTTAATGATCTTCATAGGGGTGACACAATTACTGGTAGCCCAGTAAACAAATAATACAAAAATAAACTCAACATGATAAGAATCCCAACTGGCCGGAGGCAAACTAGTTGGCTATTTACAAGGAGCACCGAGGACTTCAACCGGAGAACTACCCAGAACAAGACCAGCTAGCGGCCAGACTGGGATTTGAACCCGGGGCAACCGCATTGAAATCCATCACCCTAACCGCTCGGTCGTCCTGCCCCGGGTCCTTGGCAAGATGTTTTAGCCCTACCACTTTAAAATGGTCTCTGCGGTCCCTTTTCTGGGGTCCTTCTGGAATGTGTCCGAAAGCGGGGGAAAAAGCCAGAATACCACAGACGCGCTTTGGTTAGCTCTAGCTCAAAATAAGACACTATGACCTAGTTGGTAGCAGCTATTACCCTTAATATATTTGGGATAACGTCCGCTAATACTTGAAATATTTGAGTATTTAGGATGATCAAGGAAAATGCCCACTAGAGCAACTAATCCTAAACTAGAGCAATCTTTTATGCACAAAATAATAAAATAGATGAGATTGCGTCACTTCCCTGAGCCCACTGTTCAGGCTGGAATAACTGAGGCTGACCTAAACAAACTCTGTCGGGGATACCTTCAAGATCTTGTCAACCAAAACAAAGTGGTAAGTTATTTAATACAAAATAGAATAACGCATAAAACAGCATAAAAGACACTAAAAAGAGCTCTAACAACAACGTCAACAACAGCATGTGAATTAAAGGATTGATAAGTGTTCCTGTCGAATATTGAGTAGAGTTTGAAAGGTTTCTTAATGCGAAAATCGAAAACCAGTTATTGATGTCTATATTGATATCTCTAATAAAGGCAAAGAGGGTCGAATTGCAATAATATTCCCTTATCACGCACCGCCATCTTGGATTGTGTGGTGCACCAAAGCGAGGTTGGACGGGCATAAAGGTCTTGGTGGAGGGTTGCTTTACAATGTTTTGAGTGGAGATACACGCAATCATGATCCACGATCATTGCTGTAGTATGCTGTAATAACGACAAGCGAAACGAAAGTGGCAATAATTTGTCGTTTTTCAACTTTCCTTCAAAACTCTCACAGAGATCGCGGTGGATTGCCGTGATAAAGCGAGATGAAGGGCCGCTTTTTGGAGTCGAGTCGAGTCGTGACCAGCGAGTAAACTTGTCAAATTAAGGCACGTGTTCGACTTTTTCTTTCGATTTAAGACAGCTTTCACATGAAGTATTTACTCAATACATATCCAGAGCAACTGCAGTCGATTCTACCAGTCTCCTTACATCCTAGATCAACAAAGGCTTTACTCTTCTGTGCTCCGCTCACTTCAAGCCAAGCGATAATAAAATTATAACCGGGCTTCCAAGTCTAAAACCAGGAGTTGTGCCATCGCAGTTTGCATAGACCAAGGACAGTAAAAACCGCCCACAAGATAAACTTGATCTAGGAAACGAGTTTGAAACAACAAATTAAAACACTGACAACACGGGAGAATCTCATTGAATACAGATAGCCAAATACGAGTCAATGAAAACAAACAAATCAGTGCCATGAATGTTTGACAGCTTGGACCAAAAGCAGCAAAAAATCCAAAGTAAGCTTAAAGAACACTGGTAGATTCGAATAATTGACAGCAGTTGCTCTGGATAGGTATCGAGTAAATATTTCACGAATGAAACGTGGTAGCTGAGTCTTAAATCGAAGGAAAAAGTCGACCACTAGCATAAACACGTGCGTTTGACAACATGACTCTATACGCTCACCCCAAAAAGCGGCCCTTCATCTCGCTTTATCACGACAATCCACTGCGATCTCTGTGAGGGATTTGAGGGGAAGCTGAAAAACGACAAATTCTCGCTAATTTCGTTTCGCTTGTCGTTATTACAGCATACTACAGCAATGATCGTGGGTCATGATCGTGGGTCATGATTGCGTGTATCTCCACTCAAAACATTGTAACGCAACCCTTCCCCAAGAACTTTATGCCCGTCCAGCCTCGCTTTGGTGCATCACACAATCCAAGACGGCGGTGCGTGATAAGGGAGTATTGTACTACTAGGTGAGCTTGCCCTCAAGAAATTAAGCTAGTTTAATTTCAAAGAGGAAAATACCCTTTAGTGACTTATATACTGGTGACGAAAACATGTTTTTAATAGCGGAACTCCGGCGGGCCCGGAGAACCGCCAAGCGGAGCACCATATCTACAGAAACCCGTCAACTGCTTTTCTCATGGTAAAAATGGCTAGCGGTATTGCTCGTGGGCGCGACCGTACGACGACGACGACGGAGTCGCAAAATAATTAATAATATCCTAATAATAATCATAATAATCCAACATGGCGGCCGTATACCACCTGGCCCAGCTGACCAGCTAGTTTACAGCGTACGTCTTTGATATTGGACATCCATCTTATAGCCAATTAAGTCCTGTCAAAACAAGGTATCCGCTGACAAGTGTCACGGGACCATATCGCGGGCTCAAGTTAAGACCTCATCGAGGTCAGCTGGTTTTTTTTTAAGTTGACCGCTGACCAGGTACTTGCTTTCGATTTGATCGCAGGCTCAAGTCAGGTGTGGGACACCCAAACCAAATCGAGGCTTAATTTTTCGCGCGCTTTCTGCGGCTCGTAATTTCACATTCAGTTGGTTTCTTCGTTTTGAGCAAAACAACTTCATCTTCTTCAATCGAAGTTTGTCTTTAAATTCGCGTAAAAGGCATAAAAATCAAGAACTTGTCAAAAGATACTTTCAAGTGATGAAAGGAAGAGCGAAAGATTTTTCTCAGGAGAAGCTTCAAACTTGGATCGATTGTGCGGTTGAAAATAGTATAATTCAACGCTGCAAGGGCTTTCACTTTACAGCGGCATCTTGCATCTCACCAAGAAAGGTCACTTAACAGTTCACCTGTATTAATGAGAGGGACGAGTAGCTCAAACTCTGTGGAAGAAGAACGAAAATTTGGTTTATCAACGGAGTTGATAATGTAAATTGACCACCGTACAGGGATCGTACGGTGGTCAATTTACATTATCAACTCCGTTGATAAACCAAATTTTCGTGTTTCACTCCCCCACCGACGCAGCGCCACAGTTTCTTTAGAAACTAATCCCCTTTATTCATGTGTGGAAGAAGCTCTTTCTTTGGACAAACCGTTCGCTATTTTTGCGGATGCTTGTTTTTACTTTACTGAAGCTTACGTATTTTCAAGTGGTAGAAACCTCTACAACACAGCGCAGGACAGTGAGGTAAATTAAATAAATAGAAGCTAAACATTTGGTTCGTTAATCGTTGTTACTTTTGTTCAGGAATGAAACTTGTATTTTTCTCTCGAATGGATATAAATAACAATCATCTCTACTCGTTTTGGACGCAAAGAAGTAGTTGAATTGTTTGTTTGTTTTGTTACGTTGTTTTCTTTGCAAGCGAACGAGTGTTTTTACTCGGCTTGGCTGACTGTTTTCCGACCTTGGTGCCTCAACAGCGTTAAGAAAATTTTGGCCTTATCTCATTAACACTTAATCGCAATGAGTCCTCGTAGAATTAAAGGCGGAAACTCAAGCTCGAGTGAAAAAAAAGCAGATCAAATGCATGTGCATGTGCACGTCTCAAAACCTGGCATAAAGTTGTCAAAATACTGTCAAAAACCAGTGCGCTTCACTCGTCATTTGAAAAACGTTTTAGAGATCTTCGTCGAAAGCGGCCTGTAAACGACAATTAAGTTTCGCAGTCTATAAACACGTCGTCTTAATTTGTTTGAACCGGTAAGAATCAGCGTTTGGATGTTAAAAACAGAGAAATGGGTTGACTGGCTGGCTGGCTTTGATAAATTTTATAGTGGACGGGTCTGCGAGAGCGGTGCTCGTGTGGCTTTCCAAACGCAAAAAAGCATTGGGTCTGTAGCTTGAGTGAGGTCAGATGGGTGATATGACAAGCAGACTATATGTAAATGCCAGTAGAAAAAGAATACTTTTAGAGCTCCGCTTTTAGGCTTGGCTAAATATATATATTAGTCTGGTCGGTGATTTTGATGGAACGGAGCTGTAAATAACATGGGTATACATTCTTGACTGACATTCCTTTTTCTTTATTTTTTTTCTTCAGCAACTTGTTGTTACAGATGATGTCGTGAAGATTTTTCGCAACTACGTCATACTCATCTCACTTAATGACGTCATCGACCAGGTGTCCATCTGCGTTAGTGACATTTAAATGGAAAACACATGATGGCCTTTGATACTGTATAGAATGAACTACATCTTACTTAGTTTATTTTATTTATTTAATTTATTTACTTGGCTTAAGTTACCGTCTGTAAGAGAAACAATCTTAGCGTTGAGATTATTCCTTGATCACTGATCAGCTCAATTTACATTGTAAACTGTAGCATACGTGATTTTGTTCCATTAGCAATGAAACTCTGTACTATGAGAAAAAATAAACTATCGTTTTATCTGTTATTCACTTTCTAGTCGGTCTTGTCTTATATATTGAAGTCAATGTCTCCTTTAATACATTTAGTGCGATTTTCTGACAATACATTTAGTGCGATAGTCAACCGACCAATGTAATATGTGGTATATGGCTACGATCACTGACACTCGAATTTTTTTTCGTAAGATCTTCTTTTTCCTTTTTGTCTTTTAAAGCAATCAAGGGCTCTACAGAGTGTCATTCTATCGTATTTGGTTTACTCTAGTAGTATTTTCCTAACTGTTTCAGCGAAACATCTTCTGCAACAAGCCAAGGTATTTAAAGTTTTGGAACCCGTAAATTGGTTTCGCAGACTTTGTTACTTTGGCTGCTCTCAAACAGGAACTTAAAACAGACCTACTGAGCACGGCTTTTGGCAATAGAAAGACTGAAGTGGTACGAGAAGCGACAATATCATTTCATGAGAGCATCATATTTCAATAAGAACCGGCGGAGATCCATTTCGTTTTTCTTTCATTTTCATTACCCTAGCCTGCGAGGTTTAAATATAATAACAGAGATATTTTGTCAGACTAAAATAAGAAACTGAATGGTACCGGTATTGAGAAAAGATATCAAATGGAACTACAAGAAACTATTAGCGTAATCTGAATAACGGGACTGCACCAGTGTATCATAATAAATTTCACTCCATATATAAGCAATGAAAACGTAAAGCTTGTGGGATGTGGCTGGAGTGACAAGGATTACTTCACAAATTAATGTGATCAAGTAAGCTGAAGCCACTCAAAAGGCACTAAGGCCACAAGGTAGCGGGCATTACCCCTTAAATCTACCAAAGCAAAGATTGAGCCCAAGCATTAGCAGCCATGGACAGCTGTTTCGGCCTTCTTAGGCCTCATCAGCATGGCATAGCTAATGCTCAGGCTCAAGTACCCACATATCAATAAAACAAGCAATGAAAACGTAAAGCTTGTGGGATGTGGCTGGAGTCACAAGGATACTTCACAAATTAATTGTGGCCTTAGTGCCTTTTGAGTGGCTTCAGCTTACTTGATCACATTAATTTGTGAAGTATCCGTTAACTGATGGTACATAATGTAAATATGGACTAACACAGAACGTAACACTCGATATTCTAAGGAATATTAAAACTTCCTGTTAAAAGGCAGAGGTTAATAATTACGTCATTAGGAGAAAATAACCAGCGGGTACACATGATTATCTCGAGGTCATCAGACTGTTTACTCAAACATGCCTTTTTAGTAGAAGATAAAATATGAGCGGGAGATCTGTATGGGCGTTTACAATGGCGAGCCATTGTAACGCCCATATAGATCTCACGCGAATATTTTATCGTACTTGTGAAATGAAACAGTTGATTGTGCTTGTCAGTTAATGCAGCAGTTGATTTGTATTGGGGTTTACAGAGGGTTTACATGTGACTCAAATATTCCCCGTAGATTGGTCACAACTCTTATGAAGCATTAATGAATTTTACAAGAGCTTTTACAGATTATTGTCCAGATGTTTAGAATGCTCTCAATCTTGTTTGATATTGGCACTCTAGTTTGATTAGTATTTATGGTTGTCAGGCTTATGTCTAATTTTGCTTATTGATATTTGCTCCATTTACTAAGTAAACGCATGACAGTTCCAGTAAGAAAAAAATCACTGCCATCGTCTCTTGATCACTGTTCTGTGTTGTCTTCTGCAGTTGCTCAGTCATCATTCTCGGGAGAGTTACAATTAGACAACGTGGAGGACTTCTTCTATTCACTTAATGTTATAGAATGCATGTATAATATTTTGTGTACTTTATTTCATGCCCCTGATCCTTTCTATTTCAACAATTCAGTGGAAATGAACTAATGAACTAATTTTTCAACCAGGCCAGTCGAAAGAGCAAGCGTCCAGTCATATTTCCCAATTTTAGTCCCTCGATTGTACAATAATTTAAGATTTACACGAAATTAAATAACCTTCAGATCTGATGACAAACCGGCTTCAATGACAAATAAAAGCAATGTTAAACAAAGCAGCTGATAAATATCCGATGGAATGTAGCAAATCTAATCAATTCGAAAAGTCACTTTAAATAGACGGTTGATTATCAATACTGGGCTTCCTTTTAAATCATGTTTACGTTCCAAACTTTTTTTTTTTGACAAATAAAGCCTTACCCCCGTATATAAATAAAGAATAATGACTTCGCTTTTCAGAGGAATTCGTACCGCTGCTCTTCAGACACAACGTAGAGATTCTGCGATAGATCGCGCTTGAACATTGACGGAGGCCAATACTATACAACTACTTACTACTTATGCGCTTTTCTCTTAAATTGCAGTGCTTGTATCTTAAACACATGAGCTGAGATTCGATAACAGGGAAATTAATTTGCGTGACATGCTGTGGTTGATCTCTTGCCTGTGACGAAGCTGGTTATAACCGCTTCTAATGTTCCGTTTTGGAAATATCAGTCATATCCGATTGCAAATTCCCCCTTAAGAAGTTTGTACTGCCTTATGAAATTGGGGGATATGCGGTCATGATGAAATAAAATTATAGAGCCGTAGTTTCTAAGAATATTGTTACCAACGCTGAGCCCAACTCACCTTGGCACCGAAACACAACATCTGTAGTAACAGAGATAAGGGAAATAAAAAAGACTTAAAGCGTATTTTCTATAGCAAATTATTGCATGCCAGTCCTAAAGACGCCAACTCGACCGGCAGGAACATTTAATGAATGTTCCAAGAATATAACATGATTTGAGATGTAACGATACAGCTTGAGGACGAGTAACGGGAATAACATTGACGATGTAGCTTTTTTTAAAACACAAGAAATGATGCCAAACACTACAGATGCAGCTTCCTTTCAGATGGTATATAAGGTACAGCATGGGCTCAGCCATCAAACGAAAGAAAACTCAAAGCACAGAAATTCAACCACAGAGAACGAAGGCAAAGTTAAGCAGGTACAGTTAATGTCCACTATGATACACTTTAATGCCCATTTAAACAATTCAAATAGATAGCAAATTTTCTCTTCAATGTATCATGCAGAACTAGGTTTCGCCTTGTTACTGACTCAGTATATCTGGAAGAGCAACCGGCAAGAAATTTAAGCAATTCGTTTAACGGTCCTGAGCCTTTATAACATTTCTTTTTCTTCAGACAAACAATGGAAGTCTCCAAGGTCCTGATGACTGCTATGTTGGTTGCGTTACTCCACTCGGTAACCTTAAGCGCTCCACTCAAACGATCACCTAGTACAATCAACGTGCTCGTCAACGTGATTTATGGAGAAGTCAAAAATGCCACCCAAGAGGTATGAATTGAAAACGCTTCTTTTCTACTGAATAGAAAATAATCTGGGAAAGAAACCTTAAGCGGACATTGGCTCTCAATAACTGCCGCTGAATAATTTAATACTGTTATTCAAAAATTATCGCTAGTAACACTTTTACTAATGATAAAAATTGGTTCAGACAAAGTAAAATAAAGGCGTCCTTCATGGCTGAAAACAAGTCAAACCACGCATGACAGGTTTCCGCAAGGCTTATGGATGGGACACCAAAAGTTACGGCATCCACACATCACAGGAAAACATATTGTATAACTTGTCCCACTACAAGAGTATTATTAGTTCGTGTTCTTCAGCCATTTAATATTTACAACTTAATTTCATAGTAATTAACAATATTTCTATTATTTCCGCAGACGAAAAACCTCTATCAGCTGGTAACCTCCACAAAGGACATCGAGGATCCACTGCTAATGCTCCCGAATATGAACACAGAGAGTTGCTCAAGTCAGGTATGCACCGGTCTGCTTGTGCAGCAGTTTCTTTGGCTTTGAATAATGTAGATGATGATGATGATGATGATGATGATGCAACGCAGTTCATTATCGTTACTAGCCGTTTCACAGCAACAGTCAATCTCTCTCGTTTAAAAACTCAAACACTGTTTTCATTTTTCAGGAACATAACTTTGCAGTAAGGGCCAACCCCAGCTGTAAGATACTTCCTATAAATTTGACGCCTCTATATTTGTTTCTCTAATTAGCAATCGGACGTCGACAAGCTCGCTCTTGCGTACAAGAAACTGTTTATCTTCAGAAATCCGCTGTACATGGCCTACTCTTATGAAGAAAACCAAGGATCTCAACACAAACTGCTGGCTCAAGCGCTGAGGTACACAAGCTACTACGTCAATGGTTCGACCGTCGTGCTAAATCGTATGGTAAGGCACCGGCCTCTTTATTTTAAATTACAGCGATAAACATAAAAATGTCTGTAAACAAGAAATTGCATTTCTGATGCCACTCAGCAAAACAAAATAGTTTACAAGCAGTTTTTTAATGTTAGACAATAATTAATGTTCCTCAATAATTTTCATTCGATTCACTTTTTTATTTGCCTAACGAAGAGTTGTACTCACTTAGGAATGTAGTGACACCAGTTTTCCGTCCATAAAACTCGATCATTTTAATTACGCAGGCTTTCTATACTAATATTTTTTATCAAGCTAAGGACTGTCAAGTAGAATCAATGAGCATCACCTTAGATATTTTCATGGCAAGTTAGCTCATTATGGATTAAAAAGTAGCAAGCGTCAGGAGACATGTCTAGGGTATGCACCTTATTGAAATCCATGCTCTTCATGATAGACACCACAAGATGTCCCCTTATTCCTAATCCTGGCTTAAACACAAACAATTCAGTCAAACAAGAACACTCACAAAAAAATCAAGTAATCTCTCTTAGGTCAGGTGTAGAAAGCCACCTTTGACGTTTCTCTAATGATACCTAACTGTGATAACATCTGCCTTCTCCGTTTGAAATTTCAGATGAGACAAAAACACTTTACTCCGCCAACTGTCTCAGCTGGAATGTCTGAAGCTGATCTGGATCAGTATTGTCGTGGATACCTTCAAGGTCTTGTCGACAATAATCTGGTGGTGAGTTGATTAAAGGTTCCCCTAAGAAAAGTTAATATGGAGAAAGTAAAACGAAATGACCAGTACTTAAACTTTTGTCAATTTGTTGATTCTGAGTGATAAAAGCATAATTTTTTATCATGTGATTTATTACGAAGAGGTTAAACACGGGCGTAATTGAGTGGAATTGATATTTAGAGTTTCATAGTAGTTTATCTTAGCTCAAGTACTCCAGGAACGTGACATCTCGATTTAGGTATAAAAGGATTTTTTTCATTCTCATTGTAATTGCCTAAAAACACAGCTGCTACAAAGGAAAAATTAATTAAACGAATGAATCCTTTGTTGAACCCTATTCTGATTCAAGAAAGTAAGTTATAATCTTAAGGAATTACATTAATTCAAATTTATTCTATCCACAGCAACTTGTCATTACCAACGATATAGTGAAGATCTTTCGGAATTACCTCACTCTCACCTTACTTAATGATGTCATAGGCCAGGTGTCCAGCTGTGTTGTGGATATCTAACACGGAAAATATTACAGAGAACTCTGAAAGATGAACACTGGATGTTTCTATTATCTAGCACTTATATTTAAATAACAAGAAAAAGTATTTATTGAATTATAGCTTCCGAATATTTTATTGATAAGTAGCTCAGATCAGTATGTTATATAGGACAATTCAAGAAGGAGGTTTAAGTCTGAATTCAAAACAATTTGTTATCATCCTAAATGGATGCTATTTATTCTGGCAACCGTTTTGCGACTCTGTTTCTTTTTTCTACATTGGCGCAAGTTGCTTCGCAACGAGAATTTGATAATTTTTTTATAATTATTTGTATGTTCCTTATGACCACTGAATATACTTTTCTTGTTGGAAAAAGTTACCTGCAACTTTTATAAAGTTGGTTAGTAAATTCACTCCATGAGAGGGAAAAGCAGTTCATATTGAGATTTCTAATTGTTACTGATCAGGATCAGTTTATATTGTAATCTGAAACAGATGTATCAAGGACTTGAACTTATTGTAGACGTGGTATTGTTAAATTAACAATAAAACGTTTGACAAAAATTTATAACCCTGTGTTGTTTCAATAATGAGATGTATTTTCTTTTGTCTCACTATGTAGTTAATGGAAATATAAGAACCCGACATTTCGATTGCTTTTTGTGTTGTTTTGTTATGCACCTTATTATTTTATTTTGCGATTCATTTATTTTCACCGCCTTTTTCCGCCAAAACTGAATTAATAATTTACCAGAGTTGTTGTCGTATTCGCCTGTCAATGTCACCACAAACAGTCCTTCTCAGGACTACACTCACCCGGACGATCGTGCTTCAGTCAGGGGCACCAAACGAGCCAAACCAGCCAAAAGTTGTAGAAAGGCATTTTTAAGTACGTTATGGTGTTTGAAGTCTGTTTAAAGTGATGTGTTGGTTAGCTAGAAAACTTTGATCTGTTCGGATTCCCTAGCTGAAATGTTAATTGCCCGAGAATTTTAGGGTACAAAATCTTTCTTTGAGAAAATACTAGCTGAAATGAACTTTCTAGGGAACCTTTTTTTCTTTCCGAAAATGCTAGATGACGTTTTTTACTGCCAAAAACAGCAATAACGACCTTTCCGAAAACCTCAGGGGTTATGATTGCCACATTACGAATCTTTTAGGCCACGTTTTACTTACGAAAATCCGAGTGCACTCTTTAATCGACGAAGAAAGCCTTAGGCGAACTACCCTCCACCGAACAGATATCTACCGAAACTTGTCGTTGGGTGCCCCTGTTCAGTTAGTTATGATATCACTCCTTGGTTCAAACCATTAACGATTTTACGTTCACTTGGACGACAGAGCGAACGGCTTGCTAACGATTACATCAGTTAAGCAAGCAACGTCAGACGAATACGACAACAACTCTGGTTCAACCACCGCTGCAAACCAATCACATCAACGACCAGAGTACTTATACCATCTCCTGACGTTACTCCAATCACTAGACTCTAATGATGACTTCCGCTCAGGTTGTCGAAACGTCAGTCAATGTCACCGCAAACAGTCCTAATCAGGACTACACTCACCCGGACGATCGTGCTTCACTTAGTTATGATATGACTCCTGGGTTCAAACCATTTACGATTTTATGCACTTATCAGCGGTCATCCCGGGGGTGACCCGGACATTTGCACAATGACGTTTACGAATCCCCCTTACCCAAAAGCAACATTTTTTAACAAAACTCTACTAACGTCCCTCCCCAGGGGTAAAGAAGTGTGCTCTGCCAAGTCAAAAGGTGTATTATTTCAAAGTTATTCTGTACACGCAAAAATTAGTACAAAATAAGATATCTTTAGAAGAATTTAAAGTTAATTTCTATTCTAGATTTCATCCCGTAAAGTTGTTTCGGTAACACTTCCTTAATTTATAAGAATAAGTTACAAGTAAAATATTGTAACCAATAAGAGATCGTGCAGTCAAGATGCCTTAATATTTTTTTGTAAAAAGAACACCTTGAATCATTAGCCTTAAGCCCAGTTCAACTTGAGTGTAGTCCTTAGTTAACAACTATTCACCGAAGTGGAGGTGGCTAATGGTGGATATTTACCGAGCCGCGAAGCAGCGAGGTAATATATCCACCGCTAGCCACCGACACTGAGGTGAATAGTTGTTTTAGTATACACTAAAACAGTGAGATAACAAACACCACAAAAAATTGATTTTGATTTATATATTCCAGCAACGATTGCAAATATTTTCCCGCGCGCAAAGGACTGAAATAACAAGCCGTCCGTTTTCTCGCTACCAGATAAAATTTCTGAAGACATTTGTTTAGTTCTGGTGGCGACATTTCTTCAAATGGAGTTGCAAACTCTCTCTGTATTTGAAACCATTCTGTAAAAAATATCATTCAACTTTGATTTTCAAGTGAACTAGTGAGGTCACGCAAGATTAATTTGTATTTGTAAACAAAACCTTTCTTACTGGTTTTTATTGATAAATTCTGGGTTTAAAAACATAAGCCATTTACCTTTAAACACGGACAAACCCGAGGATCATTCTTCATTTGATTTCATTTCCGCAGTTCATGTATGATTTATTTCATATATCATTCACAAACCAAAGTTAGTCGCTTTCTTTGTGTTTTCAGGGACTGCTTCGTCGTTAATTTGGATGATTTCTAATCGCTTGTCACGGATGCAAAGCGGGACGCCATTTTTTTTTTCGAAATTCACACGAGGGAGCACGAAACTCGCGAGTTGCTCTAGCCAAACAGAGCGCGCCTTCAACGCTATCCACTGTTTTAGATACTGATATTTGTAATTGTCTGTGTTGTAATCTACATTGTGTATTTTTCAATAAAGCTCAGGAAAAAAGCTGCACTACAGATATCAGATTTTTAGCACTTTCATTGGCTCGCTGAACACAGGCTATCAGCTTTTATATATGCTGTACCTAATATGGTCAATGGACACGCCAACAAACAGAAAAAGCTGACTGAAATTTTCCTTCGAAACCGGCGGCCACCAAAACATGAATCGTCTCGCAGCGGAATTTACGAGTAGAAATACCGAAACTGGAACCAAAATACAAATGGAATTCATTGATGAGTATTTTAGAACGACAAAGATCAGTGTTCATATACTTGTTGGCATCGCAAGAAATTAAAAGAAATGGATAAAATGTTTTCAACAATAAGTGTCGACTTCACAAGTCTGTAAATATGCTCATGGGCCAGTCTAATCAAAACAAAGTGAACAACCACTACTTCAGCAAAGTTTACAGCAGCATTCACTATTAGAATTCTTTCCAGCGATCGACATTTTTTGAAAACTAAAATTAACACAAGTTGAAAATGTTATTTTACCTGCACTCGATACAACGTATCAATCACCAGCTTCACACTTTCGATCCTTACAAATACGATGTTTTGTGAAAAAGAGAAAAATCGCTCTTCTTGTTGTTTTTTTTTTCTTCTTTTGGGCCGCGGGACCAGTTTTTGTGCTACACATCAGACAATTTCTTGAAGCATGACCTGGACATGTTTCTTGCTTATCCCTCATATATCTTGTTTCCGACCAGGTTTGGTGAGACAATGTCCAGTGCATCAAAATAAACTGAAATTGTGTCTTCACTGTTTTGGTGCCGTTGTTTCAAATGTTGGATTACAAATTCGCTTCCTTCGGCTTGTACATCTACGTGAAAGCCGTTCCACCCGCTTTGAGCAGTGATTGAATAGCTTTTGTTACGAAACCACTGACCATTTACAACAGTTCAGAGCTTGCAAGTAAACTCAGCACTTTTTCCAAAGGGACCCAAACGTGAAGCTTCCACGTTGCTCTCAGACAGTTTCATTGAATTCATTCATTCATTCATTCATTCATTTATTTGTCCCCTATAAGGCTATTGGGTCTCCCATAGGGAACAAAGTTATGCTTGGGTGGTAACTGGATCTGATTCAGAGACCTCCATCAGGAAAGAAGTTCGTATAAACCTTTATAAGCCTTACACACTTCCTCATTTTATTAATGCATCGCAAAAAATGAAATGCTTGTTTTTTTACAATATGTGCCCGAAGTATTCGACTATTTTTCTAACTTGCAAAAGCCGTAAATTAAAATCTGGACTTGTTGAACATCACTAAGTAAGTAATTAAGTAAGTAAGCAACCACTTTACTAGCACATGCCACTCTACACAGATTACTGTAATCCCTCTGTATCTACAAAAAATAAAAATGCAATTAAAGATTACAATTGACTAGTAAATTTGATATAAAGATTAACTAGTGGGCCTCTGTACCTACAGAAAATAAAAGTGTATAACAAATAATAAAAAAAGTACAGTTGAACCTCTCGTAACTGACCACTCGGAGCCCACGTGGCCGCTTACGGGAGGTGGTCGAAAAAGGCCGGGGAGGTTTGACTGTAAAATAAAAATGCATTCAAAGATTTCAATTGACTAGATTTCATGTAAATAGCCTAATGGCTAATAAGTGAATGGTTTTAATGATGTAAGCGCGCTAGAGACGAAGGAAGGTCAATGTTACACATTTTAAAAAAATTTAACGCTGATTTTAAGTTATTAGTTGTCACGTCATAGCTACGTAATGTTACTGAAAGAGATGTTCATTTTTCAGACAGTGATAAACCCGACAAAACTCGAATCTATGACCTTCGATTTCTAGTTAGCATCCTTTACCAATGACTTAGCTGTACCAGACTCGCGATCACCTTGGTCTGAGTCACTGTCTGAAAACTGATACATTTTTCAGTTCTTCAGCAGGCTTCCAATCAAAACTCGGGGCGAGTCTAGTCTACACTGCCTAGTCTAGAAGAAAATAGCCGATCTGATTTTTTCTGTTCAATTCAACCGGACAGCCGCAAAACGACAATGCCGTGAAATCCATGCGCTCTCAACTGAAATTCAATGAAATCGTCAAATGGCTGTCTACCGACTTTGGCAAAACGAAGATATTAGGGCTGTTTATACGAGAGAAAATAAGCCGCGGCTTACTCTGGCCGCGGCTTACATAAGACGCGAAAGGAACCATTTATACGAGTAAAAACTCCTAGGCGAGGATAAGCCGCAGCTTGAGAAAGCGGTGAACGTAGATTTTGTACCATTTATACGGAATATTCGCGTCTTATGTAAGCCGTGGCCAGAGTAAGCCGCGGCTTGTTTTCTCTCGTATAAACGGCCCTAATATCATAGTTTAACATCGACCGCCGGAAAGTTAAAACCGTCTGCAGCTGATTGATTGCTTCTACTTCCAAAGCAAATAAAAATGCTACATTAATGAATTGAAAAGGAATAGAAATTCCTTTGCTAAATTTTTACCTACGTCCTGGGCTGAAAGCTTTCGGTTATGGTTTACCATTAATCGACTAATGACCTTAAACTAATGAAATAAAGATTCAGTAAATCATCGTCCTGGTCTTCCTGAAGCTATACCACAATTGAAAAATTGACTGATTTTGGGTGTAAAATGAAGATTGGTCCTTTGCTGGACAATTTTCCACTTAACAAATTCTTTGCTTGGCATCTTCTTTATATCCATTCAAAGAATTTTTGCGAGGCTGCAAACGTAATATTTTAAGTTAGTAAAGCATGCCACAAAAAAAACAGAGAAACAAACAAATGTTTTTGCTGTAACAAGTTGTGATACCGGTATATATTTGTACCTATGATGAATGTTGCTACAATTACTTCCAGTCTTCCTGATTTCCAAAAAAAGGTTTTCATTCCCCTGATAGGTGGTCTTTTATTACACCGCACATTATTAGTTTTTCCATGTTACGACTTTTTGGATGGCAGAAGTTCCTCACTTGATATTAAATCCTCGCGTCTTTTAAAATGACAAACAAGGTCAAGTGTCTGTTGAGAATAGTTTTCAGTTAAATTAACCCAAACAAAAGACAAACTGGGATTCCTATATTCATATAACGCCGGTCAAGTGTTAACGAAGCTTTCCCTGGCTAAATAACGATTTTCCGGTGACAAAATAATAATGTTCGAAAGGAACATGCCTTTTCGTTTCCTTATCGTTTTTACTTTTCCCTTTATCCATACTTTTATTTTATAACCTCTGTCAAGATTAGCAGAAATGGGAAATTATCCTCTCTTAAGCGGCTATGTTTGTCACTGGCAGCTAAAAGAACGGCTAACAGGAACACTGTCACCGTATAGAATCTTGTTACCGTTGAACTTTAATATTACGTTTACCTGTATCTTTGACACAGTAAAAGCGCCACAAATAGCAAAGTTCCGTTTAGGAAAACGCCAGTCTTCCGCATTAAGTTGCAAAATAATTCCCCTTGCATTTCCTTCGCGCTAAATCAAAAAACTCGGGATTATTGTTAATCCGGGAAATATTATTAGCAAGGCTACCCATAGCGCTGGCTACACAATTTTCCAGATCAGACCTTTTTCGAAGCAACTCCTTTCATCTCAACACCAACATAAATTCGATGTACTAAGCGAAAGGAGGATGATACAGATACAACGCCGGAAACATGACCTCAAGCAAATTTGTGAATTCCAATACATACCCTTTTAAAAGGTCAACCGGTACCGACGTCAAGAACACTGAACAAAATCTTCCCGGAATAAAAGCTGATTAAGAGGGACAAGAAGTTATGGGAACAACACTGATGATATGACTTAATAAAATAAATGACGCTCAGCGCCACAGTTGCTGCTTCCAGTCTCAGATGGGTATATAAGGCACAGCTCCCCATGGACTCATCAGTCAAACAACCTCAACTTCAACGGAGACAAGTTCACCCAGAGAAAATAAAGACAAAGGCCTAGGTAAGGATTAACTACTACAACATAGAATGAAACAGTTTGCTTTCCGAGAGAGCAAAGAGGGCTTCAAGTGAAATTCGGAAAACTAAACAAAATGTTAAAAATAAATCAAGGAACGGCTCTTCTTACAGATTGACATTTCTTCATAAAAATGTTTTTGCCAACCTCGTTTCTTAGTTTTCTTAGTTGCCTATGTTGAAGTCAGTAAAGCTTCACTGACAAACAAAGAGAACTTAAAGAGAAATTAAGGCACTTTAACCAATAATGTTCCTGAGATTTTTCTCTCTTTCTTTAGACTACAAAACATGGAATTCACCAAGGTCCTGATTGCTGCCATATTTGTTGCATCATTGGTCGCAGTCGGTCTTACCGCTCCTCGATCACCAAGCACAATTGAACTCCTCATCGACGATGTGATTCCTCGAGAGGTCAACAATGCCACTCAAGAGGTATAAAGAAAAAGTACTTCTCTGTCACTGTAATATTTGATAGCTAAAGTCCACTATTAAAAAAAAAAAACATTTACGTGCAAGGTAATTTTCAACCTCTTCTCCATCTTTGCAGATGAAAAGCCTTTATCAGCTGATAAACTCAACAAATTATATCCAGAATTCAATGCTGATGCTCCCAAACATGAACACACAAGTTTGCTCCTCAAATCAGGTTTGTGTCCCTTGTATACCAGTTAATCTGGCTCGTATTGTTCAGTATGTTTTACCCTTTATATTTTCTGTGCAATCCAGTCAATCACGCCATCAATTAACTGTATATTTCACCTCAGCCAGCTAGATTTTCAAGTTTGAATTTCCTAAACGTTCTTTTTTCAGAAAGACGTAGACAAGCTCGCTCTTGCGTATAAGAAGATGTTTATCTTCAGAAATCCGCTGTACATGGCCTACTCTTATGAAGAAAACCAAGGAACTCAACACAAACTGCTGGCTCAAGCGCTGAGGTACACAAGCTACTACGTCAATGGTTCGACTGTCGCACTACATCGTATGGTAAGGATTTCTGTTAACAAGCCATTGCATTTCTGAACCCGGCTGCGCACAAATTTAAGCGAAACAAAATTGTTTACAAGCATTTTTTTTGTGTTTTCTCATTCACGCTTTTATTCGCTTAACAAAATTTTGTAATGACATCAGTTTTCTGTCAGTTTTATAAAACTCGAACATTTTTGCCGTCCCGTCTCTCTATAATCATATTTATTTCTCAAGGGCTTTCAAGTAGAACAAATAAACAGCTCTTTAAAGAGATTTTTGAGCGCCAGCTTAGATAAAAAAGGACCGACCATTTCCGTGGCAAGTTAGTTCGTTATGGATTAAAAGCGTGAGGAGGCATGTCTGTCGAATGTCTAGGGCAAGCAATTTATTGAAATCCAAACTATTCTGCTCTTCATGATAGACACCACAGGATCTTTCCCTATTCCTAATCCTGGCTTAAACACGAACAATTCAATCAAACAAGGAGTCTCATATGAAGTGATAAAATCTGCCTTCTCCGTTTGAAATTTCAGATGAGAGAAAAACACTTTACTCCGCCAACTGTCTCAGCTGGAATGTCCGAAGCTGATCTGGATCAGTATTGTCGTGGATACCTTCAAGGTCTTGTACACAATAATCTAGTGGTAAGTAAAGATGAATGTTAATGTGGAGAAAATATAAAGAGATGATCCTTACCGTAAAAGCTCTATTAAGCCCCTCCCCCCCCTCTCTTTTAAGCCCCCCTCTCTAATAAGCCCCCCATTTGGGAGTCGGTTTTTGTAATAAGTCCCCCTCTCTATTAAGCCCCCCCCCCCTTTTTGGGACACGAGATTTTCTAATTATTCCCTCCTACTCCCTCTTACGAAATACACTTTATGCGGCCCAATTGGTTTGTTTTTAAACAAATACACAATAAAACACACGATACCGTTTCCAGCTCGGTATTAAATAATAAAGTTTTACTGAGGTTGTTTGAGATTTGTTCAGAAACTATTTAACACGAAAACGGCGTGTTCAAAGATTTGAAATAAGCCCCCCCCCCCCCCTTGTTATTGATTTTGTCTGACGAAACTGCATGTTTTGTATTGTATTGTTTTGTATTTTGTATGGTATTTTGGTTAAATAGAGTGGAAATGATATTTAGAGTTTCATAGTAATCTATCGTACCTAAAGTACTCCAGAATCATGACATCTCGATTAAGTATAAAAGGATTTTTTAATTTCTTATTGTAATCGTCTGAAAACACAGCTGCCTCATTAACAGCAACTTCATTAACGGCATAAATCCTTTGTTTGACCCTTTTCTGAAGGATAGTCGTAATTTAAGAAAGTAAGTTACATCTTAAAGAATTACATTAATTCAAATTTGTTCTATCCACAGCAACTTGTCATTACCGACGATCTAGTGAAGATCTTTCGGAACTACCTCACTCTCATCTTACTTAATGACGCCATAGCCCAGGTATCCAACTGTGTTGTGGATATCTAACTGGAAAACGTTACAGAGAACTCTGAAAGATGAACACTAGATGTTTCTATCATCTAGCACCTATATTTAAATAACAAGAAAAAAAGTATTTATTAAAATAAAGCTTCTGAATATTTTATTGATCAAAAAAATAACGCCGTTATACGGGACAATTCAAGAAGGATGTCGGGTTAATAAATTTAATTTTTAAAGTGACTTTTTATCATCCTAAACGGATGCTATTTATTCTGGGCAAATGTTTTGCTCTTCTGTTCCTGTTTTTTACATTGGCGCAAGTCGCTTCGCAACGAGAATTTGATAAATTTTTATAATTTTTGTACGTTCCTTATGACCACTGAATATACTTTTGTTATTGTAAAAACGTTACCTGCAACTTTTATAAAGTTGGTTAGTAAATTCACTCTATGAGAGGGAAAAGCATTTCATATTGAGATTTCTAACTGTTACTGATCAGGATCAGTTTATATTGTAATCTGAAACAGATGCATCAAGGACTTGAACTTACTGTAGACGTGTTATTGTTAAATTAACAATTAAACGTTTGACAAAAAATTATAACCTTGTGTTGTTTCAATAATGAGATACATTTTCTTTTGTGTCACAGCGCAATTTATTGAGATCAAAGAACGCGACATTTCGATTGCTTTTTGTGTTGTTTTGTTATGCACCTTATTAGTTTATTTTTGCGGTTCATTTATTTTCGCCGCCCTTCTCTACCTAAGCTTAATACAAATAATTTACAAATTAAAATAACACGTCCAATGCAGGATAACCGCTGACGAGTACACAGTCAGACCGCAAAGCCCTGTTTACTGGGCATGAAAGGACCTCAAAGAGATTTAGCATGAGTAATGACCCCCTTCTTCCATTGAAGCTTTGAAGGTTTTTGCAACAATTTCCTTGAGCTGCATCTAAGCACACAAGTCAGTGTGGCGAAGGCTAGAACGCAGATGCCTAAAAGCATAAAAAATAACATTTTAAATAAATATTGCCAAGAGAAGTAGGTAGTGTTTTAGGTCATTACTGAAACAAGAAAACAGGGCTGGCAATTGCGTGTACATTTCCACTACCAATTTGTTCGTGTTTGCTTACACGTAAACATGGAGATGCATTTGCTTTTAGGCTCCTTGTCCACGAACAGCAAACTGTCAGTAGATTGAAGCGAGCGTTTGAACAAACTGTACCGAAACTGTACGCGGTACACTCTCACTCACGATTGATTCCACTGATTCCACACCACTTATATGTTCTTTTTAACCTCTTTAATGTCGATGTCCACTCCTCGATCTTTTTATATCCGATTTTACATTGTGCAATGATCAAAAACAACTCTCTCCGATTACAACTGTCGATCAAAATAAATCACTAAATAACTAAATAACGCAATCGTCACGAAATGTCTCTTCCGGTCAATATTGTAACTCTAGTTTCCGGTCACGCTCCCCTAAAAATTAACCTTTCTTGATTTTTACTCTCTCAGTGTCCATTAGAGTCTTGCTCAGCAATGAGCTTTATTTTCGCACTCGCATCGTCAGCTGCCTTCCTCTTTGGTACACTTCTGATTGGCTCTTGGCTCGCACTCTCGTTTTCCTCTGCTGGTTCCTTGCAGCAGCTCCTTATTTCAAGGGGAGACACGAGCTGAAGTGGGCGTCGGATTCTGTTTCCGTTGTGTAGTAAGACGACTCCCCTCACAACACCATCTCTCCCCTTGACTAGTTGGACCACTTTGCCTTTCTTCCACTCCCCTCGGTTTCTGTTCTCTCCTACCACTAGGACAATCTCCCCTATCTCCGGCATTTGTTGCTTGTCCCTCCTGTTTACTCTGTGTGCTTCCATCAAACTGTGGACATACTCGTTCTGCCAACGGCTCCACGCATGTTCTCTGGCATTCTTTAGGCGTCTGTGTAGCTTGGTGACTTCCTCCTCGTCAACCTCAATATCCTCCAAGTCATAAGCGTTTTGGCCCCACATGAGTATGTTTGGCGTCAAGGTTTGTGGTTCGCCCTCATCACTCTCCACGTACGTCAGGGGTCGATTGTTGAGGTGTTTCTCGATGTCCATGATCACCACTTCAAGCTGTTGGAAGGTGAGGTGTGTGTTTCCTAGCGTTTTGTACGCCGTTTTCTTGACTTCCTTGATAAGCCTTTCGTACATGCCTCCCCACCATGGAGACTTGGAGAGGTTAAACTGCCATGTAATCTCTTGCTGTGCGAGATAATTTTGCAACTTCTCACTTTTGCGAATCCTTTTGATCCATGTTGCCGTTGCCTTGAATGTTGCAGCGTTGTCTGAGACAATCTTCTCTGGTCTCGTTCGTCTTGTTATGAAGGCATTTAGCTTCCTTTGGAATTCTTCGGCTGTCTGGCTTCTGGTAAGTTCCAGGTGAACTGCTCTCGATGTGGCACATGTGAAGATTAGTACATACGCCTTCTCCTCTTTCGTCTTTCCTTCTTTGCACTTCAGCGGTCCTGCAAAGTCTACACCCACGTACTGGAAAGGGCGACTGACGTTAGTACGAAACTCCGGAAGGGCTGAAGTGGTTGGCGCTCCGTACGGTTTGGTGGCGAACACCTTGCATACGTTGCAGTCGCGAATCTCCTTCTTTACCAGGGTACGGAGTCGTGGTATCCACCATTCTTCCCTCAAGGTCGCCATTGTGTTGGCCACACCTAAGTGTTGTATTTGGGTATGAACGTGCTGGATTAGCTTCCGAGTGAACTGCGTATCTTCCAGATAGACTGGGTTGTACCCCTGGATTCTCCCCTTGCACTTGAGGAGGTTCGTCTCCTTGTCCTTGACTAACTCCCATCCAGGCTTCTTTAAGTCATCCGGTATTCCCTTCTGTGCTCTCTCCGCCCAGCGTCGTTTGGCTTCTGCGAGTTCTTCGGTACTCAATGGGCCTGATATCTTCTTTGATTGGGCGTGGCTGTTGGTGCTGAACCTCAGGGCCCAAGCAGTAATCCGTAGTGCTCTCCAATACGTGTTTCGCGAGAGTAGTTCGTCCCATTCATCTGTCTCTTGGTTCTCTGTGCTACCCTCTTCCAGTTCCTTGGTCTTGGTTTGCACTTCCTCTCTTGTGTAAGCAACAATTTCCTTCAGTGGCTTCTCTTCCTCTTGATTCTTAGGTGTGCATCTAATGATTGGCTGGGGTGGCCAGTCCTCCTTTGTCAGTAGCCAGGTTGGTCCCTCGTACCATTCGTTCTCTCCCATCTTGTTTAGGGGTGCGCCTCTACTTCCTAGATCAGCAAGGTTTCGTTCTGTAGGGCAATATTTCCATTCGATTCCGACTTCTTCTGTTATCTGGGCCATTTTCCGCACTCTGTTCTCGACGAATACCTTCCAAGACTTTCCGGGGTTTAAGATCCAGTACAAGGCCACCATGCTATCCATCCAGACTGTGATGCTTCCCAGTGGCCATCCTCTCAGGGCATTGTGGAGATTCTTTGCCAAGTTTGCCGCCATTTGACCACCAACCAGTTCTAACCTTGCTATGGTAGTGTCTCTCTTGGAGATTCTTGATTTCGATGTAAGAAGGCCCTTGACCATGCCTTCACTGTGTTCAACGACTGCTATGGCGGCAGCGCAGCAGGCCAGATTGCTTGCGTCGGCGAATATATGTAAGTGCACTGTTTTGGTCTTTGTTACGTTCCTCATGATGCTTCTTGGCACTGTCACGCTCTTTAACTGCTTCGTCCACTTGGTCCACTGTTTCTTTAGGGGATCTGAAATCCATTCCATCCGTTCTCTTCGTCGCACGCCTCTCTGTAAATCCGCTTTCCTTCCACAGTTGTTGGTGACAATATTCCAAGGGGGTCGTAAATGCTGCCCAAGTGGCTGAGAATCGTTTTCTTGGTAACATGCTCTTCCTCAACTTGTTGTGGGATGGTTACTTCTATGGTGTCGTTTTGTTTGTCCCAGCCGAGGCCTAGTATTTTGTTTGGGTTGGCCATTCCGTCACTCTCTAGCTCTTGAAGGTTAGACTCCCATTTGTGTACTGGAAACCTTGCCTCTTCCAATACCTGGGTGGCTTCCGTCTTGAATCTTTTCATTTCTTCTGACCCTTGACCAGTCTGCATTAGGTTGTCCACATATGTGTTCTCCCGAAGCGCTTGAACTGTTTCTTTGACCTCCTCTGGCTGTTGGCTGCAGTGATACTGTAAAGTCGCTCCTAGTATGAATGGGCTTGCCTCTGCTCCAAAAGGTACTCGCGTGAACCGGAAGTGTTCTTCTTTTCCATCTTTCTTGAATAGGAAGCGAAATGCATCCCTGTCTTCTTCCTTTATTCCAACTTGAAGAAACGCCTTTTCTATGTCCCCGAGTAGGATATCCGTCGACATTCTCGCTCTAATCAGTATGTCCCACATGAGTGGCTGTAAAGGCGGTCCTCTGTACATGCAGTCATTGATACTGTTCGCGAGGTAGTGAGGTTTTGCGCTTGCATCAAACACCATCCTGACCTTTTTTGTAGCCGCGTCCTCTCTGATTACTGGTTTGTGAGGCATGTAGAACACTCGGGTCCCTGTTGGGTGATCGGGAACCTTTTCAATGACTCCGGTTTCTTCCTGGTTAGCCACAATCTTCTCGTACTCTTCCTTCAGTTTCATGTTCTGCTCCAGCTTCTTCTCTACTCTTTGTAGGCGTTGTCTGCTCTGCATCTCATTTGTCTCTGCTAGTTTCCGGCCTGGTATCCAAGGAACATTCACTTCGTACCTCCCATCAGCGTTTCTTGAAATGTTCTCATTAAACTCTGTGTGTACGTCCAGCTGGGAGCTCTCTACCCGGTCCTCCACTCCCAACACGTCCAGGCTGTACAAACGCTCATAATCGCTCGCTTCTCTTGTGTACAGGCAGCCATCTGTTGCACGATCACCGCCATGAATGACCCAACCAAAGGTCGTCCCCTCGACTATCGGCTCCCCAGGTTTCCCTTTGAACACATCTTCTGTCCTAATTCGGCAGTACGTACTGTCTCCCAGGATCAAATGGATTGTGTATTCATCTCCCGTGTTCTTGTAAAATCGTTTGTCCTTTGTGTGCTCGTACTTCCATTTCAGGGTGCTAAGGTCTGGTCTCCGGATGGTCGTGAAGTCTGCCATCTTAGCTCCAGTGACTTCGATCCGCTCTCTCGCCTGTCCATCCACTGAATCTATTGTTATGTCAAAGATAGGCATGGACTGTTTCTGTGTTCCACTCAAGGTTACAATTTGTCGAGTTTCGTGACGTACTGGGTTTAGCTGAAGCTTTTTGATTGCCTCTTCTGAGATAAAGTTCCTGCCAGATCCTGTGTCAAGGTACGCCCATAGTGTGGTTCCATTGATCTTAACGGGGATGATAGCTGGGAGTGTCTCCTCGGCAGATGGCGCGTACACAGTGAGAACAGGATTCTCCTTTCTGTCGCAGATGCTTGTATGGTGTCTCCCTTTGCAATTAAAACAGCCACGGCTTCGGCAATGATGGCCAATGTGCCCCCCTCTTCCACAGTTGTAGCACAATCGGTTATCCGTGAGAAACTTCCTCCTGCTCTCCAGTGTCTTGTACGTTTCGCAGCGGTCTCCCCAGTGGCCCTTTCGGCAGTAGAGGCAGACGGGTGTGGATTTCGTTGTATCTGATGGCTGTTTCTCCTCTCCTTCTGCAGCATACCAGAGTCTCTCCCTCTTGTGGTTTTCTCGGACTGTTCCAGGCTGCTCCTCCATTCTGTTCCTCTTCAGCCATCCCTGAAGGTTGTTAATCAAGTGCTCCATTCTCCAACTCTCCCAATTATCGTCAGTCCGTACCAGGTCAGGCTTCACTTGCGGTAATTTGTTTAGTGTAGAGATTACGAATCCTTGTAACATATCTGCTTAACCCATAGTTACCAACGCGTCGTAGTTTTTGCTGAGATTTTCGTAAAATTCCTGAATTCTGATGAAGTGTGTTCCTCTAACGCTTGGAAGATTCACAATTTCTTGCACGTGCGCATTGACAACTAGCTTGTTTTGGCCATACTCTGTCTTTAATCGCTCCCACGCTATTTTGTAGCCGATCTCGCTGGGTTTTAGATTTCCAATTTTTCCACGCACTATTGGGGTTACCATCTCTAACAGATAGCTGAATTTTTCTTCTGGAGTGATTGGCTTGTCATGAACTTGCGTGACGAACATGTTTTCGAAAAGCACCCAGTCGGTGGGCGTTCCTTTGAATGGCGTAATCTTCAACTTGGGAAGTTTTGCGTGGGTCGCCTTGGCCGCTGTTTCCATTTCCAACTTCTGTTCTGCTACGCGTAATTCGGCCCTGAATTTCTCCTCCCAGAATTGCCTTTCTTGCTCTTGTTTCTCTCTTGTCACGCGTTCCTCGCGCTCCCGTCGTGTCTCCCAATTCGCTCGCTCGATTTCGTCTTCCTCCTGTTTCTGTTTTGCTGAAAGTGTCTCGGAAAGCTTGATTTTCTCCTGGACGAGAGGAGAGAACTCGTTCTTCTTGTCCTTTTTCCACTGTCGGACATCTCGCGGTGAAACACCCGAGTCTAGCTTCATACCTTCCAGTTGTGAAATAAGATCCGTGATCTTGTCGATAATTTGTGTTCCTTGTTTTACGGCAATTTCCATTTCTACGTAATCGTTTTGCTCTATAAGTTCGTCAGCCGGCTCTAGATAGTACTTTAATTTCGTTACCTCCCTCTCAATGTTTCTTTCGAAGCGTTCCATCGCCTCTGAAAGTCCCTCTCCTTCTATCATGGCGCAATCGTTTCAATGTCCCAGCCACGCGGAAAATTCCTGTGTCGTTGTCGTCTCCGCTGTTTCCCTGATCCTGGTCCCGGCACCACAAATGTACCGAAACTGTACGCGGTACACTCTCACTCACGATTGATTCCACTGATTCCACACCACTTATATGTTCTTTTTAACCTCTTTAATGTCGATGTCCACTCCTCGATCTTTTTATATCCGATTTTACATTGTGCAATGATCAAAAACAACTCTCTCCGATTACAACTGTCGATCAAAATAAATCACTAAATAACTAAATAACGCAATCGTCACGAAATGTCTCTTCCGGTCAATATTGTAACTCTAGTTTCCGGTCACAAACTTCGTTGCATTCACAGTGCCAATAAGCAGTTTTATGAAATTGGCAAGGTTTAAGCCTTCTCAGCTCTTGATGATGAGCTCAGGAACCAGCAAATGACCCAAAAGGCAATTGCGACTCATTCCAAGGTAAAATCTGCAAATGATTCGGCTTACCAGGGAGTGAATTCAAAAGGGCCGATTAAAGCCATGTAACAAGCTGTCATGTGACAAGCTACATGCATAACAACAATACTCATTCCTCAATCAAAATCTTTAAGAGAAATAAGAGTTTTAATCCTGTACCGGAACGAAGCTAACCCTGTTTTTCTCTCTCGCTGATATGGGTTTCGAAATGCGTTGATAGTCGAACAAATCCTGAAAAGTGGATCAAGAGAAAGGGAAAAAGTGTAAGACAAGGAATAAAAGGAAAAGAGAACTCTGCTAGCAAGGAAATATGACAGTTTTCAACTGTACACTCTGTTGAACTGCATTTTCATAGAGATCTACTATTGCGACTGGTGAAATGTGTAATTCTTATGATAATCTTGTATTGTCTGACTTATAAGAAATAAAGCAGTCTATTGTTACTTTATTTCTGTGTCCACGTCCTTTCTTTGTGTTGTTTTGTATACCCCGTACCAGTATTAACAGTATTATGTAGATATTAAGAAAGCTGATTTAATCTGAAATACTGACTCTGAAAACTGGAAACCTTTTGAGTTGTTTCTTATTGGGTCTG
>JAEMWC010000001.1:1470000-1507500 GCA_016490735.1 Pachyseris speciosa | reverse complement strand
ATGCTTCTTTTTGTTGATTTTGAAAAAGCTTTTGATACAATTGAATGGTCTTTTGTTCAGCAAACGTTACTTTGCTTTGGTTTCGGGTCGTCTCTTATTAATTGGATCAATATGTTCTATTGTGACATCCAGAGCTGTGTTGTGAATAACGGTTGGTCAGGTGTTTTCTTTGAATTGGGTCGGGGTGTTAGGCAGGGCTGCCCACTTTCGCCATATATATTTATCCTTTGTGCAGAGATTTTGGCTGCTGCCATCCGTAAAAATACTGTAATCAAAGGGATATCAGTAGGTAGTATTGAATGTAAGTTAAGTCAGTTTGCAGATGATACTACTTTGATTTTAGATGGTTCTCAAAAATCGCTTCAGTGTTCTCTCCACATGTTAGAAAGATTTGATGAGATTTCAGGGCTAAGAGTTAATTGTGACAAAACAGAAGTTCTTTGGATAGGCTCATTAAAGGGATCGAACCAAATTTTGTGCCCCGATAAAAATCTTACTTGGGCAAACGGTAAAGTTAAGGCTTTGGGCGTTTGGTTCTGTGTCGATAAGGTAGAAAGTCTCAAAAAGAATTACGAGGAGAAGGTTCGAAATGTACAGAATGTTTTAAACAATTGGCACAATAAAAGGCTAACGTTGATTGGTAAAATCGCAGTTGTCAAGGCCTTAGCCGCATCTCAAATGGTTTACGTCATGTCGTCAATGTCGTCAGGCGTAAAATCCTTAAAAGAAATTAATGACCTTATTTTTAAGTTCCTTTGGGATAACAAGGGTGACAAAATTAAACGAACTGAAATGATAGCAGATTACCAAGATGGAGGACTGAAGATGCTGGACATTATGGAATTTAATAAGGCTTTGAAAATTACATGGATACTTAAGTATATTTCTGATGATTGCCAATCTAAATGGAAATCCTTTTTCGACTTCTATTTGTTTAAGTTTGGAGGAAAACTAATTTTTACTGGCAACTTAGCACGAAAAGATGTTAAAAGCCTCGATGTAAAAGATAACTTCCTCCAGGAACTTATTGAGCTGTGGTCAGATCTAAATTACAGAGACTCCTTTGCCTCACAAGCAGATTTTGGTGCCGAATCCATATGGAACAACTCATTGATTAGAATTGCGGGCAAGACTATTTTTTATAAGCACTGGGTTGATGTAGGTGTGCGGAATATTAATGATCTTTTGACAAGCGACTCCAAATTAATGACATATAGTTATTTTAGAAATAAATTCTGTCTAACTGTTTCTTTTCTTGAATATTATGGAGTGACATCGGCCATTAAATGTGCTTTTAAGTCACTAAAATTAATGCTGCCAGACGCCAAAAAATCAGAAAAGATGCTAGCACAACTGAATTCAACCAAAAATCCTAGCCAACTGGCGTACAAGACCTTCATTAATAAGAAATGTACCCGCCCTGAGAAAAGCCAAGCGAAATGGATTAGAGACTGTGGATCTGAAGAGGTGGAGAATTTTGATTGGAAGTCAATTTATTTATTACCCAGGAAATGTACGTTAAACGTGAAACTCAGGAACTTCCAGTTTAAGTTCCTCCACAGAAGAATTGCTACAAACTCTTTTCTGTTTAGAATCCAAGTTTCAGAGACAGATCGTTGTTGCTTTTGCCAAAACGCCCAGGAAACGCTAATCCACCTGTTCTGGGATTGCCCGGTAACAAATGCTTTTTGGAATAGTATACAATATTTCTTAATTTCAGTGAATCTGATACAAGCCTCTCACGTTTTAAAGAAGACTGAATGTTTAGGTCTCGCGGGAGCAAAAGGAGAAATTCTAATAAATCACTGCCTACTTCTGGCTAGATACTACATTTTTAGTTGCAAGTATAAGGATACCAAACCATCCATATTAGAATACATTTATCAGATTAAAAGCAATTTAAAAATTGAAAAACAAATTTCAACAACAACGGGAACGCAGAAAGAATTCAAACAGAAGTGGCATAAAATACTCCAGTCACTGTGACAACTTGAACGATATCTCCTTTCAATGCTCCTTGCTCTCTAGACATCTAAGTCAAGCAGGTTCCTGTATATATTTAAATAAAATAATAATAATAATAAAAACAGTACAAATCCTTGCTCTTCACTAATGAACCAGTATCGCATATTTGCTTTCTTTTTTTTGTGCTTGTGTAAATACTATATTGTAAGTAGTTACTCTTTATTTTCCAAAGTTGTTTTTTCAGCATTGTACTGTAAAACCTTGTAAGTAGTGTATTGTGTTTGTATATCTTGTGCTTCGTTGTTGTCATTGCAATAAAATAAAAAAATAATCACTCAACATTCACGATAAGAAAAGAAATGTTAAATGGATGTTGAAGCAAAGTTTAAAAGTTCAACATCATTCAACATCGATTCAACTTACATTCGACATGTTTCAGCACGGTTGAACGGGGGTGGCAAACGGTTTCCACATCGCTGTTCAACAATTGAAATCGAACGGATTTTGAAGCAAATGTTGAAGCCGTTTGCCCGGCCCTTTATGGTCATTTTTACATCACTTCTATTTTGGTGTACAGATTTGATATGAGGAATAAGCTGAAGCACTAAATACTGTTAGCTATATTGTATTTTTGTTTCTTTAGAAAATAAGAACCTATTTAAGAACCTAAATAACCTAAACCTGTGCTAATTACCATTTATATAAGAACCTGTTTAGGCAAACTTGGAAAACTCCAGCTTCTTAGTTGCGGGTTTTACTGTATTTGCCAGTTCATTTGAGCCAAAGAGAAAATAGTTCAAGTTTTTGCTTGTCAGAATATCTAAACCATTGATCACAAAACAATACGAGCTGCAACAGTGAGCAAATCTGGTCTGAGGGCAGCATAATTAGGACACTGTAAAAAGAAATGAGTTTTTGTCTCACCGTAAAACCACAGCTACAGATAGGTGAAGACTTAAATGCGATCTTAGAGAGATAATAGTTAAGAGCACAAGCATCTTGCCGCAGGCTGGTATGAATTACGGAAGTAGTATAGTGGGGACCGAATTATCCTCTTTTTGGGGAAGGAGTCTCATTAAGGTGTCGAGGAAGACATTAACGTCGATGACATCATAGGGTATTATCGTGATCTCATGAATAAATTGCGCAGGAATCTCATTAAGTTGCGCAGGAATACATTAACGCGGGTGACGTTATATGCTATTGTCTGTATCTCATTAATAAAATGCGGATGAATCTCATTAAGGTGGGGAGGAATACATTAACGGCATGAATTGGACAAACCACCATGTATTCTTCATACAATGGAAATAATTGGCTTGCCCAAACATGAAGCCAAAACCAAGCTGTAAGGGCGTTAATTGATCTGACCATTCGAAAAACCCGCTCGGTTCAAGCTTGTTCTCTTATTAGGCGCTATTTTCATTATAAACAAACCTCAAACACAGAAATTTCTTCACATTTCATTCCCGGCCCGACTGGTAATTACAAAACTACTCTCTTCTATCGCAATAAAATGTCTACCTCGCGATACGATCTGACATCTCAGCTACTGGTAACCAAAGAGAATAAATTCTTGCTATCCCTCTTGTTTGCCGGTCCGTATAAACTCTCATCTTACATTACTTGTTTTCCGCTCCATTAGTCACCAATTATGTAAAACTATTGATCCAAACTGCCCCATATTTGCACATAACTCTACAATAAAGAAGCCCGTGACTCATCCTTAAAACCACTTATATTAGCTAAATTAGCTATAAGCTATGCCATGCTGATGAGGCCTAACATGGCCGAAACAGCTGTCCATGGCTGCTAATGCTTGGGCTCAATCTTTGCTTTGGTAGATTTAAGGGGTAATGCCCGCTACCTTGTGGCCTTAGTGCCTTTTGAGTGGCTTCAGCTTACTTGATCACATTAATTTGTGAAGTATCCTTGTCACTCCAGCCACATCCCACAAGCTGTACGTTTTCATAGCTACAGGAGACTCGCGATCAGCTTGGTCTGAGTCAGTCTGAAAAATACATTTTTCACTTTTTCAGCAGGCTTACAATGAAAAATAAGGCAATACAAGTGGCGAGTCTAGTCTACACTTGCTAGGCCAGAAGAAAATAACCGATATTTTTCATGTTCATTTTAGCCGGACAGCAAAACGGAGAAATTACCCTGTAGTTTAACATTGAACCTCTGCAGCTGATTGATTGCTTCTACTTCCAAAGCAAATTAAAATGCTACATTAATGAATTTAAAAAGGATTGAAAAGAACTGCCCACATGCAAGTTTTTCCGCGAAAATGTTTTTACTTTCCTTGAATTTTAGTCACTCTGTTAAAAGCCAACCGAAAATATATATTTATTTACAGGCAGTGCTGGAGAAATCCGCGTTTATTTCTTTACTAAATTTTTATCAACGTCCTGGACTGAAAGATTTTGGTTATGGTTTACCATTAATCGGCTTATGACCTTAAACTAATGAAGAAAAGATTCGGTAAATCATCCCCCCGCTCTTCCTAAAGCTATGCTACAATTTCCAACTTCACAAATTCTTTTCTTGGCATCTTCGTTATACATATTGATTCAAAGTAGTCCTACGAGGATACAAACGTAATTTTCAGTTAGTAGCGCATGTCACATTCGTAAAACAGACACTCACGTATTGCAAAAAACAGACGGACAAACAAACAAACTGCTTTTGCTGTAACAAGTTGTGATACCGGTATTTATTTCTACCTATGGTGAATGTTGCTGCAATTTCTTCCAGTCTTCCTGATTTCCCGCAACAAAAGGTTTTCATTCCCCTTAAAATTGTGTAAAGCTTTCGTGGTATTTTATTACAGCGCATATTATACGTTTTTACATATTACGAATTTTTCGATGAAAGAAGTTCCTCACATATTGAATCTTCTTGTCTTTTAAAATGACAAACAAGGTCAACGGTGTCTGTTGAGTATAGTTTTCAGTTCAATTAACCCAAACAAGAGACAAACTGGGCTTCCTATATTACGTCAGGTGTTAACTCAGCTTTCCCTTGTTAAAGTTACGATTTTCCGGTGATTAAAAAAGCGTGCCTTTACATTTCCTTATCCTTTTCACTTGTTCCTTTATCCTTTTTTTCCTTATTTAAGCCTTTTGTTAGCAGCCATAAAATGTATCCTCTGAATAAACTCAAACACATGTAAATCCTGGTTTATTTAGCTTTTTAAGTGAGGGTTATCGGCCAATGGCAACTAAAAGAACGGCTACCAATAACACTGCCACCGTAGAATATTGTTACCTCAAAACGTTAATGTGTTACAATCACCCGTATCTCTGAATGAAAGCACCTTAAATAGCAAAGTTCAGTTTATGAAAACGCCTGTCTTCTATATTCACTTGCAGAATAATTTCCCTTGTATTTCCGTCACGCTAAATCGAAAACTGGATTGTTCATCCAGGAGGTATTATCAGCAAGAATTATCCCATGCATAGCGCCGGCTACACAGTTTTGCGGATCAGATCTTTTTGAAGCAGCGTCTTTCATCTCAACACGAAAATAAATTCGATAGTAAATGATAGGACGATAATACAGATACAGCGAAAACATAACCTCAAGAAAATTAGTGAATTCCACTGAATACATGCCCTTTCAAAACGTCAACAGAAAGTGCGTCAAGAACACTGAACATATCTTCCCGGAATATAAGATGATTAAGAGGAACAAGAAGTTATGGGAACAACATTGACGATGTGCCTTAATAAAATAAATGATGCCCAGCTCCACAGAAGCTGCTTCCTCTCAGATGGGTATATAATGCACAGCTCCCGATGGGCTCATCAGTCAAACAACCTCAACTTCAACGGAGAGAAGTTCACCCAAACAAAATAAACACAAAGGTAAGGAGAAATTCCTACAGCCTAGAATGTAATAGGGACAACACTAATACAGCTTGCTTTACGAGAGAGCAAAGAGGACAAGTGAAATTTCAAAAACTAACCAGAATGTTAATATATGTCTGTGTTAATTGTTAACCTCGTTTCTTAGTTGTCCTTTTTTGTAGTCAGTAAACGGCTACACATGGCAAACAAAGACAAGCTAAACAGAAATTAAGGCACACCAGACTGTACCTAAATTTTTTCTTTCTTTTTTAGACTATAAAGCATGGAAATCTCCAAGGTCCTGATCGCTGCCATATTTGTTGCATCATTGGTCTCAGTCGGTCTTACCGCTCCTCGATCACCAAGCACAATTGAACTCCTCATCGACGATGTGATTCCTCGAGAGGTCAACAATGCCACTCAAGAGGTATAAAGAAAAAGTACTTCTCTGTCCCTTCAATATTTGATAGCCTATGTCCGCTATTTAAAAACAAAAGCACAATGCAAAGTAACCTCTTCTTCAACTTTGCAGATGAAAAACCTTTATCAGCTAATAACATCAACAAATTATATCCAGAATTCACTGCTGATGCTCCCAAATATGAACACACAAGTTTGCTCCTCAAATCAGGTATGTATTCCCTTTTTATATTTTACACTTTATATTCAGTTTGTGTGTAATCCATTCAATGTGTGTACTCATCATGACATGAATTCATTAGATATTTTACCTAGGTTTTTTAAGTTACACATTCCTAACCTTTCTCTTTTCAGACAAACGTCGACAAGCTCGCTCTTGCGTATAAGAAGCTGTTTATTTTCAGAAATCCGCTGTACATGGCCTACTCTTATGAAGAAAACCAAGGAACTCAACACAAACTGCTGGCTCAAGTGCTGAGGTACACAAGCTATTACGTCAATGGTTCGACTGTTGTGCTACATCGCATGGTGAGGCAACAAAACTTTCAATGATTATTATTTTAGCGCTCTTACGTTAAGCAACATACGTTTCATTGTAATTCGTAAAATATACCATGCTTCCAAATAAACATCGTGATTACTATTATGATTGAATGAGTGATTGATTTATCGATCGATCGATTGATACATCCATTCTTCCTTTGGCTGATTTATCGATCGATCGATTCATCCATCCCTTCTGCCTTCTCGTTTTCTAGCGCCTGCCAAGAATTGTAACGTTGTGCAACAAAAATGGCAAAAAAAAAAGCTGAAACTACACTGAAACTGAAGAACTCTTAATTCTCACTTACACATATATAGTTATGTGAAGAAAACATGAAGTCCTAAGTATATGAAAAATAACATTGTCTAACCTGACGCAAGCAGTAGTTACACTTTTCTTTGCTCCTTCAAATTTCAGATGAGAGAGAAGCAGTTTTCTCTCCCAGCTGTCCAAACTGGAATGTCTGAGGCTGATCTGGATCAGTTTTGCCGTGGATACCTTCAACGTCTTGTCGACAACAATCTAGTGGTGAGTTTATTCACTTATAGACAAGATTCCATTCTTCATTTTAACAGAAAAGGCAAGTTACGAATTTAACAATCTTATTAATGGAGATTTGTTATCTCAACAGCAACTTGTTATTACCAATGATGCGGTGAAGATTTTTCGTAACTATCTCGTACTCATCTCACTTTATGACGTCATTGGTCAGGTGTCCAACTGTGTCACTGGTATCTAATAAGGGAACATTGCGCTCCAGAGGAACAAGGCTACATTTTTGTACATGTATCACCTTCTGCAAAATTCTCAATTATTTAATTGTAAATTTAAGATACTTTATTTATTGATAAGTCAAATTATGCTGTTCAACAAAAACATTACTACATCATTGTGTATGACACCGTTTTTAAGGAGTATTATGCTGAACAAAAAGACAACATTTATTTAACTGAAAGCGGAGTTGAAAACACAAGAGAATCGCTACTATTTATTTTCGTCACTGAATACTTTCAAATTGCTAACTGGACCTCTTTCAAGCTTAAATGTTATTTCACTATACGAAGCTGTTACAATATTTTTTACTTCTTAATCTTTTATTTCTAATTAGCAAATAATTTTACTACTGCAAAGGGATCGAAAGGAACTTTTATAGAGTGATGAATTTCATGCTGTGTATGGAAAAAGCAAGTCCACATCGAGACTTTCTTGTTACTGATGAGAATCAGTTTTATATTGTTATCCGTAACAGATGTATAAACGCTCAGAAAACCATTGTAAACGCATTGTTACATTAACAATAAAAAGTTGAAAGAATCAGTTCTTTTTAAAAATCTCTTATTTTGTAATGTCAATTAACAAATTAGCTTTTTAAGTTGATTGAAATGTTTTCTCAGTTATTTTATGGGTTACTTTCACCTTCCCGTATTTTGCCTTCCCCGTATTTTGCCATGTGGTCACCTCGTGATTACGGCCACTATTTTCTTCCCAGCTAAACACCCATGCATTTTCCCCGTTAATGCGGCCAACGGCCAAACTGTGAAATTCAAATGACTGCATGCTTTATAAATTCACCTCGTTAATACGGCCACTCGAACCAAATGTGCCTTCTAAGGACCCAAAGGACCCAAAATAGAACCTTGAGGGACACCACACTTGATGGTCTGCTCTGGGGAACAGGCTAGATTAAATTGAACAAACTGTTGCCGGCAAGAAATATAGCTCTTAATCCACTACATAATGTTTCAACTTGGTAAACAGGATTTGATAGTTAGGAATGTCAAATAGAAAGATCTAAACAGGGGCGTTCCTGGCCAGTTTTTACCTGTAAGCTAGGATGCACAAAGTGAAAGAAAAGTGTTTGATATTGCATAATACAGGTAAATGATAGAAGCTTTATGACAGGCAATTTTCGTATTTGCAGTAGGGGAAGCGAGACAACATAACTGAAGAATGTTTAATGTTATTAATTTTTACTTTTTTTATTTTATTTTATTTTTTACCTTAAAGGGCGAAATATCCTATAGGCACTTATGGAACTTACCTTCCATTATGACTAACAAATAGCTCGGTCCACTGCTCGGTGCATTAGTCTAAACCAGTGCCGGATTTAGGGGTGGGGCCGAGGAGGCCGGTTCCCCCCTCCCCACTCCCCTTTTTTTCGTGTAAGCTTCTTTAACCAATCGATTTTTAAGTGGTATTGTGCATCAGGCGGTTTTATTTATTTCTTCGGCCCCTTCTTTCGCCATTTTCTGGATCCGCCCCTGAAAACAGAACCGGCAACAATTTCATATAGAATCTAGATCAAGAATATCGTGATGACGGATGTGACCTCATCGCGCTTTAGTAAATTCATATGTACGGAACGACATCGCGTTATTGTCAGTATGTAGCTGATTGCGAATTTTGAGCATCGTGCTACATTTAACAATACTTTCAATCCGCACGCCAGCTTTACACACTCAAATAGTAACAATAACACTTTATTTAACGAGGGTAACATCAATGACTGATGACTCAGTAGTTTACATAATGGCTATGGTTTAGTGGTGTAGCATGAAATAGTTACGAGATGGAATTTCAAACGTTTAAACAAGATAATAGTGATATTAAAAATGCAGGGTCAATGCCAACCTTATGTTTCTTTACTGTTTCGCCTAATGCTTTCTTTTTTTACCCACAAAAAAACATCAGACCAACAAACAAACAAACAACTGACAAAAACATATGGTGCTTCTGAGTCGGAGCTGACAGCAATGCAGTGTTTTCTAGATAGATGTTACAAACGTAAATATACATCTAAATCTTTTTCTATCAAGCACCTTCTTGAAAAGCAGGATAGAAAAGTATTTCGTAAGGTATCTGGCATAGACCGACACCCTCTAAGGGGACTATTACCCAAGAAGAAAGTATCGACTTACAATTTAAGGAATCAAACAAGTCAGTATCCGAAAGTTAATACAGATAGATTTAAGAACTCTTACATTAATCGCTTAATTTTTAAATATAATTTAGCTATGTGAGCGTATTTTAATTGTAAATAACTTAGATATATATACTTTTTACTCACATTTTGTGACATGAGATATGTATTTTTTATCTTGTGAGGAAATAAAGACTACTAAGACTACTAAAACAGCCACTGTTTCCCCCTCTGTTTTGCCCTGGGTTAGCAGTTTTATTTTTGTTGTTAGTGAGAATCACAACACATTGGGTTTTCACGAAAGAATGTTCTGAGACCTTCTGAAGTCATTGTTTTCAGTTCGATATTTTCGAAACCCGGCGACCTCGAAATTTCGGACATTCAGTCGTCTGCACTAGCAAATGAACACAAGTAAAGTTTTATTTTATTTTTTACCGTCCGAAACAAACTGATGTAATGGCTATTCAAAAAGTATCCCAGTTGCATCTAGATCTCTTTTGACTTTTTGACGGACTTCACTTGTAACTCTTGGCAAAACCTTTTGGAATTTTCATACTGCAATAACCCTCGGATCTATAAAGATTTTTGCGAAATTTAAAGTGCAAAAAATCTTGTTAGCCAGTGCTTATCTGGCTTACAGGCAGGTACGCCCCTGCGAGTAAAAACACTACTACCAAGGGGAGCCGAGTTTGCCGGTTCAACTGTTTACCTGTAATGGTACTCAGCGGGAAGCAGGCATTGAAAAGTCTGGAGTATTCGTTGATAAAGCCGAACTAAGATTCATTTGGGTCTTCCTTGTTGAGAAAAGTGGACCAATTTGTGTGTGATAGAGATTCAATGGATTTCTTAATATTGCCTACATTAAAAGAATACCGTTTTCTTACTCCAATGTGTGACGTAGTACAGAAATCTTGAGAAAGAAATCTTTATTGAGCTCTGGGTCCGTGCTTTTACTGTAAAGGTTAGTTTGTATAGCAGTTTGTTCCTATTTATGAAATTCAGATATGTTCATATCACCTGAAAGAAAATGAAATCACCTTTTGTTCCGTTTTCCCAGGCATTCATCAATTAGAATGCCTTTTATGATAAAGTAGTTAAAAGAATCCCGAATATGAGGCCGCCAGTCACTATTTACTGATTTAATTGTAGAATTAATGAGCTGTAGTGATAATCTTATTAACAAGCAGTTTGTTAATTTTCTTTCAGTCCTTACTATTTTTAACTTAATGGTCATCGGTAAATTAACAGTTATCGTATTTTTAATGCACGGCTCCATGGGAGGGCACTATTTAGTATAATGGACTCCGTGGGTAAATAAAGTTTTGATTTCATTTGATCTACGAAACTTAGCACCTTCATTTCTTTTGCAATACTGTAATGTTTCATGGTCATGCAAATAAAGCTGGTTGTTGTCGTTGTTATGGCCCACGTTAGAAGCCGTACTAACGGGGTTCTACTGTATGAAGTAAGTGTGAGACTTAGGGTCACCTTAACCTTTAATGGAAGGTTGGTTAATCTTTTTATCAGAGATGTAGCACTGTTTAAATTTTGAGGACCGATAGCCGAGAGGGAATCGTGGAAAACAATATTGCCGAGAAACAGCACTTTTGCGTAGAACTTTTAGCCATTAGCTAACGAGCAATATAAATATCACACAGCTCAAGATGCCACTACTGATCATACATTGTACCGACCAACAACAAGTTGCCAAGGGAAACCAATCAAAATCCTGTCTTTTCCTCAAACCTCCAGCACTTTTCTCAGTATCCTTTTAGACCCCAACAATGCCGATTTCTGGATGAGAGCAATCGATGTATCTACTTTCAGGTCTTTCAGATTGCCCTTTAGCCTTAATGGTACTGATCCTAAGGCTAGAATTCCTAAGCCAGAATTTTTCCACAGGTACGCACAATTTTCCAAATCCCCACCCCCTCCACCCCCCCCCCCCTCCCTCCCCCTGTTCCCGAATGCAAAGGCTTGTTCCAATTGTTTTTTGAATGACTCAGCTATTACAGGTGCCAGTATGCAATCCACGCGCACACGGGTTTTAATCTGGTGACAGCAATAACCGCGTAGTAAACGGTCACTGGACCTAGACATCGGTTTGAAAGGTAAAGGCATGCAGAACCGAAGTCATTTTAAGCATCTTCCTTTTTTGGTTTAAGCACCTGCTTATAGCATACAGGACTTATTCGGTCAAACTTATTCCGATTGCGCTGCACAAAGAGGTTTAAATAGCAATGACTGCTTCTAGCAAAAATAAATGGACTGATTATTTAAACGAAGCCTAGGTTCGACCTAGTTTAAGGCTAAATCGCGGTTTAGACGAGTAATTCATAAACCACGTCTAAACTTGGTTAAATCTGCATTGTTAAAACGTGGACGAGCTGAAGATCACGGAGTCCACGCCAAAATCCCGGTTTAGCAAGTCGCGCTATTGTAATCCTCCATGTGCAACATTGCATGTCGGCTAGACTATTTTCTGATTTCAAAAGAACTTAGCAAACTCGCCTCAGATTGCCGCATGATCTTCACTCCAAACACTGACCACTCTGCCTTGCAAATTAATCGCATTTCCGAAGAATTTAAACAAAACAAAGGACCTGGCTTCTGGAAATTGAACAATTCTCTTCTTGAAGATAATCAATACGTATCGCAGTTAAGTGATAACCTACCACAATTTAAAAGCAAATACCAAACAGTTAAGATGGAGATTACAGGTTTCATTGTTAAATATTCCAAAATTAAAGCAAAAAATAAACGGGATGCGGAAAAACCCTTCAAAACAAAATAAACGATCTAATCTCGAAAGCAGGACAAAACAGACACGACAAACAAATTCATCTTTGTGAACTTAACTCGGCTAAAGCGCGCTTGCAAAGAATAATAGAGCGTAAAACACGGGGAACGATCATCAGAAGCCTAGCCAGATGGCATGAACAGGGTGAACGTAACAATATAAGTATTTTTATAGTCTTGAGAAAAGATACCACTCAATAATCAGTTTCCAAGTTGAAATTAAAAGACGGAACTTTGCGACTGATCAGTTTAAAGTTTTAGAGGAGCAAAATAAGTTCTACGAAAACCTTCACCAATCGCAAATAACTCCTGCACAAGACGCATCTGACAATGATGTATTGATGTTTATTTAGATTATTTAGATCTACTTCCGGCTTGCTGATCAATACTTCAAAAACCGATGCTCTGTGGCATCTCTATGTATTTATGTCTTTTCTTTTGTAAATTGTAAATTATCTCTGTGTTAATAAAGCATTTAAATAAAAGCTGGCCACTGACACTTCCATTTCGAAATGTTCTACAATTGCACTCGAAATTCGAAAATCGTGGGTCGACCCACCTCAGTGCTTGTTATATATGCCTCGCCGTAAGTCACAGATAGCTTGGACGTTTACCGAGTAGTTTTATTTTTTCTGTCCACAACTGCCATTGCATTTTCCCATTCTGGACAAATTATTCGCACATGGGTGCAATCGATTGCATCAACAGTACATGGGATACAATCCCTCGATTTCATAAGACTTTTTCTTAGCCTTATGCAAATTTGCAGGGAAGAAAATGACCTGAGCTTTCCTTTTTGCACTCTCCCTCGAAACGCTCTATAATACCTTGCAGGCGGAGAAAGTGGAAATCCCGAACAAATCTCCAGTGGCTCTAAAAAATATCCAGTGGCATAAAACCACAATGCAATACAAAAAAAGCCGCATAGGTGAAAAAGGGGGTCCGATCGCGTGAAACGGGTGCTGAAAGCTTTCTTTCAAAATATTAATTAAACTGTTTACTGAATCCGACCAAGGAAAACACCACTTTAAACAGACTTCAAACACCATAAGGTACTTAAAAATGCCTTTCTGTAGTTTTTGTTGATTTCGCTCGTTGGGTGCCCCTGAAAGCGGTGTTGTCATCATTAATCATTTGGTATCATTAATACCAAGGTTGGCACAGCAAAACAGTTGATTGTTGAACAACACGCGCATTAATGGCTTTTTTTTGTCAAAGTACAAAGAAAAAAAATAGAACATTCATTTTGTGTTCAACAGTCTTCATCTATGTAATATTTCCAAAGAAAAACTATCCAGGGAGCGTTGCATAAATAGTTTATATTTTGGTGAGCGCCGCGGCACTTAATCGTGTAAACAGACGTGTCGACAATAATGCGAGGAAACCAGGTAAATAACTTGGAGCTGTTTTGTTGCTGTTGTTGCTTGAAATTTATTTAAGTCGTATATACGCGTTCTTGTGACTTTATTCGAGATAATTTTATCTTTTAAAGTAATCTCGTACCCAGATCCTACTTTTGATCGAAATGTAGGAACCTCACTCGTGCTTGGCAGTGGGAGGTCTGGGTACAACAACAATAACAATTTAGAACTTATATAGCGCATTTTCCATGTGTATATGATCAAATGCGCTTTACAAGCAGATGAATTCTGCAGCTGAATTCAAGGCTTCTGAATTCGCCACTTCCACATCTCCCATAATGCATTCTGTTTGCCCCCCCCCCCCCCCAAAAAAAAAAAAAATTGCATAACCATTGTTTTCAATTACTCTCGGGACGACTTGTCTTTAAGTCCCAAGAGAAATTGAAAACAATGGTTATGCAATTTTTTTTAATTAATTGTTTTTTTTTGGGGGGGGGGGGCAAACAGAGTGTATTATGGGAGATGTGGAAGTGGCGAATAGGCCTTTTGCAACAATTGGTAACGTGACCATTTATCATGAAAAAATCCCACCAACAACAACAACTTGTAACTTGAGTTATATGGTTTCCGCAAATGGTAGAGCCGTGTACAAGTTAGTAAGAACACCAATTTGCAGGCCACTGATGTACAAAGGTGAGATTCTGTGTAGGTTTCAATAGCTAAGAAAATAGAAGGTTTCGTCTGGAGGTATAAAGAAGGCTTTAAAATAAAAAAAATAAATAAAGAAGGCTTTGGCATCCAAATAAATTTTCTTTAATAAACTCCCTCAAAAAGAAACGGCTGTTATATTGCAGTAAAAAATAGGAAGAGTGTACTAACATTAGTTTTAAGGCACAATTTCAAGGCAACAATAAGCAAGAGAGAGATTTTATGGCAATTTGAAGATTTACAAGGATTTGTATGGAATACCATTGGAGAAAGACTGGATGGCAAAGGTTGTAATTTCCTTACGAATGCTTCTAATTTCAAACGGCAATAGACTTTTTCCCTTTTGAAATATAAGCCTGGAAATTTCCTTGCAAACTAATATTTACATGGTCTTTCTATTACTTATAAAATTCTCTCTCTAAAATGGATTGTATTCGTGTTTATGAAAAGTTGGTCACATGACTAACTGCTGTAAAGGCCTATTGCGCATTCAATACCAGTCTCAGTTTTTAGCAGTATCCTAAAAAATTAGTGTTTCATTTCTATTCAGCGGTCTAGATGTTGTAACGAATTAATAGCAGTTTTAGATATAAGACGTGCAGTGGTAGAGTTGCCTTTTTTACAAATACATCTGAGACTTTTGCCTCCTAAAGATGTATCTCTCACGAATAAGTAATTTCAGCTGGAGTTTGCAATTCACATTGTACATATACAGTAAATTAATCTTGTGACTAGTAGTACTGTCTTAGTGTTAGATATACCCACAACTCTGTTACAGGTAGTGATGTCCTAGTTAGAGACCTTCAGCTCATCGTCAGACGAAATATTATAATTCTGACAGAAATGGTATCAATTTTGCATTGAAGTGATCACAAATTACAGTTGAGTGGTGTTAGTAGGGTAGCGTTAAAGCACACCAAGCGTAGAACAAGGTAATTAACTTTGCAAAACTTTGACCTTCAGGTCCTTCACCTACGGAAGCCCAGGGGGCACTGACCTGTTTTGGTTTTCTTTTTGACAACATTTTCATTTTTACTTTTACATTTTCCGTTTTGAGTTAGTTTCTTATTATTTAATTTTTGTTTTAGTTTTCTTTTTTAAGGTTTCCAGTTTTGCTTTCAAGTTTTACTTCTTTCATTGTTCGTTTTGATTTTATTTTTTTGATTATTGAATTTGTTTTAGTTTTAATTTCTAACTTTTTCAATTTGTTTTTAAGTTTTCGTTTTTTAGTTTTCAATTTTGCTGTTTCTTTTTTGTAAGATTTTTCCTGTTTATTTTTTTTTACGTTTGTACTTAACAAGACAAAAAACAAAAACCGACCAAAACAAAAACAAAACCAAAAAATAAATAAATCAAAGTACAACTGTGAAGAAGTCGTGGATATGTGACCTTATTTGCGATAAGGAGGATTAAGCCAAGGTGACTCGAGAAAACGGCGTTTTAACTAGTTTAAACGGGTGAAAACTCTTTCTCGAAAGTGTTTAAACAACGTTTTAATGCGTTCCGAAACGTCCAGCTCTTTTGAGCATCAATTTTATTGTTCATGAGCTTAAAACAATTTAACCTCGGGGTTCATATTTACATATTCGCGTTTGAATGAATTATCGAGGCAGGGAGATATCGTGGGAGTTAAAAAAAATGTGCTCCTTTTGAAAGCTTTCTGTCTTGTCCGTACGGGTCGGATAAATATCAGGCGAAAGGACGATTTCGCCAAAACGAAGCCAGCCAACACTCTGCAGTATTTCGAGTAAATTGTTACACAAAGCTGTCGAACGAACGTGAACGCAACCGAATTGAAATTTGACATATGCAAATTATGCTTTTTACTGCCGGTCGGAAATGCAACATTTGCCGTCGTTTTCACAAACAACCATCGACGCCATGCTTTTGGATATAAAAATAATCAAGTTTCATTCAAAACTTTTACTGAAAAAAGTGGCGCGTTTAGTTAAAAAGAAGAATATTTCTCAAAGCAAACTTGTGTTTACATTGTGGCTAGACGCGATGGCGCCACCTAAAAATAATTTAATTTTAGATTGTATTGTTTTCGTTAGAATATTATTTCCAACGCTGAAAATGGCTTCGCGAATGCAGCTATATTGGTGTCAAAAGTTTTCGCCGTCAATTCCTGTACACACTTAGAAAATATCTTGGGTTGAACGGCTCATATATTTTTTCTACAGATCGTGAATTGGATGAACGAAGCACAAGCTGCGCTTGTGACGGAATATTGATTATAATTTCTTTCGTCGTTCGGCTGTTTGATCGGACGTTCCTTTTGCTGTTTACTTCTTTCGATCCGAGCTGAAATAAAGTTACTTTACTTTACTTTTTTCATTCCGTTCATCGGTTCGACTGTTGCTCCTTTGACATTACTTTGGAAAGCCGATAGAGGTATTCCGGCAATACTTCGGAAAATCGATATCTATTGGTATGCCGTTGACATATCGATTTGTTTACATCTGAGTGAGTGACAAATTTGCATAATCTGCCCCCTCACAATACTCGTTCCTACGCTTTCGCGTATCCACGACTAAAAATGAAATCGAAAACGGGTAGACGAGGTAAACCATCATGCTTTGCACGGTGGCTTAGATCACACACAACTTGACAGGCCTAACACGACTCCTGCTGGTTTTGTCATGTTGTATACTTGACCTTTAGAGGCGGTTTGGTTCTTCTGAGTATGCCCCCCCCCCCCCCCCCACCCCTCCACTTACATATTTGGTAGTTCTTGATAGCAAAGGTTGATTCTCGATTAAATGCCATTTGTGCCGACTAACTTCTCTCAAAGGATGCAAAATATTATCAACGACCTGCACCTTGGAGGTTGCAACCTCGCATATCAGTGTTTTAGACTTACAAAGATTGACAAGAAAAACCCCTTCGGACGCCCGATAATTTCGGGCTGTGATGGCCCTACAGAACGAATATCGTCATTCATATAGACAAAATCCTTCAGTCTAAAGCAAAAACACTGAAAGGATAATACAATTCTAGTCCCAAGGGATGTTACTAGCCTGATCCCACAGGGAGAAGGAATAGACACTTTATGCAAGGCAAACGAAACATTCTACGGTATAAGAGAGACCTTCCAAAGAAGGGGTGGTCTGGTGTCGCTTTGTCGCTCGTTTACGACTCTGCACGTCACTTGTTTCGTTAGGGGCAAATGTCGCTGTCACAAAGAAAACAAGGAGGAATGGAAAGTGAATTGTCGCTGTCGCAAACTGTCGCGCGTTTTCTGCCAATTTCTGTCGGTTGTCAGTGTTTTGGGAGAAGATTGTCGCCTGTTTTCGAAGCCATGTCTCTTGTCGCTTATACCCCTTGGAAGGCCTCATAAGAAAGACACTCGGATTCCAACCCACTCTCTTAGAGAACTACTAAACCCATGGAACCGCCATAGCAATGGGCGCTAAAATGGCAGTTGTCTTCGCAAACATTTTTATGTCTGCGTTAGAGATAGCCTGCGAGGAAGCCGTCTCCAGTTTTTTGTTGCGGCGAGAGACATGCGAGTGGTGAAGCTACTCGCATGACACTCGCCGCAACAAAAAACTGGAGACGGCTTCCTCGCAGGCTACAGTAGAGACAGAAATTATCAACAAAATCAGAACAAAACCACTTCAGTGGAAAAGATTCAACCGGAAGACTCTGTCTTTGACATTTAAACGCATTTCAAACCTATTGAGAACCAATTCTTCAAAAACTTTTTGAGGAGAATATAAGAGATGTTAAATCACGTTTGCATACACGAGGCTACCCATATCTTCTAGAAAACAAGGTTCTCGCATAAGTTAAATTTACGAACAGGAAGTCCGCACTTCGGCAGAAAAAAAAATCCGCAAGAAGATATTGCCTTTTATCACACAATACAACCACGCGTGCCTAACCTAAAGAGCATCTTAATAAGGAAATAGCATTTAATTGAGAATCAACCTTTGCTGAAAGAAAGCCAAAGAAAGACACAAGACAGGAAGATCTTTAAATGACATACTTGTAAGAAACAAACTCTACTAAGGTCAAATATACAACATGACGAAACCAGCAAGAGTCGTGTTAGGCCTGTCAACACTTCCTAATCTTCCAAACATCGAACCAACAGGGGATGAAGTAAAGTACTTGATCAAGTTGTGTGTGATGAGGCCTTCCAAGGGGTAGAAGCGACAAGAGACATGGCTCCGAAAACAGGCGACAATCTTCTTCCAAAACACCGACAACCGACAGAAATTGGCAAAAAACGCGCGGCAGTTTGCGACAGCGACAATTCACTTTCCATTCCTCTTTGTTTTCTTTGTGACAGCGACATTTATCTCAAGGAAACAAGCGACAGACGGAGTCGTAAACGAGCGACAAAGCGACACCAGACAACCCCTCGGAAGCCGCCGCCGCGTGTTGTGCAACAACAGCAAAGCATGATGGTCTACCCCGTCTACCCGTTTTCGTTTTCGTTTTCGTGACTTTTTGGTTTTGATTTTGATTTTGGTTTTTTTTCTTACAAAAAAGAAACAGTAAAAATGAAAACTAAAAAGGGAAAACTTAAAAACAAATTGAAAATCTTAGAAATTGAAAATGAAACACAAATTCGATAATAAAAAAAAAAAAAGAAAAAAGAAATCAAAGCGAACAGTAAAAAAAAAGTAAAACTCAAAAGCAAAACTGAAAACCTTAAAACAGAAAATTAAAAAAATTAAATAATAAGAAACTAAACTCAAAACGGAAAATGTAAAAGTCAAAATGGAAAAGTCAAAAAGAAAACCAAAACAGGCCAGTGCCCCCCTGGGCCTCCGTACAAAAAGTTCTCTCGTATGTGACGACCTCTCTCCGTCTCTGTCGTTGCCATGGCAGATTTTTGTATAATATTTTTTAAAGTTTTTTTAGAAGTCTATTTTACGTAATCTTTAGCAGTATATTTTGGTTCAATTGACTTGATTTTCAGGCAATAAAAAATCGAGGTGGTGAAACAAATACGGCAGCAACACAAAAGAATAAACTGAAGTCACATATGACTTCAGCATAGTCACATATGACTATGCTCAGTGGTAGAGCACCGGACTAACGTGCGGGAGGTCGCGGGTTCAAACCCCGGCTGGACCTACACTCAGGGTCTTTAAATAATTGAGAAGAAAGTGCTGCCTTTGTAATAACATCTGCAAATGGTTAGACTTTCTAGTCTTCTCGGATAAGGACGATGAACCGTAGGTCCCGTCTCGCAACTCTTCATAATTGATTCTGTGGGACGTTAAAGAACCCACACACTGTTCGAAAAGAGTAGGGGACGTAGTTCCCGGTGGGGTGGTCTATCTCTCATCTGATGGTTAAATGCTCGGAGATATTAGCTGCACAAGCTACTCTAAAATCCAAGGGTAAATAAAGTAATGTATGTATGTATGTATGTATGTGTGTGTGTGTGTGTGTGTGTGTGTGTGTGTGTGTGTGTGTGTGTGTGTGTGTGTGAGTGTGTGTGTGTGTGTGTGTGTGTGTGTGTGTGTGTGTGTGTGTGTGTGTGTGTGTGTGTGTGTGTGTGTGTGTGTGTGTGTGTGTGTGTGTGTGTGTGTGTGTGTGTGTGTGTGTATTTATGTATGTATGTATGTATGGTTCTAGGGAATAATTTCTGGTGGACTAATACTTAACACTATCCAGCCCCTGATGCTATGTGTTTCAGTTATTTTGTTACATTTGGAAGGAAACAATGGAAATTAAAAGATTGAAGTCAGTTTTCACACTTTTAATAATAGGAAAACTTGAACAATTAACGACCGGAACTTTATTGCACACCTCATGTGTAACCTAACGCTTGTAGTTTCTGGTGCAGGATTTGTTTTTCTACTTAATTTAGTCTTGAGCCGTTTAAATGTGCTGGTGCAGGATTTGTTTTTCTACTTAATTTAGTCTTGAGCCGTTTAAATGTGCGGTCGCCAAATCGGAAGCCAAATGTGTTGGAGCTTATTTTAATACTGACTGGAGGTCTTTGCTGTGATCTATTGCATACACTCGATTGTCAAGAGGCGCCGTTGTCTGAAGTAAAGCAAGTCTTGCTGGTGGAACAGGTAACAACGCTCCACATTTATCCGATTTATAGACATACGATAGGGAAAAGGAACGGCAGTGACAGCCAAGTATAGAGTTTTAGACGAAGTTGCTATTGTGACTCACTACTATCTTTCCACATTCCGTTTCGGGATGGCAAAAATAACAGAAGAAACGAGACCAAGAAGCAGGAAGAAGACCTAAATGGGGACTTTATGAATGACCAACGATTAGAACTCTGTTCAGCGTCAGAGGAAAAGCCAATGGTGGCAAGCCAGACGTGAGTTAATCATTTAAACCACTTATGAACGTCGCCCGCAAAGAGCCTCTTGCAATTTGGGCGTTCTTGAAATTCCTGTCCATTCAACCATACGACGAGATAGAAAACTAAATTCATCTCTACTCGTTTCTTTTTTCACCGCTGCGAAATAAAAGCATCTTTGTAAAAGCTTTCACAACGTTCCTCAGCACTGAAAAATGCGAATGTACCATTCTCGTTCACTGTTTCAGGGGCACCCAAGGACAAGTTTCGGTAGATATCTGTTCGGTAGAGGATAGTTCGCCTTGGGCTTTCGGCGTCGATTCAAGAGTGCACTCGGATTTTCGTAACTAAAACGTGGCCTAGAAAATTCGCAATGGGGAAATCGTAGCCCCTGAGGTTTTCGTAAAGGTCGTAATTGCTGTTTTTGGCAGTCAAAAACGTCAGCTAGCATTTTCGGAAAGAAAATTGTTCCCTAGAAAGGCCGTGAAAAGTTCATTTCAGCTTGCATTTTCTCAAATGAAGATTTTGTTCCCAAACATTTTCGGGCAATTAAAACTTCAGCTAGGGAATCCGAACAGATGAACTTCTTCTAGCTAACGAAAACATCACTTTAAACAGACTTCAAACACCATAGGGTACTTGAAAAAGCCTTTCTACAGCTTTTGGTTGATTTGGCTCGTTGGGTGCCCCTGCTGTTTGGAAAGTCTTATGTGTACTCTACGGTCATGTTGTGTCAGCAATAAACTAATTAAGAGCCCGCCTTCTTCGTGTAGAGTTTTTCAAGACCACACAAAGAGTATCGCATTTATGCCTGTTTCCACAGTGCGCGGATGTCACATATAAAATGATGTATTGTCGTTCGACAATCCTTAAAAATATATTAATACGTTATTTCTATTTAGGCCCGTATAAATTGCCTCAGGCTTGTGACAACTCTCTCGTATTTTAATGAATATTTTGAATTGTCCTAATAGTTTAAAAAAGCTTGTGATTCCATTCTATTAAAGCTCCCAGGTGAGAGATTGCGTATTGCTGACGAACATGCAACTGAAAACATTGAACAAAATTTGAACAATAAAGTAAGAAAGGACCACAAGAACGGATCGCAGAAAACTGTTCCTGTGTGTTCAAAATTCATCTTTTATTAATAATTAGTCAGTTTGGAGATTTCAATAACGTTTTTAAGATTTCTTTCAAAACAGGTATATGCTTTTTTCGACGGTTCATCTACATTAATATGTATATTAAATGTGTACAAAGTAAAAACAGTGATTAAACGAAAATTTCCAATGATCGGTAAAATGTTGTTGACATTTGAAGTACTTGATTGTATTCATGAATTCTCGCTTGTGCGTATTCGCCGAAGTCTGCCCCGGCTTCAATCAGTAAAATCGCGCATTTCCAGTTTCCCCGCCTAACCGCCGCGTGAAGCGGGCTCCAGCCATTTGTGTCTTTAACACTCACATCAGCACCGTACTGAAGCAACAGCTGTACGCATTTCAAATCTGCGTTCGCAGCAGCAATGTGAAGCAAAGATTGTCCGTTTGGTGTTTGAGAGTTTACATCCAATTCTTGGTCTTCCAAAATAGCTTTAGCTTCAGCATATGCTCTTTCTGTGATAGCGGAAAAAAGCAATGTGATAGGGCTGAAAGAGATGCGTTTTCGAGTCCGCGGACTCCTCCCGTTTGAAACACAAGAGTCGTGCGAGTCACACGATCCTGTCGAACTCAAGCATGAACTGTCATGAAATTTCATTTGATTTCTTGTGCTCTCTGGAAAAACTTTTCTTTTGCGGATTATGTTGAAAGGAAAGCTGTGTCTCAAATAGAGAATTACTTTCATTAACATTAAGACCCTCCTCAAAAATCCTTCATCCACGTCTGTTACATCACTGTTGTCCTTCAGCGATATTCGATCCCTCGGTGCTATACCTTGCTGAAATATCCGATTGTTCTCCGAATCTGTTGAAGTCGTATTTAGCGATCTCAAGTCGGAGTTTGCCGATGCCTCAGAACTCTGCGAGTACGCTGAATCCGACAAAGAATCATAGGTTTCTGCCTCGGGACAGTCGGAGCTGGACGTTGATATTGTTCCGTGTTTACGGTTTTCATCCGCTAAGTGACCGCTTATTGACCGAACATTAGCCTTCACAGTGATAGGGTATGGCTCCTGGTGTTTGTCTTTATCACTCCCTTGCGAGTTTCCGCGTAACTTCGGCGACAGTTTCAAAGAGTCCAAAAGTCGTTCTATCTTTGAAGGAGATCTGTCTTTTGGCGTCTTTTCCACCATCAAGCTGTCTTGGTTAGCAATGTCATTCAAAATGGCTGTCCTCGAATCTTTTTCCCCAAATGGCGAAGAGAAACGAATAAATTTCGCCGCATCATTACCACGAGGTAGTCCTTCGTTTGTCATCATAAATAATAGAAGTCGCCTTCTTAAACTGCGTCGCTCGTGGTGTGCTACTGGTAAACTTTTAAAGCTGACAGCATATGGCGTGTGGCGTAATTGCCGATCTTTGTTTTTTCTTCCTGCGAAATGATGTACAAAATAGACAAAGATCCCTTCCTCAGGAACATGTGGGAAATGCAATCACGAGTTAAACTGAACTGTGATGGGATAGGAATAGGTTAAATCTGTCAAGTGTCGCAGCTACTAACGTGCATGGTGTCGTGAAAGTAGTTTGAAATTAAAATTTAATAAGGGCACTGAATCAATCAGCCGCATAAACAGAAGTCATTGAAGCAATTTGCATGTAAACGGGTATTGTTTTAATCCTATTGTGCCTATTGAAGCCCCTTTCCAAAGCGGCTTAATCCGGGTTTATAAAATACGTCGTTCCGAATTTAACGATTGAATTCGACGTACAAGAGAGAAGAGATCGCAAAAAATAATAAACAAAAACTGAACTTGACTTGAAGGTTGTATATTTTTCGAAATGAAGATGACGGAACTATTGCCTTAAAATCGAAAGAAGTCAATCCACTAAGAATAAAAATGCATGTTTAAGAAGCAGTGCATGTGAAGCCAAAGAGATGTACAAAGCTTTTAAGATCACAATAGATTTGCTTTTATTAATGACGGTAAGTGCACTTTTTAACTAGCAAACCCCTTCAAAGATGCTTTATAAGGCAGGAAACTATCACCACAGGGCACCAATTAATTATACTGACGAAAAGTACGAACACTGACGATCAAATGAACATCTATGTCCAGTTATACAAGCAGAATATGAGCCACCTGGGATAACAAAGCCCTGTTCACCATAACATAGATGGGTCGATAAATTTGTTTTGATTCCAAAAGTTATCGTTCATTTGCGATAAACTTTGACACGTCTGTCAAACATGAAGTTAAGTACTGATGATCGATGCATTTCATTATGTGGTAAGGTGATAGATTGTGCCACCAAAGAATGAAAGCAATCCGTGGAATTAGAATTTTGCTTTTAAATTGTACCGGGACACAAAACCCATGGGCTACAGAGAACATTGTTCTCAAGAAAATAACAAGGAAAAAACGTTAGCACACGGTGGCTGCTGACCGAGATATGCGATGTTAAATCGCAAATACCGAACATGACTTAAATGTTGTTTTTGTTGATTTATTGCATTCGTCTGATATACATTTTTATAGGATATTTTAGTCAATGTTCCACTTACGTACACATTTATTTAGTCTGCTGTGTTTACAATAACAATTGCTCACCGAGTAAATAATGGAGCAAGTAGTAAAGCTGAGTAAAGACATCAAACAAATAAAACTATAAGGTGGCATTTCTTTCGCCAGTCATACAAACGTGGCTACAACTTTCGAGTCAAGTGTGACAATTATTTGAAAGTGATCAAGCAGTATTCAGGATCAGCCAACAAGGACATTTAAGCAAAGGTGTAATTTTTTTCTTCTGAGATGCTTTTAGTCACTAATCTGACAACTGGAATGTCGGGGAGAGGAAACGTATTCCGCGATCCCTGAACTGATGAAGGGCTGTTCTTGAATCCCAAAATCAAAACTGGTCTTTTTCCTTTCACGAAAAGACAATTTGTTTTATCCACTCGAAACAAAAGGCATTACCTTCCCATGCTGCGAACGTCTGTGGTAACATTTCACGGTGGAAGCCTTTTTGAAACCTAATAACAGTTAAACCCGAATGTCTGAGACGATTAACCCGACTTGTGAATATTGTAAATGCTTCGATGGACTCCCACGTGTTTCCAAGTACGGCTGTATTGCGTGCCGTCAGTCGGTTTAATCAAGTGAAAATGCATGAAATTAACTACAAGTTATAAGTCAGATAAGCGGTTTATGTCTGTGAAAAGGAGATCTGTGACAGACCAGAATTTGTCCATGACACGCCCCCACGCCCAGACTTGATAACTTAACCACACAGGTACACAGTCACGAAGCCACTCTAAACTAGGAAGTTTTTTAGGACATAACTCTGGATATTACAAAATCAGCCAGACTCCCAAAATATTAAATTAGATCAAATGCTTTTACTGTGGCCATTTGGATATTCTTCACTGCTGGGCAACAGATAAAACATAGATTTTTAGTGCATTCCTTTGTCAGATTACCGAGACCTTTCCGGGTCACCGACTCCAACAAGTAACAGGAAATATTATAACTGAGGAAATGAGTTGGTAAACGATTCTTTTCTCTTGCATAACATGGAAAAGTTGAATGGTATCTTTTCACTCGAGAAATATGGCATCCTCAAAAATATATATAAATGCGTCAAGACGGTCTTGACAACGAGTTGTTTATTTTAAACGATCCTTTGGAGATCACGGGCTTTGAATTTCCCGATAATCTCTAGGGCAAAGTCCAATCACCGCCGGTAATAAATTAAATTATTCATAAGAGTTCGTATCTTTTGCAACAATTTGAAAATAGTAGTTCATCGCCCAGCTATTTCTTACACCAACACTGATCTTGCAACGAAAACAAAGTTTTTTACTTTCTCGTAACTCGTCACTTTGTTGGAGAACTCAGGTGGACTTAGGCTTCCGCCCATGGAGGTGTTGGTGTTTTTATAGTTCATTAAAGACGGCACAGAGTGTCGCGCCGAACAGTGAAACTCTTTGGCACCAGATCCCTGCAAAATACGTTCCAAGTTGCGTTCAGTTATCCCTCCACCTTAAAAAAGTTGAATATTAGTCGTTAGCAAAAAGAATAAGTTCTTAAGTTTAAAAAGTCCAGAAAAACGCGTGAATTACTAAATAAAACCTCTTTGCTCTAATGGAAAACTGATTAGACCATCTAATTGCGATCAGTTGTCGAGTGGGTGTGGTAAGGGGTACATTCCATATCGAAACTCGTCGAAATATGAATACAATTTACTGGTGATATGAGGAATTTAGCCCAGAAATTGGAAAATAAACAGGGTGGGATCGTTTTGGGACTGTCTAGAATAGAGTTGCAAAATGCACCTGAACATTGTCTGGTATGGTGGGGTTAGGGTATTCAGGGTCTTAGCAGTCCTCTGACAAATTCACGTCATAGCCTCCCTCGCCCCACCCCCAGTCAGGGGTACGAGGAAATGTGGAATACAAAGTAAAGGTTTTTGTAGTGTTACCACAGAGGTGTAGATAACTGTCAGTCATTAGTTTTGCTCTAACCTAGAATTTGTGCCCTACGCGGTTACGTCTTAACCCTATAACCCTAACCTCGTAGCCGCGTATGTATTCACATTATTTTTAAATCTTCGTTGCCACGTAGCCGTGTAGCCTCTGTTTTCAGGTTATTCTGCAGTGAAGCCCACATGAGAATCGCATATTTGAACGTGAAAGACTGAAAATGTGATCATCGCATTTGTAAGCGTAAAATCGTGCATTGTGAAAAGAACGCCTTAATCAGGCCCGTAAGGGATTTAAACCCATGACCTTAATTGCGATACTGTTGCAAACTTATAGAAAAATGTAACAAATACTTGTAATATACAGAGAACCAGCTGGAATCTTGAATCCTTAATCAATTATTGTCCTTTAAAGGTAAGTAATTAGTTTTCGAGCTCTCATACTTCAGCAATTTTTTGTAGTACAAATTGCATGTGCAAACTTCGGGAATCACGAAAAACATTGTTCTTTCTGATGAACTTAACAGTTAATCATCAGTATCATTTCCCTGCTTAGTGCCAAGGGCACCTTCTGCTGTACACATTAACCACTGATAAATAAAGAAAATTTATCATTAGTTTAATTAAAACTTACCAGGAACAATAATAATCCTTTCTTTTGCCTAAACAAGCAGGGAATAAAAACGTTTTGTACAATTAACACAAGTCAAATTGTATCATCTATATTTACCACAAGAGTAGTACAGCATATCAAGAGAGATAGCTTTTTAACCCTTTAATTCGTAAGGGGTCCCCTTTGACGAGTAAAATCATCTGGCATTAGACAGAGTAAAATCTATAAGTCACTCTTAGGGAGGAAAGGGTTAACATAAATGTGACCAAGCACAGGTGTCTGCTTGCGGGAGGTGTATGCTTACAAGAGAAGGACTGAACTCTGATACCCACAAAAACTAAAACTATTAAAAATTAAAACTATCTTCTATCTTGTTACTGATTTTCTTTCACTAAATAATAATTATAATTTTGCTTAAGCAATTTTAGTCTTAACTTTGTTTATTTAATTTATTCTTCTTACTTCCTTTGTGACCAGGGAGCCCAGGTTTTATAAGACTCTCGTTTTCTTCTGGGCTCACTTGCCATCTTACTATTACTGTATTTGTGAATGATATATGAAATGTATCATATATGAACTGTGGAAAAGAACAACTGCGAGGATCATTCTTCATTTGATTTCTGTATTTTGTTTGTTTAATTGGCTAAATAAAGAACTGAACTGAACTGAACTGAACTAGCATGTCCATCATGCCTCCCATGAGAATTCGCAAGCCTACACTGCATGAATAATGAAACAGTAGATATTTTAGTAATTAACTGAATGTCTGAAACATTTGAGAAGGTGCACATTTACCTTGATGGAGGGACAAAAGTGACAGAGTTGAAATATCTAAGGAGTGGAACTAAGCTGAACTATGTCCACTTTGGGAAGGCTATTTTAGCTGATGAAGTGCCAAAAGAGTGTTCACTTCCACTTGAGAGATGTCCTCTTATAAGGAGGTGTCTACTTAAATGGGACAGGTCTGCAACTGGAGGTTCGACTGTTGAACTTTTAGGTGATGTTTATCACGTCAGAAATGTAGTATGTGATATTCAACCTCAATGGGGGATCACTTATTCTTACCTTTTCAATGAGATATTTTATTGTAGGTAAACCTTCCAGAGCTGAGGAGTCTTGTCCACTTGTTAAAATACGCTCAAAACCCAACTGAATAATAATTTCTAATGACTGGAATGGATCCTTTAGCATATCAAATGCTGTGAAAAAAAAACCCATAAAGTGAAAACTGTGAAATACATTGCAAAAGATTTTACATAACCAGAGAAGACAGGACTGCTTTCATGGTCTTACAAAAGTCATGTTTCCATTTCCAAACAAAGTACTTGAGACCCAGATACTGTCTGTAGTCATGATTGTTGTAAAACACAATCTATTTGGATTGCCTTAGGATTCTTAGCTTTATAATATTAGTCAGACCTGGCTTTGATAAGAAAAATGCTTAAAGGTGCATGTTGTGACAATGCAAACTATTGTAAAATAACTAACATCCTGAAGTAAGAAGCTGTCCTAGCTTTGCCAATACACATTTCGACAACCTCACTTCATTTTTAGATTACAGTAATGATACATGGGCATTGCAGAAAAGTAGATTGAAAAAAGCAAGACATAAGAATGAATGAAAACCAGCACTTGAGGTCACATTACCTCTGTGGAATGTGACTGACAAGGGTCTTGATAACTCTGAAAAAATAACAAAAATATTCATTAAAAACTTAACAATTGTCCTGCAAAATTGCATGGATTTTAGTCTATTTGCAACATTAAACAGGATAATTGTTGTATTATTCAACACATTGATAATAAAGCAGATGCAGTTTACTGATGGAAAAGGTGCCATAATTTCTCTACAATACCGTAAACACTATGTAAAGCCCCCCTCCCAGGGAAGGGGGGGGGGGGTTTAATAGAGAGGGGCTTATTTCAAATCTTAAAGACACTGTTTTATGTGTTTGAGTGTATATTTGTTTAAAAACAAACCAACTAGGCCACATGAAGTTGATTTCGTAAGAGGGAATAGGAGGGACTAATTACAAGATCTCATGTCCCAAAGGAGGGGGGGGGGGGGTTATCAGAGATGGGGGGCTTATTACAGGGTAGAACAAAATAAATAAAATTATTGAGTATATAATGTAGCACATAAATAGTGTAACTTAATTACCAACCTATAAGCTCTTGACATCTTGCAACATCAACTTCACCATCACTGAAACAAAAGATAAAGTTTGGACTAAATTGTCTCATATTTTGTTCATGAAAGGTAAACCAGTATAATTATGCACCAGTGTCCAGCATGTTTATGCCTTATCTACCTAAAACTCATTTATTGTAATAATGCTATCATTTTGTTTTGCACCAGACAAGGTAAAGAGCTATGTATAGAATGGTCCCATTGACAATGATGCATCTCGGAAAATATCCGCTCGAAATCCTGGGATTCTAAACAAGAGTCTCAGAATCTCGGGCTCGCTACACGTTAAACTGTCTGGAAGTCTCAAATTTTTGTAATTTGGATCTCACAATCTCGAAAATTGCACCCGATATATGTTAACCAATATCAGCACCGAACGAGCAAGAAAAGCAAGTGCTACAGCTGTAATTTTTAACTGAGCGATTCATATACTCCCTTTTGAAGTTTTTTGAACAACTGATGTTTTCTTTAATGTATTTTTGTACATAATAAACTACTTTGTTACTGCATTTATTGTTACTGATAAGCTAATATATCAAATGTCAAACCTAAAGTCCATGATAACTACTAATGTTGATAAATGAGACGCAACCTTTTGCCGCTTTCGGAAAACATTCTCAGTCTTCTCTTCCTTCTCCGACTCTTCTCCCATGTCAAAACCTCACAGTGTGTTATATTTAAAAACCCAAGCAATCTCACAAACAGTAAACTAAAGCTGCAATTGAAGCAACAACGTTATTTCTAATCGAGCTCTATTTCCTGGCATGAAGTTGACTGTTAGTTCCTGTCGGAGAAGCCATGTGAAGCTTATGTTGACATTAAAAAGACCTTTGTTTTATTTAAATTAGTAATTTATTATATTTGTGTTCCTGGCTAATAAAGCTAATGGTAGTTGAGAAAACGAAGATCCAGAAAAGAAAGACCGAAGATCTAAGATCCCAAAACACAAAAACGAAAGCAACCACAACGACACTGCTTATGAAAAACTGAAGACATCCATGGGCAACATCAAGACATTACTAATCGAACAGTTCGGTAAACCAACTTAATCACAAAGTCTCGGATTGACCATTCTATACCCCTTATAAAACACTAGCAGTACATTGTACATACAGTATCTTAGAAAAATCATGCAAAACAACTTCAGCTATTGAGGCAGTATAAACTGTATGCAGTTTGTTCATAAAATGTGGCTGCACCTCACATAGAAGAACTCTGATTCCCTGATATACATTGGAGACACACCAGTTATGTATCTGACCCAACTAAGGTCTTCCTAAAAGTTTTTCTTTATGACAGGCTAAACACAGTAAATACTAATTGAAGAACTTGGTATAAGGAGGGAGTTTGTGCTAACTTGGCCAGTAACATCTCATGAAATCTGCTCTACTTTGACCTACAGACTGATTATCATGTCAGAGATGAAGGTCCGTAGACTATTTATTTTGTGATCTTACGACTAGATCCGATGCGTATGACTTTTGCAAAAAAACTCAAAAAACAGAAACAGAAGGACCGGATCTGATGCAAGACTGCATGATTTAATTATCCTTTATTGCTCGGGTTTCAGCTAAAGTCATAAGCTAATTTTCCAAATTCAGGCCTTCAAATCATAAAATAACTACAGGCCTAGTTTTCTGACATGACAACTAGTGTGAAGGCTAAAGGAAGGCAGATAATGTAGGCAAAATGAGATTTTAGGCAAATTGGCACATGTAACACCCCTCTCACACCAATACCGGCCTTCAATTGTCCCAATAAATGAAGGTTTCATACCCTAAAGTACATCTTTTTCTACAGATATAAAAGTAAACATACAAACCTTGTAAGGATTCCAAACACCATTCCATCTGCCCCAGCTTCTTTAAGTGCTTTGATATCTTCTTTCATCACTTCAAACTCATCAACAGAGTACAGGAAGTCACCCCCTCTAGGTCTTATCATCACAAACACTAGAATTGGTGTTCTCTGTTTGATAATTCTTAGCATTCCTGTCCAACAAAGAACAATAAATAAACATTCACAAAACAAAACATAATTTAAACAACAAAAAACTAATGAATCAATTGACTTTGTTTAATGAGAGAGATACTTATTTAAGTTTTGTAAATCTGTGGCCCTTGATTCCAGATCGAATTGCAATCTGGAAATGTTGAGTTTTAAGGAGATGGTAAAACCAGAGTACCTACTGCAGCAAGAATGATGATGCCAAGTCTGGGAGTCAAACCTTGCCACATTTTCATTGGTGAGTTAACTGTCACCAGTCCATCCCCACTCCTCTTCAGCACTCTATTGAGGGAGTTAAGGCAGGAGGGAGAATGCAAACAGATTTGAGTAATAGTCAGGTTGAACTAGGGTGAAATTCACCTGCCTATAGATGGTGTGGTGCCACCTTCCATCAGATTGGAGCAGAGTTCCACACGGATAGCACCTATAAGTGGGAAATAAAATGAGGATCCCCGGAGGCCTTGTCCAATACTGGCATTATACATGACTGTTTGTTTACTTAATGAATGATAATCAATCAGTGGAGAAGAAATTAATTTCTTTCTTGATCTATAATTTAATTGACTGCTGTTTACTAGCAAAGAGTGCATGATAATGATTAAGTTTAATTGACTAAATAAAAGTTAAAGTGTTGTTTATTGGGTTCTCATAAATAAAATAGCTCTGTAACCATGCATGTATATTATGTTATGGACATATCCATATTGTCGAATGTGAAGATTAATACTATCACAATGTGAATTCAGCAACAGCAACAGAGTCAAATGTTGCCATTCTTACTGGTGTTAGTACTCACATTTCCTGTTTCTCACCCAACTACAGATGTTTTGGAATTGATAGAACGATGCATTTTTTTCATCACTTACGAAACATTTAGTAAATGATGCTCTTGCCAAACAGTATGGCTAAAATGTCTTCTTTTAAGCAAATGATCCTTGAGATGCATTTCGCCAGCTCTTCCGTCAAGGATTTGTGAATAAAATCTTGAAGAGAGTAAGTTATAGGTGCATAAAATTTGCCTCGACAGCCGACATAATGGCTTGTTTGTGTTGAGTTTGCACTGGAAATCACATACGTAAATCAAGTAGCCAATCGGAATGGGGCTCAAAAGACTCTTTTGTTCTACGACCAATCAGAAAAAAGTCCAGATTTTGGACAACGCAGGTGACTCATATAGTAATTGTATCAGGTGTACCTTTTTCTCCCTCCCTGCTACAAAAGAAAAAGAGAACGCCTGATCGTAGGTTAAACAGCACATTGACTTCCCCACAATAGTTGGAATACTGAAACATTTTGCTCATTCTACTTATATCAAATTATAGACCAGTTAACTGTCCTTTGATTAGCCAATGATAGGGCTGTCATCGGCAGCCAGCAATAGTGAAGATAAAATTATGACCACTGGGAGTTTATTTATACATCCATGGAGGTTCAACAAGAGGACTCAAAGTCCATTACAAAGGTCGACCTGCAGTGGTCAGAGAGTGAAACAATGGAATGGGACAGACACTAGGGGTGGTCACAGCCAGAGTTTTGTTACGTCCCTAGTGGTTCTTTTACGTCCCACAGAGTCTGATTAAGTGACAGTATTGTGAGAAAGGACCTACGGTTTATTGTCCGTATCTGAGAAGACTAGAAAGTCTTAGAACCATTTGCAGATGACATTACAGCAGCATTCCTCAATAACTGAGGCTGGACCAACACTCAGGGTCTTTAAATAGTTATTATTTAAAGACCCTGAGTGTTGGTCCAGCCGGGGTTTGAACCCGCGACCTTCCACACAGTAGTCCAGTGCTCTACCACTGAGCTAACTGGTCATGGTTTGAAGACGGTCGGCATGAAAATGGTTTCTCAAAACTGTAACTCATATGCCTTTAAAAATAAAAATTGCTGAGCTGTTTCAGCTTTTGCATGCTAAAATTAAGTTTTCCATTGATTAGACAGCCGTCTCTGAGTCATGACTTCCTCTCACAAGAGCTGTGGTTATTGGTGACAAACTGTACGTGGTTCGGAAAGCTAGAATATATAAATATATATCTATATACATCTTTATTCGCCATCACAATACAAGTATTAATATTAAATCGCACGAATAAGTATATGGCAGGAGACCTTAGCAAGCCCTACAGGGCTTTTCAGTGAAGATCCCCAGTTAACAGTAACAATACATAAGTTAATAATAAGTGATGGCTAACTTAGAAATATGATAATTTTCTTATGGATTCGTAATAATTACAACATATATTGATTATTCTTCTAGGTACTCTGTATAGACCCATTTCAGATATGACGTCATGTCACATGACTTCATGAACTGGAGGACAACTTCAAGTTTGTTTACAAAATGGCAGCACGAGGCTCTGTAAAGTGAGGGTTTTTACCTGGATATTTCGACGGTTTTCAGTTAAAAGAAAGTAAGCAAAGGTATTTAGAGAAAACAAAAGATGTTAACGGAGAAGATCCTTATGAAATTCAGCAAAACGAGTGGATAGACGATGTGGATTCTTGGCCAAACATGACATACATACACGTTGGGATGTATCTCCTGTTTTCTAAAAGCCCTTACACTGAAGATCAATTAATGAACTACAAAAGCTTGGATTACTATAAGAATTTTGCAAATGGATGGGTTCGAGAAGTTTTCACTTAGAAATTTGGCGAGAATCGTCTCTTGATTGTGAAGGTAAGATACAAGAACTGAGAAACATTGATTGTGACATGTGCATGTGATCATAGCAACTGCCAGGTGCCCTTCATGTCGCAGTTGTTTGCGCGAATCAAACAGGCTTACTTCATATCCTTCTATGTTCTGTCTTTAGGTTAATCATTCTCAGAGGATGTCGGAAAAGCCCCTAACCCCTTGGGTAGTTTGTGAAAAGTCAGGGAAAGTGCTTTCTGCCCACTGTGATTGCATGGCTGGTCTCGGTGAGAGCTGCTCTCATGTTGCTTCGCTTTTGTGGGCTATTGAAGCTGGATGCAAGCGGAGGGATTCCTTGACAGTCACCAAAGAGAAAGCTTATTGGGTTCTTCCATCAGCTGTGAAATCAGTGCCTTATTCCAGAGTAAAGGATATCCAATTTTCCAAAACTCCTTCTAACACTACTTCAGTCATTAAGAGGTCATCTGTTGCAGCTCCTTCAGAGACTGAACTTACTGATTTTTTTAATGGCATCAACAAGTGCTCTTCCAAACCAGCTATTTTGTCCCTAATTCCTGACCATGCAGATTGCTTTGTTCCAAGCCCTGAACTACCTAATGTGCTATCCAATTTGTATGACAAGAGTCTGGCTAATGCAGACTACCCAACTCTACTGAAAAAGGCTGAAGAAATAGTCAAAGAACTCCAAGTCACCAAGAAACAACAGGCACTGGTGGAAGAAAGGACCCGAGATCAGGCAAACTCGAGACTTTGGTTTAGAATGAGGACTGGGCGCATAACAGCATCTAAATTTAAGAACTCCTGTCACACAGATTCCTCTTGCCCATCACATTCCTTGATTATGGGCATATGCTACCCAGAAATGGCTCGGTTTGACACAGAGGCCACCAAGTGGGGCTGTCAGCATGAACAAGTAGCCAGGGAAGCCTACACAAGTTATCAAAAAGGAAAACGCAAGAATTTCAATATGTCCAATTCAGGCCTCTTTGTAAGTACAGACCATCCATACCTTGGAGCATCGCCCGATGGGTTGGTGAGCTGCGAATGTTGTGGAGCTGGTGGTTGTGAAATTAAGGACTTTTCTAGTCACATATCCAATTTATGCAAAAGGATCAATAATCAATTTAATGTTATGCTGCGCTTTCGAAAACTTATACCCAGGGACACCCTATTTAAGCTTTACAAAGCGTACATTTTACCGTATTTTGACTATTGTTCTTCAGTTTGGCATTTTTGTGGGACGCGAAATACGGATAAGCTAGAGGCGCTAAACAAGAGAATACTTAGACTTATACTTGGGGATAACTTGTCTCCGTATGATAGCCTTCTCACTAGGGTCAATACTAATTCCTTATGCAATAAGCGCATTCAGAAACTCCTTATATTATTATATAAGAGCCTATTTTTCACTCATTTTCCGGCTTATATGAAAGATATGTTTTCACTTCGGTCCTCTTCTTATAATCTTCGCGGTGATAACATACTGTCACTTAGAAAACCTAGAACAACTAGTTATGGCCTTAATTCGTTTTCTTACTTCTCACCTAAGCTATGGAATACACTGCCTAACTCTATCCGTACAAGTGCATTTACTGATTTTAAGAGGGAAATCCAGGGCCGTATCTTTGTGTAATCGCTTTCGCTTATTTTCACTTTTGCTGTTTAAATTTCTAATGATATGTAATATATACTTGTAAATACTGTGTATTTTAGTTGTTTTGTATAGTAGTACTTTCTTTTTATGTTTTCTCGAAGATATTAGCTCTTGCAAGCTACACTGAAATTCGAGAGAAAATAAAGTTTATGTATGTATGTATGTATGTAAGGTATTGATTTGTGCTTGAAGTTTTTTTATTTGTCTGTGATATGTTGCTGGTTGTAACATTGTTGTCCTTCTTAATTAATAAAATATGGCATATAATTTTGTTTTTTTAGTGTCCATTTTGTCACAAGAATGATGACATATCCACATCTGCCCAGGACAAAAATTTCTGCTTGGAGGTGACAGCAACAGGAGCACATCGACTCAAGCAAAATCACCAATATTATTACCAGGTACAATGGATAAAAAGTTTAATCGTATACATCAAACCTTTCAAGATAATTTTTCCAATTTGTAGAACTGTGTGACAATTTTTAGACTATGATGCTAAATTGTAAATAGTGTTAAACTTTTGATCTTTCTGTAACTTTTTCAACTGGTCCAGTTGCAGCTGATGTGCACAAACCTGAAATACATTGACTTTGTTGTTTGGACCAAAAAGGGTCTTTTTATTGAGAGAATTTTTCCAGACAGAATGTTCTGGGAGGAGAAAATGGAAAACCATTGGAAACAAGGACTGATGAGAGGTGTTTCTTTTCATGAGAGATAACTGATGGTTTTGTTATGAGGTGTTTAGATCGATCGTACAGGCACTTGACAATACCGCGTTTTACAGATTGCGGGTGGTGTGAATCATACGCTAGGTACTGGTCAGTGTGTGTAGGCTTTCTGTAAACACTGGTAGAGAGGTATCCATTCGAATCCTTGATGATCAACATATCAAGGAAGGGAGCACTTGACAATACCGCGTTTTACAGATTGCTGGTGGTGTGAATCATACGCTAGGTACTGGTCAGTGTGTGTAGGCTTTCTGTAAACACTGGTAGAGAGGTATCCATTCGAATCCTTGATGATCAACATATCAAGGAAGGGAATTGAGTTGTCATTCTCAGTTTCCATTGTGAAACGGATCGTCGGCTATTGACTATTGAGGTGTTGTAAGAACGAGTCAACTTTGCCTGTACGATCGATCTAAACACCTCATAACAAAACCATCAGTTATCTCTCATGAAAAGAAACACCTCTCATCGGTCCTTGTTTCCAACAGTTATCCGTTTTCATTTGTAAAAAATCTTACGAAAACTAAGGGACGAACAACCACTAAAGAACCTGAACCCAAAATTAAATCTACTGTGGTTCTGCCATACGTCAAAGGCACATCGGAGGCTCTTCACCGTTGCCTACAACAACAAGGCATATGGCCTGTTTTCAGATTTGACACAACTCTTAGATCACACCTAGTACGACCTAAGGACATTGTTGATCCAGTAAAACAAGACGGAGTAGTCTACAAGATTCCCTGTGAATGTGGTAAGGTTTATATTTGAGAGACAGGAAGATCTATGCAGCCATGAACGGATTAAGGAACACGATAGAGACATACGGCTTGCTCGAACCCAATCCTCCGCCGTTTCAGAACATAGCAACATGACCGGACATTATCCGCTCTGGGATGAAGTTAAATTTATTGACTGAGACCCACATTGGTACACCCGTAGAGTTAAAGAGGCTATTCACATAAGACTTCACCCTAACAACATCAACAGGGACAGTGGAATTGAAATTCCTGAAGCATGGATGCCCATGATCAAACAACACAACAGCTGATCAGTACCAAAGCAGACCACTGAGGGAACAATTTCTAGTCTGAACGGCAAGGATCAAAATCCTCCAATCAACAACAGCCTAAGCAAGGATCGAAATGCACCAATCACCACCAGCCACAGTGCTTCTTATACTCACATGTAGCCAGTCGACACCATTGCCTGATGAAGACCA
>JAEMWC010000001.1:1422500-1465000 GCA_016490735.1 Pachyseris speciosa | reverse complement strand
GGCACTTCTCTCATGTTCTTAAAAATCCTGGCTTGCACACATCCTGAAAAGGTGATCATGTGACTTATACACCAGTCATTTGAAACTCCCACCACCCCCATTCGGGCTTGAGCGGGGCATTCACTTTTTTATGCAAGTGAAAGCAAGTGAAGTCCCTGGTCCTCGGGGACAAAAAAAGTGAGTGGTGCATTCCCCCGCCCCCACTGTTCCATGCATATGTGGTACTCCCTTTGTAAAACAGCTTATTATTGCCAAGTGTAACACAGGTTAAAAAACATTGTTGCCAGCCATGAAATAAACACATTACTTGCAAAGGCCCCTCAATGCACAATGAATGCATGTAAGTCAAATATCTTTATGGGTCCTTTATTGTAAAACTAGTTTCAATGATACTTCGTGATAAAATGACAATGAAATGCAACAGACATCTGCACCTTTTGCTGGTCATTACCAAAAAATAATAAAATGCTTTGGGTTAAAAGCACATGCATACTGGAACGATTCTTTCAAGTTTCATTTGACAACAATTAATAAAGCTTTAATCAAGCGCAAGCACACCGGAATGATTCTTTCAATATTCTCATTCGACAACAATGAGTCAAGTGCATATGTTGTGGTTTAAATTTTTTTTGGTTTGAATTTTTTCAAACTGGTTTAAATTTTTGAAACTGGTTTAAAATTTTCAAACCAGGTTGAAATTTTCAAACCAGTTTATATATCAACTGTCTAAAAAGGGATTTTCCCTTTTTGGGGTGTAGTTAAAAAAATAGGGGCTTGGCTTTTTAGGGGGGTTCAAAAAGAATAAAATGCAAAATAAAAAGCTGAATTTGTGTCTTTACTTTCCCTTGTCTTATTCTCCCTGAATACCTTGCTATCCCCACCCATCCCCACCGTTACCTTCACCCTATACCCACTAATGTGATTACCTATTTAGGCCCCAGCTACCCCCTCCCCAATAGTTGTTACCATTATTTTTCTTTTTAAATCTCACTGTCATTACCACTTGACCATGAAAGCAATAGATGCAAGTGCTCACATATTTATTGTAATTATCGGTTATTCACCCCAAGCTCCTCTCATTTAAATTTTAATTTATTCATCATGTGCATGTGCAACTAAACATGCACTTAAAATGGCAGACTCAACATGCGATCGTAACTGTGTAAACAAAGCAGATTTCTACAGAGAAAAAAGCCAACTTAAGACAAAAGACTCTCAAATAACCTTTTATATAGAAGATGACTTCTACAACAAAGCCAAGAATTTCTTGAAGGAGAAAACGGAGAAACAACTTGGCCTTTCAAGAAACAAGGATCGATCTGATTCAACAGAAGAATTAACTAAATGGGAACAACAAACAGTGAGTCGAAAGAAATGGGTTTACCTAAACGGCAAACTCTTCACAGCAAACAGCAAAAAAATTGTTTCAAAACGGGAGCTGTTTCAAGTCTTGTGCCAGGCATGGAAAAGTGGCTCCAAGAAAATTGCGCAGAAATCAGCCAGAAAGTTGTTAACTCATTCGTGAAATTGTGCCCATATCACGCAGAGAAAAAGCCAATAACAAGCCGTGTAAAGAATGTCAACCAACCAATGGAAGCTCCAACTTTCCTGTCTTTGATAGAGATTGATTTGATGGACTTTCGCAAGTGCCCTTGCGACTGCAAAGAATGCCATACCTGGGTGATGAATGTTATGGATCATCACACAAAGCATGTTGCCCTTTACCCATTGGCAGCTAAATCTAGGGAAAAAGTACTGGATGCCTTACAGCAACACTGTCACACATACAGATATCCTAAAAAAAATTGTATCCGACAATGGAAAAGAATTCTGTAATAAGAATATCGAGACATTTTGCAAAAACAATGGGATAACTTTGAAACATGGAGCACCAAGAACACCAACAACACAAGGTTTAATTGAAAGATCCAACAGGTCATGCAAGGAGGACATGCATACTCTAATAGCAAGCACAGCTACAGAGGTTTCAAACTGGTGCAAGAAGCACGGTGAAATTTCGTACACCAGAAATATAACCTACCACACTGCCATTAAGACATCTTCATATGAAGCAGTTTATGGAATCAAACCACACAGGGAACTGCTACAACAAAGCGTGGAAATTATTTCTGAAACAAACACTCCACAGGTAGAGGACTCAAACCTTAATTTAGAACAAAGTGCTAGTAACAGCCCTGAAGTTGAAGCTGATCATGATCTATCACAACCTGAAGAACGCCAAAGAAAAAGGCGTAAAATTTCTGAAAACCAAGCAACATATAACAAGAAAATGGTGCAACAAAGTAAAAAGAAAGCTAGCAAAAATCCAGCCAGTTTAAAGTTGGAATGTAGTTTCCATAAAAATAGACAAAGTCGATAAACCATCACCATTCTACCCTAACATGCTTTTAGGTAAAATAACTGAAATTAAATGAAGAATGATCCTCGCAGTTGTGAACGCAATTTATGCAATTGCGAAAAGAAGCCTGAAAAAAATTCAGGACCGTTGAAGTCCTGAATTTTTTTCAGGCTTCTTTTCGCATTGCATAAATTGCGTTCACAACTGCGAGTGTCATTCTTCATTTGATTCCATTTCCCCAGTTCATATATGATTCATTTCATATATCATTCACATAACTGAAATTGAAAACCATTATGCCGGTGTAGTGACCAGGTTTGGCAAAATCCAAACACTTATTTCTCCTACAAGGTTAAACCTTTGCACAGCTACCAATCTTACTTTTGATTATTTCCAAAGAATTTTTTTTACATCAGCTTGTAAACAGGCCAATTTTCAAAATGAATAATTTCCATAAAAAAATAAATTCCATTGTAGTAATTAAGTAAATGTGTAAGAATAATATTTGTATACTATGTGTTCTTGAAAAGGTTAGACAAATATTTAATATGAATCTTGTATTGAGGCAAGACATAGTTGAAAATATTGTTACAAAAAGACTCATTAAAGAATATAAAAGTTTTCTATTTTTCTACATATAGTTACATAATTATTATTGAACTATGGTATGCTTCTGTTTTACCCCAATCCAATATTCTAATAATGTCTGCACTAACCCTTACCTTCAATACTAACCCCACAAAGTAAGTTTTTAACCCTGATCACTGAGCTGAGCACTTAACCCTGAAGGACTAAACCGTAGGCCCCATCTCATCTCTCTCTCTCTCTCTCTCTCTCTCTCTCTCTCTCTCTCTCTCTCTCTCTCTCTCTCTCTCTCTCTCTCTCTCTCTCTCTCTCTCTCTCTCTCTCTCTCTCTCTCTCTCTCTCTCTCTCTCTCTCTCTCTCTCTCTCTCTCTCTCTCTCTTTCTCTCTCTCTCTCTCTCTCTCTCTCTCTCTCTCTCTCTCTCTCTCTCTCTCTCTCTCTCTCTCTAAAGATTGAAAGTCGGGCATTTTGGTCACGTTCAAGTCTCTCGCTCATAACTTTTACAGATTAATAAGGAAAGCGTTTTCCTTAAGTGCTACAGCGTAGTTTTAATTGATCTAAAACATGTTTAAGTCTTACCGTTGTCGCATAAAAATTAAATTTTTTACGAATTTTTTTCTTCGTCTTACGTTGCAAAAGTTCCCTACGTCGTGGAAAGACCAAAATAAAGCATTTCTCAGTATTTTTTACGTGGTTAGCAAGATATCCAGCCCTTAAGACATATTCTGAGCATTCTCTCGCTTTCCAAAAGTTAATCTCTCCACATGTTTTCACGCTCGAAAAAATCTTGTGAAAAGATATACGTTTTGTTAGACCTGCGACGTTTACTCGATATCAAACATTATCAAAGCAACAATTCTTACCGCTTTAGACGATATTTTCTAAAATTCGCAAGCCTATAACAACATTAAGGTTGAAACATCTTCAGCAACGTAACAGCCTTATTTTCAAAATCAATGACTGTACAAAATAAACATTAAATATTTATTTTCAATTTTTTTTATTACGGGCCTCTACCGGTAGTTTAAGTTGCAAAAGTGCCCTATTTAGAGAATGTAGCAAAAAATAAATGATCAGTATGTATTTTACACTTTTAGAGAAAAGTATAATTCTTCAGGGTACACTAATGTACACACAGTTAATTCCACATTATTTTCTATGTAGTCGACGGCTTTTTTTATTCCCAAAACGTTTTAGGGCACTTTTGTAACGGTCGTAGAGTGAGCTTCAATCTTTCCGTAAATTTAATCTTCACTATGAGTTAAGATATCTACTTAACCTTTAAAGCTTCATAAACTTCAAGGGGCGATGACACTGTTGTTTTTCCGGCGTTATTTGCTCCAAGAAAAGTTCGACTCGTACAAGAAGACTCGACCCTTAGGTTAAACCCCTAAATCTGTACCCTTACCTTTGGCGTTCTAAAGAAAATCTGTTGGTAATCGATTCTCAACGAAAAAGCGTTTAAAACTGAATAATAATAATAATAGAAGATCGGTGTCAGTCTAGAGACAGAAATGTTGCAAGAGCCAGCCCTTTTTTTATTTTTATTTTTTGAATAACACCTAGTGAGCAGCACACAAAAAGAGACCCTGAAAAACACCCACAAACAAATGCGCGCATGATATAACGTACGTAAATCCTGCGTTGCAAAATGTGCAATAGTTAGTTTTGAGGGTCACGATTTAACGTTACTCTTACCTTTGGCGTGCTAAAGAACATCGTCTCAACGAAAAAGCGTTTAAAAGCAATAATAATAGAAGATCGGTGTCAATCTAGAGACAGAAATGTTGCAAAAGTAGCCCAGTTGGGGTCAGCAAAAGTTTTAGGAAAGTTGTTGAGGCCTAAGGATAAAGAAAATAGCTGGCCCTGGTGCATGCGTGACTGAGTTTATTACCAGTTTATTACCATGCAAGGTATTTTTATGATAATAACAACCCCCCCACCCCAACCCCCCCCCCCCCCCCCCAAAAAAAAAAGAGTTGACTGGCCCCACCCAACTCCTTACCAGGAAAAAACATTAAAAAGCATCACTGTTTTCGTGGCAACAACAAAAACGACTAAAAGGCATATAAAAGTTTTTTTTAATTTGTATCTCAGAGATTGTAGAGTAGTAAAACCTAGTACTGGCCTTTCATCTACAAGGAAAATGCATAGTGTACATACTTTTCGTCTCACTTGATTAACTTAATGAAGGTTGCACCCTCGTGAGTGTGAGAGAAGGAACAGTACTAGTTCTTCATGTTTGTAAACACGATGTTTGTAAACATTACCAAGATTTCGAATTCAATAACACTAAACTATTACTACTGCTTCCGCAAGGTACGGTGGTTGTTAAGGACAGGGGTTCTGGAAAGAAGGTTATCAAGGAAAAAAACAGGCTTTGTGTCTCCTTTTCAAAAACTTTGGAACTACCGCGGTATTTAAAAACTGTTGTGATGAATAATTGTTATACCACTACAATATATATAAGTTAAATTCCTCTATAACACTTTGGGGTCGTTCTGGTTTAGGTTTCAAGCATTTTAAAAGTCTGACAAATAGTGAAATTTTCGAGCTTGATCTTCAAACCGCACGAGGTCAATATGGTTAACAAAAATGCATATGTATGGATATGTATCACAACAATTGAAACAACCAATATAGCATTCAGACATTACAGCAAAATTATGACACGAAAGCAGTGTTAAACGCAAGAAAATGCATGTTCTGTTTGTTTTGAGTTTGTTGTTATTGCTTCACTCAGGGAGACGTTCTGCCACCAATCACAAAGTACATACACACCAAATCAATCCATCTGAAAACCGTTCTTGCGAGATTTATAGATTTTATAGATTGACTTGAAAAGAAGTCATAACCTTAAAACACACTTGATATTTTTCTTACGTTTTGCCAGCAACAGCTATCTGGCGAGAGTTTGTATCGATGATCATATGAAACAGTGGCTCTGTGAGGTACATCAGCTTAGTTTACATATTAGACTGTTAAAACCGAGCTAACCATCGACCGGTTAGCTCAGTGGTAGAGCACCGGACTAGCGTGCGGGTGGTCGCGGGTTCAAACCCAGGCCGGACCAACACTCAGGGTCTTTAAATAATTGAGGAGAAAGCGCTGCCTTCTGTTGTAATAACATCGGCAAATGGTTAGACTTTCTAGTCTTCTCGGATAAAGACGATAAACCGTAGGCCCCGTCTCACAACTCTTCAAAATTGATTCTATGGGACGTAAAGGAACCCACACACTGTTCGAAAAGAGCAGGGAACGTAGCTCCCGGTGTGGTGGTCTCTCTCTTCTGATGGTTAAATGCTTGGAGATATTAGCTGCACAAGCTACTCTAAAATCCGAGGGTAAATAAAGTAATGTATGTAATGTGTGTATCCCTTTACTGGTTATTCCAGCAGTAAACAACGGAACAAGTTACGTCAAAGTTGAGGTTTTCATGAACACCAAAGTGGCTGTGTTGATAGCTTATTTTAAATTTCTGAATAAACAGAGAACTAAATTTCATGATATTTAACAATTTGATTGTGCGATCGATATTTCTATCGCGTGATAGCTGATGAGGGCACAGCCCGAATCAGCTATTACGCATCTCATCTGGCAGAATGGCTATTGTTCTCGGACATTTACTTGCAGTTCAAGAAACTTCCCAGGACTGTCATATTGCTCGTTATTATTCATAGACGCACGAGAAGCACGCATTTCATTGGTTGCTATGCACGCGCGACAACGCTCATCAGTATGGAGCAGCCGAACAGTACAAATAATGGACACTGCCTTCCACTCTTTTCTCTTTAGTTCACTAAAATCACATATTTGCGCGCAATACCTTTAAACGAAACGAAAAGATGCTCATCCGTTAAACATATCAACCACCGTTAACTTATCAGCCACCTTTATTCGAGCAAGGAATTATAACGATTGTGAAATCAAAGAGTAAATGCGCGTCCTGTATATCACAAAAATGTCTTAACTTCTCGAACTAACTTTGCGCAAGCGAGGGTTTGTGACAATTGTGGAATAAAACAGTTGTTCGCGCGAGCGTAGAGAGCCCAAGGAAGCGACAAGTGAGAAAGAATGGCAAATATTTTTTTTCATTTTGATTATGTATTTTGATTATCTACTATAGTCGTTCAAAACTAAAATTTTAGTAAGTAAATTATCCAAATCCTCCTCATAGACACTTCGAAAACGCGAAGAAGCGGGCTCCGTTTTGTTGACAACGCTCCTCACTATCTAACACAGAATAGATAGCGAGTAGCGTCGCCAATCAGAGAACCGCATTCGTGATAGAACGCTAGTAGATTTATACTAATTAATATTAGTATATACCACACAAGTGAATAGTGCTTTTCGCGCGATCTCAGTGATTGGTTAACTCGGAGGTTAAGCAATGTTCTATTCACCTCCAAGCAGCCGGCGCGCAAAATGTTAAAATCCTCGACCGCTTGTTGGTATTTTGTCACACATAGAGTAATGTTTTGGTCCGCAAGTTATTCAGCTTGTGTGGTATATACTAAAACAATTATTTACCTCAGTGTCTATGAAAGTGGTGCACTATTCACCTCCACTTCGGTGAATAATTGTTAATTATTTATCATAGTAATAATAAAACATATATAAGACAATAACGCCAAAACGAGAGCACCAACTAAATTCTAAGAAAAGGAACAAAACCGTGTTGAGCCTTGAGCCATTCTCTAAGGAAGAAGAACTTCGTAAATAGTAATTTATTTCCATTCAGACAATTCGTACTCAGAAACAATTTCCGATGGCTTTAGTGTGGTAAGGTGGTCCACTTTACAAAAGGTTTAAGCAATGCTTGCAAGAAGAAAGAAAGAACAACGGTTTATGTTTAGACCCGTTCAAAGGTGCCTTCCTTCCTTCCGTGATTCACGGACCTGTTGAAAGAACTTGAATACCACATAGAATTCCCAAATAAGACCCTTCGAATATAAACCACCCGAATTCTAAGCGCAAAAAAAAGCCTCCTATCTGATAAACCACTCTGTGTTTTAAGCCCCATGCCCACAGAAATTAGCTAATCACTGTCGTGGCTACTCTGCCGTATATATTCTATTTTGTTTGTTTTTTCTTTATTGTATTAACTCGAACAACAAAAATCTTAGTCTTATCGCCAGCTTAAAAGCACAAGTCCAAAATAGTGAGGAATCATGTGTAAGAAGACGTTACTATAAATAATGAAAGCGAAAAAAAGAATAAACTAAAGTGAGATTTCGCAGATGCTTTTGCCGTAAAACGCACTTAAAATTTTTAAAATATTTTTTTCTGGAAACTGTACATACGAAATTAATCTTTCATTTGGCTTGAAAAAACATTGAAAAAGATATCCTGGCTAAAACAACGGCGACGGGCTGTATTAAAATATGTTTAAGCCCTAATATGCTTTCAGTAGGGAGCATTCTATCATGGGGCAAAAATGCCGTATTGAAAGTGGTCTAATGTGACTAAAGTGCCCGTAGCCAAAATGCCCTATTGTGACGAAAGTGCCCTAATGTGACGAAAGTGCCCGTAGCCAAAGTGCCCTATGTGACGAAAGTGCCCTATGCCACGTTGCAAAAGTGCCTTACGAGGTAAAAGTGCCCTATAGAACGTTGCCAAAGTGCCCGAAGGTGGCAAAAGTGCCCGCTTTTACGTTGCAAAAGTGCCCTTCAATCTTCCTCTCTCTCTCTCTCTCTCTCTCTCTCTCTCTCTCTCTCTCTCTGTCTCTCTCTCTCTGTCTCTCTCTCTCTCTCTCTCTCTCTCTCTCTCTCTCTCTCTCTCTCTGTCTCTGTCTCTCTCTCTCTCTCTCTCTGTCTCTCTCTGTCTCTCTCTCTCTCTCTCTCTGTCTCTCTCTGTCTCTCTCTGTCTCTCTCTCTGTCTCTCTCTCTGTCTCTCTCTCTCTCTCTCTCTCTCTCTGTCTCTCTCTCTCTCTCTCTCTCTCTCTCTCTCTCTCTCTGTCTCTCTCTCTCTCTCTCTCTCTCTCTCTCTCTCTCTCTCTCTCTCTCTCTCTCTCTGTCTCTCTCTCTCTGTCTCTCTCTCTCTGTCTCTCTCTCTCTCTCTCTCTCTGTCTCTCTCTGTCTCTCTCTCTCTCTCTCTCTCTGTCTCTCTCTGTCTCTCTCTCTCTCTCTCTCTGTCTCTCTCTCTGTCTCTCTCTCTGTCTCTCTGTCTCTCTGTCTCTCTGTCTCTCTCTCTCTCTGTCTCTCTGTCTCTCTCTCTCTCTTCTCTCTCTCTCTCTCTCTCTCTCTCTCTCTCTCTCTCTCTCTCTCTCTCTCTCTCTCTCTCTCTCTCTCTCTCTCTCTCTCTCTCTCTCTCTCTCTCTCTCTCTCTCTCTCTCTCTCTCTCTCTCTCTCTCTCTCTCTCTCTCTCTCTCTCTCTCTCTCTCTCTCTCTCTCTCTCTCTCTCTCTCTCTCTCTCTCTCTCTCTCTCTCTCTCTCTCTCTCTCTCTCTCTCTCTCTCTCTCTCTCTCTCTCTCTCTCTGTCTCTCTCTCTGTCTCTCTGTCTCTCTCTCTCTCTCTCTCTCTCTGCTTAGGCCTAAATCAGTAACCTGAGGGCTTAACCCTAATTACTAAAAGAGTCACGTAGTTCCTAGCCTTAGATCAACAGGTAACGATTCCAAATAAGTGCTTGTTTGAAAATGAAAACTGAAAAGTTAACTGGTTTGAAAATTTCAACCCAGTTTGAAAAATATCAACCAGTTTGAAAAATTTAAACTGGTTTAAAAAAAAATTCAAACCAAAATAAATTTAAACCATAACGCATACAATATCATGGAAAATATACCTACCTTTGTCTATCAAATTTTTTACACCTTCGGCTACAACAGCCTTCTTTGGTCCATCATGGCAATAACAAACTTTGCAAAGCATTTAACTCCCTTCAATGATCCAGACTGGGATCCACGATCGAGTACGTCAAGAAAACAACCATAATATCTGCAAATTATGAGGCACGAAAAAGGAAAACCGTTGACCAAGGAGTGACTGCCCCGCTTATTCCCCTGGTAAGGGATGCGAAGACCATGACTTCCAGCGAATTCCCCTCTTACCGGGGAACCAAAATGGAGTGTATCTGAAGTGAAAGTCCCCGCAATCCCCTGCTAAGCCCCGAATTAGGGGGGGGGGGGGGGTGCGGGGGTTTCAAATGACTGGTGCATTAACGGTATACAGATCTTTGTCCATTGAGTTGCCATGATGTACAGTGCTCTTGGAATACCAACAAATGAGTACATGCACAAAGCCAAGTATGCTTGAAACATCATCTATTGCATGTCCACACAGTCACCTCTAGGGTATAAATTATAGGACTAACTTGCTCGTAAGAAGTAAAAATTAAAAGGAAATTCTAAGTATTAGTAATCCTTGAGTCCAGTGTTCCAGATAAGAGGGGGTCTCAGGTCAAAAACCCTACAAGGTCAGGTACATGACCCAACAATTTATAGAAAATTTATAATGGTTTGAATTTGAATTGTTAGAATTCCTTGTTGACACCCTGCCTTAAAATCTTAACTGGAACCCTGGACTCACAACAATGTACATGTTACTGTTGCAGCAGTATTATCATACAAGGATCTTATACTGTAACTTTGGAGTCCTCCAAAGCTCACTCAAATGCTGCTGTGCAGCTAGACTACTACATGTAAAATTTAATGATCCTGAGCTAAAAATAGTTGTTGGGGCAACACAGAAATCTTTCCCATGAATATTTTATTGATGGCTCCATGAGAATGTATAGTACATCTTTTGTACATCAATATTTGGATGTGCATGAAGCTGTAGTTTCTTCTCAGTTTCAGGCATTGAGTCATCAGTTTCCAAGAAAAGGTAAGTTAAAGACCAGTGTGGAATAATCAGTTGAATGCTACTGTAGGTTATTTTGTGACATAACAATCAAAGAATAGAAATACACACACCAAGCTGAGTGAAAATGTGAGACTGCATTACACTCATGAAAAGCTTATAAAGCAATTAACCAAACTGATGAATGCCTGGATTTAGAGAGAAGAAAATACAACAGATGATCACTCATTGCAAAGTTCTGTGGTACAGTTGTATATTGGGATATTCAAACAATATATATCTTGCTGCCAGTTGATTTTAAATAAACATGATTAGAAGTAATTTTAATACATGTACATGTAAGTCCTCATTGCTCAAACCCTTATATGCCAGTCATACATTTCTTGATTTCTGATCTAGTGTTTTCTGCAAAATTGGCAATAGCTAAGAAAGTGACAATAGCCCTTGCATTTTTGGGTGTTGGTCAATGCCATGTTAGTGAGCCTGGTGTGGGTCCAATTCTGATTTCTGATAGCTTTAAGGGGTGTGGCATGTCTTTTCTCATTTATTTACTGGAAATGTTCATTGTACTGTGTTTCAAAATTGTAATTTAACTTGACCTCTCTCTTGTTCAGATGCTAGGGATCCATAACATAACTCACATTTGTATGAAATTAGGTCTACACTGTACATGCATGTCGAACATGAATTTGGTTTGAAAGGATCAATTGTTGTTTATTTCAGGGATCCACTGGCTGTACTAAAAGCCCTTGCTTCAACTGTCAAACCAGTTAGTATATTTAAATTTGCATACATTTATACAATCAAAGGAATTTTTCTTTAGTTATCATCTACAACAATAAATAATATATTATGTTAGTCAAGTCTGCTCATTAACATTCATGAAAACAATGCCCAAGGGTATTCTTTATTTGAAAACTAAGCGCCAAATGCTTGTAACTGATGTAAGACAACACGGAACATCTCAGATCAGTTAGACAAAATGCACAATATGTCTTTGATGATTTTGATACCATTATTCATGATATCTTACTTAACAAGCTCTACCATCTTGCATCATATCTGAAAAATCATACACAAACAGCACAAATTGAACCTGGCATTTATCAAATAAAGCTCTGATCTCCTGTGGTGTTCCCCAAGGGTCTGTTTTAGGCCCATTGCTTTTCTTACTGTATGTTAACGATATGTATCAGTGCTTAAATACATGTTTAAATAAATTCAACTTTTATCTCTTTGCCAATGATACTAATATACTATTTGCTAACAAAAATTTGAAGACTCTAGAAACAACTTCAAAATCTTAGTGACTGGCTTATATCCAATAAATTAACTCTTAAAATGTCAAAAAATCTAACTTTGTATTATTTCACCCCAACCAAAAGAGGCCTACTTATTACTGCAATATCAATATATTTGATAGCGAGAGGAATGAAAACGTTAGCCTTGAGTCCAAAGATCACATTAAATATCTTGGCATTATAATTGATAAAAATCTCTCGTGGAAATTCCATATTGATGCCGTTGCCACAAAAATCAGTATTTAAAACTAATCAGTCTGTTGGAAAAATTACGCCATTTTGCACCACGACATGTACTTTTAAATGTTTACCAGTCACTAATCCATCCTTACCTAACTGACGGGCTTGCTTCCTGGGTTCAGTCATCAAAGACTCATCTTAACCCTTTTGCTCCTGAACATTTTGCCAAAAAACACCTTTTAAAGCTTGTCGAGCCATTTTCTGGTCAGAATCTAGCCGAAATGAACCAAAACTGCCTAAAACTCTGTTTCCTGGTAGAGCTCCTGGCGTCCTTCTGTTCCTGATGCTTAATTTGAGCTTTTAAAGTTCGGGCATGCGCAGAAAGAACATTTTCGGTGGTGTAGGAGTCAAAGGGTTAATAAAATTTAAATTCTGCAGAAAAGAGCGCTTCACGTGATTTGCTTTGCAGACAGACGTGTTCACACAATTCCTTTTTTTGCCGATGCAAATGTTCTACCCTTGTCCTTTCTCTACTATGAGTCAGTCTCCAGCTTAATGCATGATATCAACAATAGTAATGCTCCCTCAAACATCTTGAAACTATTTTATTAAACTTCCAGTATCCATTTATACATGTACAACCCACAATCATCCACCTCAGGCAAATTCTTTGTCCAAAGCAGTAGATTAGAAATACAAAAATGCTCTTTTTCGCATTTTGGCATAACACTTTTGAATGATATACCACACTGTGTAAGAGACCTACCTAAGAGAGCATTCAAAAGAAAATTTAACCAACTTCTCTTTGACATTTTCGAAAATGAAAATGATTATATTGAAAGGCCTATAATAGTGCAAAAAGTAAGATGATTTAACCCATTGACTACCAGCCGTTTTTACGTTTTCGGAGTGATTTTCCACCTATAAATGATGAATAGCATTTTGTGACTCTTTATTTGAAACTACCAGGGAAAAGTGGTGCTGTCCTAAGACACTGGAGGCTCAAGGTTTCTGAAAACTTCATTTTGACGTAGCTATTTTTCATCCGTGAAGCAACAACAATGGCCCAAGTTCGGTTTGCTTGCGATTTTTGCTAAGTTTACAGCCATTTTTCATCTTTAGCGGATTCCTGATGAGCATCATTAAGCATGACGGTAGCTAAGAGTCCACTTTCTCAAAGAATTGAGCAAGGTGATGTACTTTTTTGTCGAATTTGGCTTGTTACTCAACGAACTGGGAATTTGGCCAGTTGGACACTTAGTACCTTTGGGACTTGACTATTGATGAATTTCTTGACCTACCGCCGCATATTTTGGAATTTGTGAGCACTGAAGATGACCACAAGCAGGAAATTTTGGCGGTAGGTCGGAGTGGCTGTAGACTTATATGTGAAAGAATTGGGGGTAGGAATGGGCGCTGTCAAAAATCCTCGTTATTTCCCAGCATGCAATGCGTTTGAGATGTTGAAAATGTCAGGAAGGCCCAAATGCACTGGAACAAAAGGGAGAAGAATATGAACAAAAAAAGTCATTTCTAAACTAGAACAAGGACTGAATTTTGTTATGATGGTTGAAGTTTGGTTTTTCGACGATGATTTCCTTAAAAAACATAAAGGCAAAAAGGGGCATTTTTGTCGTTTCTCTTTGACATGAAAAACGGTCAGTTTCATTCTTGTCCAAACTCAAAAGGCCATATTTGGTAAAAGTCGCTACGTTTCTTGCATTTATTGGATATCCAAATTTAAAGGACATTCCATTTCGTGCTCACAACTAACAGTTAAGGCAATATTCGTGCGATTGAGAAAGTTGCAATGTTTTGAAGTATGGGAGTATTTTATGGCCAGTTTTGGCCGGCATGGGTGCCAATGGGTTAAATAGCCAAAAATCTCCTCACTTCATTCTCGTACTACAGTGTATTATCTTTTTTCTTTTCTGGCATTTCCTTACTTCTTATTAGTTCTGTCTTAATTGTTTTTGAATTTCTTTCCAATTGCATTGTTAATTTAATCTTAAGTTATAATTGTAAGTCTGGCCTGTCTAGATTAGCCTTAGCTACCTGCGGGCCAGCTAACTCTTTTCTACAATTTTGTAAAATAAAGCTGCTTGTTGTTGTCATAAACAGCACACAAGATGCCCATGTGACTCTGAAATAGTGCATATTATGGTTGACTTTGCTTAATTGTAGCTCTTAGTACCCGTGTTCTTGCTTAATCATAGCACTCAAGAAGGTTCCTTGGCTTGAAAACAGTGCACAACATTCTTGGTTGACTTTAAAACATCACACAGCCACCTTGTTTACCTTAAGTCAGCAAGCAAAGTTGTCCGACTTGAAAACGGCACTCAAAAGATTTAGGGTTATTGCTAGGTTTAGGGTTGGAGTTAACATTAGGGCTAGGGTTACCATTGGGGTTAGGGTTGGGGTTAGAGTTAGGGTTAGGCCTAGGGTAAGGTTTAGGGTTAGGGTTTATTTACACTTAGGCCTAGGGTCAGTGGTAGTGTTAATTGGTTAGAGTAAGTGGCGTTGTTTGAGTCTGAATCAGCTTAAAGGGTTCCTCTGAGTCGAAAACAGCGCACAGGTTCCTTGGTTGACTTTAATTTTGTTTGGTAAAGGTTTTGGCCTATATAAGCACAGTGCTGAAGAGGGTTGTTTGGCTTATAAATGGTGTACAGCAGCCTCAGTTGACTCTACATTTGAAGAGGCTAGTGGAAAACCCTCCTAAGTGACTATTTAAGTCAAAAAAATTTTTTCGTCAAAAGTGCCCAATTTTTTGCATATGACCTTCAATTTACTTATTTATTTATATTTATATTTTACTTATTTAAATTGGCGAAAAAACAGCAAGGCATTGTTAAGTAAGTAAATTGAAGGCCATATGCAAAAACTCGGGCACTTTCTACGAAAAAAAATTTTTGACTTAAATAGTCACTTAGGAGGGTTTTCCACTAGCCTCTTCATTTATTTAGTGCACGAAAAGCTTGCTGACGACTGAGAAATAAATTATTTAAGACAGCTATTTTTACTTGAAGAAAGTTTTTGGTCAGAAACAGCTCCTGTTTGTAAGCAACACTGAAAATTCAAGTTAATGATGTTAAAGGGCAAAATTTAAGAGTCAAAAGAGTGAGTATTTTCCGTCGTTTTCATTTCTCAGAGCTTTGACTGGACTTGCGCATGCTTTGGGCGTTTGAAACGTTTTTGGTGGATTCGTTTTCATTGCAAATGGAAGAAATGGAAATTGTAAATGATGACAGTGAAAGAATTTGAAGAACATACTTGTTTTCCTGCGCATTTCCAATTTAATTACTCCCTTACAAGTTGTCTGATCACAGTGATTCTCAAGCTTGTCATCTAACACTGGCTAATGTCAGTTTTACTCCACATAGGGCTTTGTTACCTCCACATAGGGCTTTGTTACATACAATGCATACCAAGACCAGACAATTTCGGGAAATTCCCTTGCCATGTATTCCTGGCACACCCCTTTGCTCTGTAACAGCGCTTCAACAGTATTTAGCCAGTGTTCAGCTACCACCTCGATCCGGCGGGTATAAAGTACAAGTCACCTTCCACAGGCCAACATACAGGTCACCACGCTACAGATAAATAAAGAAGCCCAAAAGTGTCTCCTAGCCCTAATCACTATCCAAAATTGTCTTTTAGATTGAGGAGAAACTGTTTGGCTTAGTTACCAATCAATAAAACAGTGACCTGTACCTGTGACCAGTGGCATGTGACCTATACTTTCTACCCACCTACCTTGATCAGCCTTATTTGTTTGTGTAGTTAATTTACTTCACTTTGTTTAATGTCTATAAGTAACTTTAAGATCACAAGCAGGCTCTCTCCCAGCTCTCCCACCCTTTAACTTATTATTATTATTATTATTATTATTTTCCCCATTTAATAGGTCATTGGGGTTGTCAGGTGCTATTAGGCCTGTAGCTTCGGAATAAACGATTTTTTACGCTGTCTCAGAATCAGGTTTTATTAATATATGCATGGAATTTCCATAACAGATAGGCTTGTTCAGATAACCCCTTTTGTATAAAGTGATTCATTCCCATGACTCCTTGTAGCGAGAGCATCCCACCCGCCTCTCCCGGGTTGTCAGGTCCTATTAGGCTCGTAGCTTCGGAGTAAACAATTGTTTTTATGCTATCTCTGAGTCTGCTTGCTTGTGATCAAGCGTAAGTCATGAACGATACTCACCAAAATACATTAGCATTCAACATCAGTGTCTATCGAAGCCCGATCGTGCGATTACGAACATTATCCAAAGATAGGGACTAGATCTTCAGGACTACTTACACTCACTCTTACACACTCCGTGACATTGTGGCTACTCTACTCTCAAGGAGTAGTAGCCACAAAAATAACTATGTTGGTTTCAAAACGTAAAAGATTTGCATGAAATTTAATGGACCCTTTATAGTATGCACTGTCTGATGCTTCACATAGTGACTGTTCAATGAAATATTTCGTGTGCAAATACTTTTTGCTGATGTTTACAAACCTCCATAGAAGCAAAATAATTGAGGTGATTGACACAAAAGTGATTTTTGTGTGTTGAAATTCGTCAGCATGTTTACCTGTTTACATAACAATCAAACGATCACAAGTAAATTTTTTGCATTCAATATTTTTGCCACACACGTCAACTTTGCCTCGCATTGTATTCAAGATACTCATCAAAAACGGATGCACTTCTCATCATGCCAATTCTCTCTGTCTTAGATGATTTCTCCATAATGTTTCCAAAGTGAAAATAATCTACTGCCTACTGTTTACATATTAAACACCACAGACAGCCAACACAAGTACATTTTGCACTTTCAACAATATTTGCCGTGCTCACCAATGCAATTAACTTTCCCCTGGATTGTTTTCAAGATCGAAAATGGATGGACGTCTTCTCGTCATGTCGATTTCCCTGTCATAGAAGAATTCTCTGTAATGTTTCCAGATTTTGACGAATTGTTGCTCGGCTTCCGTCGCCCACAAGACAGTGCCCTCTTTGGCCACAATGAATTGTGGGTATGAAAATGTCCTCCACATGGGGATAAGACTCTCCAAACATCACAGATTTTCAGCCGTGAGTCCAAGACACCTCTCACTTTCCCAAATTCTAGCACAGCAACCTTTGACAAATGGACCAAGACTTGCAACAGCAAGCCGCTTTTTAGACAAGAGCTGTTTTGAGCCTTTTTTTGCTTGGCTCTACTCTGTACCTCAAAAGGCTGATTTGCTCAGCTTCACAAAGTCAACATAATCTCTTCAAGATTTGGCAAGCACAGAGAAAATGCAACTGGATTCCTTCAGAAGCTCTAGTGACTTGCGGATCTCCAGACTTAATGATGTCTTTCAACCACCACGCTGGCAAGTTTCAATTAAATTATAAAGCTAGTGATCAAGACCTCACAGCCACGAAAGTTTCCTATCAATAAAACGTAAATCGATGTTTTAACTGCCAAATGTATTTAGTCTATGTTACACTATCAAACAATCCTTTCTACCCATCAATCATTTCACATCCAGGTTCAGTTTTACCCTTCAGATTATTATTCAAGCATGAATATTAATACGCATACAAATGAGCTTATAATAACTGAATTATTAAATAATTATTTTGTTAACATTCTACTGGATCAGCCCATACAGGATTTACCGGTATACAGCAGTATTGTCTATTCAGGGGACACCTCCTGTTCATGTATTCAGATTTGGATGTGTTTCAGCCGTTTATGTACCTCCTACTCAAGGGATGCTGCTATTTAGGGTGCTTCTGCATGTGACGGAGCATAAGACACTGGAGCACATTGTATCACTATTGTTTTGGGGGCCGGGTTTGGTGATAGGTGTTTCTTTGGAGCTCCAGTACATGCAGAAGCTACCGCTATTTAGGAGACTAGGAGACAGGTACACTTTTTGATCACTTGAAAGGGATGACAGCTTTCAAAACGTGAACTTTATTATACTGTACATCAATAAATGACACATAACCTGTGTACCAAACTGTTAAAAATTCCTCTGATTTCTACTTCCGAAGTCAGAGTGTCAAAGGCAGTTTGAGTTCACGAGTACAAAAGGTGCATGTCATCAGTAGTAGTTTGAAGTAATACATGGGCTGTGACAGTGAGTCATTTTGGCTTCAGTCAACCTTGTACTGTTCAATGCTTTCAATTTTTCTTTGAACCATTTTACTTATAATAAAAAGTGTTAGTGTCACCATAAAAGACATATCAACACATATTTTCCAAAACAGGCAACAGTGTTTCACACAGTGCCAAACTTATATATGGCACTGATTAACATTGGGGGAGGGGCGGGGGTCTTGTCCTGGTCCCGAGGATGTCCCCTGAAATGATGTTCCAGTGTTAAGGTAACACTTTTTTCCCTGTCATCAAACGTAATGTTTTGTACACTGTAGGTACCTTACCTGCAAAACCAGCAAAGTTCCACTACAACATTTTTTAGATTATTTATTGTGCTTTTTGAGATACACTTTTTTGTGCATTTCCTCTTCCATAATTATTTATTGCAAGGCTGTGCTCTAACAATAATTTTTGAGAGCCCAAAACTCTGAACCTTTGAAATCCAGGGTGCCCAGCATAGTAATTTTGTGCACTTCCTTGTCGCCCAAAGTATGCTTGAACAGTCAACCCTGTATTGTTACCTTTACTTAATACAAGATTCTTTTCAACTTCAGACACCTCACTTGCCAAATCCTGAATTTATTGAAGATATCTTCCTCCTACCAAGGTCAAAAGTTAAGCAGGTTTGTGACTTATAATACTGACATCTGTGTTTATTAGCTAAAAATGTCCAGTATGTTGTAGTACAATCATGTACATGTATCTCTGTTGAAGGTATAGTACTGTGCAAAAGTAATGAGAGCAAATTTTGTCGAAATTTGTCAAAAATTTGCCGAATTTTTGCTGGAAATTTTGCATATTTGACACAGGACATCGAAATATCAAAGAAGCGAAATGTCAATGAAAATTTGTGCTAAACAGAACAAAATATTAAAATTTTGCAAAATTGAGCCATGCGAAGTTTTGAACAAACAAAATATGGGGCCTCTCAACATAAAAACTTACACTAACGGCTTTCCATTTTCGAATGGAATTCCGTTTACAAGCCGCTTGTGAGCTTCTCAGAATAAATATGCAGCTGTTTGAGCTGCTTGGTTCATCCGTTCAAAAAAATACATCCGTTTGAAAGGCTTGCATCACCTATTTGGCAGAAAGACCTATTCATTCCAACAACTTCCTGTTCTTAGAGTAAACCATGTTAAAAAATCAATCGTTAGTCTTGAGATGTTTGAAGCTTCTAGTAGGTCCCGTTTATAATTATGGAGAAAAGTTGTCCCGGGTAGAAGGGTCACCCGCCTACCCAAGCTACCCTTTGTGGCGAACCGTTTATGTAAGAAACAAAAAGTTGGCTCAGCTAGAAGGGTGACCCGCCTAGCCGGGTCACCCTATAGGGGGGATCTTGGCTTATGTTATTGTTTACATTTTTGCTCATTTGCACACGGCTTTGCTTACAAAAGGAAACATGTTAGATGTGATTCGACTCCAGGCAGGTAAAGAGCTAGTGAAATTAAATACATTGTGAAATTTTTAGCTCTTTAGGTGTAGTATACACCGAATGCAAATATGGTGGACCACTTGGTCAGTGCCCGGGACAAGTCACATAAAAGTGAGGCTAGTAAGGCTTCAATGTTTTATTTTGACATCACCAGAAAGGCTTACTTCGACGTCGATTTGGCTTGTTTTGTTTCGCCCTCCCTATGCGTTTTTTGTGTTCCTGAATGCCACCAGAAGGGAGTGAAATCTTCCACAGCAGAGAAAGTGTTTTTCTCAGTTTCCCCGTTTGCCTCTTAGGGAAAAACAGACGAAGGAAAGGAGTTCACTATATCACCGAAGGAACTGTTTACGTTCAGCCTGGGAGATCTTAGAAAATGTGTTAGCGATCACATTTACCTCCGCATCGTTGTCATTTGGTCAATGCTTTTACTGGTTTCAACAATGGGGCAGTTGAAGTTCATTCGCTTGGTTATTACACCGTAGTACTTGTGTGATTCCGTGCGAGTGGACGCGGATGTAAACAAAAACTTCTTCTGTTAGGACAGAGGATGTCTTTCCAGAGGAGGTTTCTTTACCTTGGGGAAGGTACTGGTCATGGAAATCATGTTGGAACACCACCAGATACCACGATTTTTTAAAGATCTTCTATCCTGAAATGATGATGTAGCGAACAAACTTTAGTTCCCGCGGCAATCCTGAACTCCTTTTCTTCGTCTCAACGAATTGCATTAGTCCACTATTTTGCCTTAGAGGTGAACGGTGGAAGATTTTTATCCCTCCTCGAGGCATTCATAAACACAGCAACTCATAGGCGAAATAAAACAGACTGGATCTACGACGAACCAAAACTTTTCTACAAAACAAAACATCAAAGCCTGACTAGCCTCGATTTCATGTAGCTTGTCCCGGGCGCCGACTGAGTGGTCCGCCATATTTGCATTCAGTGTATTCAAGGAGATATTATCTTCCAAAAACTGCAAAATTTCTGGGTCGGAAAAGCACTAATGAGCTCGTACATTTTTTGCAAAATTTTGTTTTTTTAAACCTGCATTGCACAAAAAGTATTCAATACATGAAGCTAATATTCATTAGCAGAGTTACTCATACTATGACCTTTCAATATTCAGAACTGATTTATTTGTAGCTCCATCAGAAACTGAATTGCTCATGCTAATGAGGCAAATATTGTAAACAAAGATTCCCCTATTTTGATGATAGGGTCACCCTCCTAGCCGAGCTGACTTTTCTCCATATGTAAACACTTTGGCTCACCTAGCCGGGTCAACTTGGTCAAGGTGAGACAATCAGAGCATGTGCGAGTGCTGCTGGCTTGAGCAAAGTGGTCAACTTTTTTTCATATATTAAACGCTCGCTAAAGTTGACTTGGTTGGGAGGGTGACCCTCTTACCCGGGAAAACTTTGCTCCATATAAATGGGGCCTAAGCTTGTAATGCTTTCATTTGCCCATGAGCACATGAATTATTCTTTCCTTGTTCATTTTCTTGCAATTCAATTTCTTCAATTTAGAAGAAAAATCTTGCCTGTAAAGAAAGAGTATTTTACCATTTGAATCAGCTAATTCTACCAATTGAAAGAGAATTTTTCAGCACTTGCCGTGATGCTGCATATGACAATTTCCCAAGGGACTCTTGCCAGTGCATGCTAAAAACTAACCTTTGAAAAAAAAACTCAGACAACTGTGATCAGCACATCATAGTAATTAATGTTAAAGAAAAATCTTGACTGTAAAGAGAGTGTATTTTACTGTTAGAATCAGCAAAATACCGGTAATTGTGGCAAAGAAAACCAGAAATATAATTTTTCAGCGATTGTCATGATGCTGCAGAATAGACATCATGATTTCATAAGGTACTCTCACCAGTGCGTGTGAAGAAAAAACTCTTCCTTGCAGAAATGTCAAACAAATGTGTTTGGTACCTCAGACTTCTGACCTCTCTGTAAAGATTGAGTATTTACTATTTGAAACAGCTAACTGTGCTGAGGAAAACCAAAGATATAATTTTTCAGTGCTTGTTGTGAGGCTGCAGAAGGCAAATAAACATTCCCAAGGACAACTTCCTGTGACCGTTTCTCAGAATGAAAACATGTCAACACTCTACAGAAAACTGGGCCATTTAACAGCAAGACCATTTCTGTCAAAACAAACACCATGGCCAGCCATACCAAAACTGGAGTATGTGCATACAGTTTGCCAAATGCTGATAGAAATATCATGCCATGAAACTGTCAATTCCTGAACCTTAACAATGAAACGACTACACTGTAATTAGTGACATTTCATGCAAAATTTCACTCTGCCAAATAAGATTTCACTCCCCAAATGAAATTTTGTGCAAAATTTCACTCCCCCAAATGGAATTTCATGCAAAATTTCACTTCCCCGAATGAAATTTTGTTGTCCCTGCAATAAAATGCCGCACAAAATTTCACATGTTTGCATGAAATTTCAATACTTTCAATATCAAAATATTGCCAAAATTTCACCTTCTTTGAAATATCTCACAATTTCAGCAGATTTTGTCAAAATTCATCAAAATTCGCTCTCATTACTTTGGCACAGTACTGTACAAGGTCAAAGGTTGCAGGTCAAAGCCAGTCCTTGTCTCAGACTGATTTGGAGAAATTAAGTGAAAGGGTTAATTGGGTTAAAAGTTTTGTGGAAGATATATGTTAAGGAACTTTCAATTATGTTGGTAAAATATTTTGCAAATTATTTACAATTACATGTGCTCATCCTCCTCATCCTCCCCCTATGCTACTTTACTTTAGGTATCCTACTGTCCCTTTCTATATACCCTCATCCCAACTTCCTTATCAACACTTTGCTTAGATAACAAAATAAGGAATTCTTTTTGGCAGTTTCCAAAAGCTGAGCTTGCACTTTAGTCCAGTTTTGAGTTCACCATGCCCACTGAACAATAAAAGCACTGAGAACGCATTTGTACAGGATTAGCCTCGGCCTAAAGTAAAATATTCACAAATACTGGCAGAAAGGTACCACAAATTTTGAAAATTAAACAATAGACAGAGCTGTAAACAGGTCATCTTCTCTCTGGAAGTTGTGAATATTTTACTTTAGGTTGAGGCTAACCTTGAGGCTAACCCTGTACAAACACTTGGACAATGTAGCTATGAAATACACCCATACTTCTTTGTATTATTACTCATCTGATCCCAAATTCTGATTTTACTATATTGAATACTGGGTACTAACTTAATCTGTAAAGGTATTAGTCCCAAAAACTAGATTATTTTACAAAGATAGCTTTCTAATTAAAAGTGTTAAATGTAACCTGAATCAAGATGTAAACATAAGGTATTATGCAAAAAAAATTATAAACTTAAGATCCTTTTCCAAATAGCAGATTGAGGGTAATAAATTCTTCTCCTGAAGGATCATGTATAGAAGCAGATGTTTTGTTTAGAAAGCATTTATTTTTACCTTGAAGGGCAAATTTCTAAAAGTATAAAAAGTGTCAAAACTGCATCATAGAACTACTAGTAACCATTTGTTTTAGTTCAAACAGAGAGATAATAATTTTTATTTTTTTCTGAAGCATCTCAGCGGGCCGGAATCCTAAATCCTTGAATCTGATTGGCTAATAATGCGCTCTTAGCCGGTCCAGCTTTTTTCCATCCGGACCGGCTTGCCCGGTCCAGAATTGGCGGGAAATCTTGAAGTAAAATTATTTTACTACGGCGCGACAAAACGTTGGATTTTTCCTCTTAAAATACAACTTTTCGCCTACAAAACTTAATGCAAGCGAAAGGAAAACATCAGCAATGGAGTAAAAGCCCTGGTTATTTCTCAAAAAGGCGAGTATTCGCTTGATTTTGTTGACAACACTGAGCTGGTTTGCTGTTTTTCGAGTTGTTGTTTTTCTTGAACTGTTGACATGCCGTTAACTTAAAACGACTAACTGCAGAGCAGTCTTTTGAGCTCAGGTTTTCGGTTGACATCCGTTATTTCCTTTGGAGTTCTATTTTCTAATCTCATTCCCTTTTGCTTCATTTAAGAAAATATGATTCGTAGCCAGAAAATAGTCAAACAAACACATCACAACGTGTGCAGTTTGCATGAACTAATGTCAACACGTTTTTCTTGCGTAGTTTTCTCATTTTAGCATTGATTTGTGAAGTTCTTTTGAACAATAATGAATATTAATACTTGAAGATATGAAGGAAGAGACTGAGATGTTTAAGTATTTTTCACTAAAGGTATTCCTTGTGGTTTACGAACTTTCGTTAAAACCGAATTTGAAAGTGTGATTTCATTGTCAACAAGACAAAGCAATAAATATATTTGTGTGAATTTTTCAAAGATCATTGTTTAGTTTGTTTAATTTATCTCTCTGTGTTTGCTATGAAATATCACTGTTTGTTTTTTATATTTATTGCTCCAAGATATATTTGAAGTTTTGTTTTATCGTTAGTCTACCATTTTTCTCTGAGATTTGCGGACAGGTTTTTTTATAAGCTAAATTTTTAAACTGTGACAGTACGACTAACCACGCGTAGAGAGACGTTTTGCACACCAGTTTTCCTTGTTCATCTTCAGGAAAAAAACAGCAGAAAAAATAAATCTGTTATTCACTGGCTTAGGTCGGTCAGTATAGGCAAAAACTGTGCCCTTGGCCTTGAGTACGGCCCTCGGCCTGCGGCCTCGGGCCGTACTCAAGACCTTGGGCACAGTTTTTCCCTATACGGACCTCCCAGCCGGTGAATAACATATATACATGTATATTGGATAGGTACATTTCACTGACCCCCAGTCCATGGACTACCATGATGGACTACCGAAATGGACTGCTAAATGGACTGCTAAATGGACTACCAAAAATGGACTACCTAGTAAATGGACTACCCTCAATTAAATATCTTGAAAAAAAAAAAAAAAAACCAAAGCTTGGTTGTTTTGACTTGATTGAGCACAATCTCTGTCATCTTGTTTTTTCAAATGCTGCTTGTCAGCTGTTCTGCATGTGCATTCATTTGTCCCTTATGATGGCTGAAATGCTGGATGGTGAGTAAAAATTTGAATTTATACTCGTTTGTTATAAATATGGTAGGGAAAATCGCTGATTTTGGTCTTAAAGTGCCCCTAACACTGAAATATTTTTTTCACTAAAATAAATCTTTGCACCTATTCGAAATGCATTGAGCCTTTAATTTTTTTTAACCAAATCTCGACTTTTTATAGGCTGTAAAAGTTACAAAATCTAGTCATCATCTGTCTCACGATCAAGCTAGTAAGGGGTGTGGGTCTTTTTGGGAAGCAGGCTGCACCCCCACCCAATTTTTTGGGAGTAACCCCCTGGGCCTGGTCATGTGTTCTATTTTTGAGTTGTATCTTCTTCTGTTACTTACCATCTTGAGCATCATGAAAGCCAGGCAAGGAATCATCTAGAAGATTATAATTGAAGGGCTGAGGGCATAAACTGCCTATGTGTAGTTTTAGGTGTTTTTTTTGCATACGTTATTTCTCGAAAACGAAAACGAAATCGGTGAAAAAAAATACGGGACAATGTTTTTGAATCAAAATGCAGTTCACATGCAAAAATTTGGACAAATCCAAGCGAATTAAAAAAACGGCCGAAAATTACACATAGGCAGTTTATGCCCTCAGCCCTTCAATTTTACTCCAGCTTGTCAGCCATCACGCACAACAAGTGAATGCGCCTGCAGAACAGCTGACCAGCAGCATTTAAAAAATAACAAGATGGCGGAGATCGCGATCAATCGATCAAAACAACCAAACTTTAGTGAATTTTTTTCAAGGTAGGTAAATTCAGGGTAGTCCATTTAGGTAGTCCATTTAGGTCGTCCATTTAGCAGTCCATTTAGGTAGTCCATTGTGGTAGTCCATGGACTGGGGGTCAGTGAAATGTACCTACCCATTTATATTTCACTTTATTTCAGTTCAGGGTTTAGGACAAAGAAAAGAGATTCAGGATCATCTTTCTTACTGGTTATAACTATCAGTCTTGATAGAAATTACTTGAAGATTACTTAGATTTACAAAAAATAAGAAAATTGAGTTTTTTTAAAGGCCAAATTTACACTCCATTCTCCCCATTTAGGCTTTTAATGCAAAGGTTGCCATCATTGCACATTTGGTTTTAACTTTAACTGACAAAGTATAATGAACAGAATTTCTTGGTCTTTCACAGGATGCTTGTTTGGCAGCCAAGCAATCTGGACGGGAAGCAGCAGAGTTTGTAATTAAAAGATGTCCTGGCATTTTTCCACTCAGAGAGCCAAATCCTGTATGTTTATTTAGGAATCCTCACTATAAATTTTATTATGCTTTAGTCAAGAATAAAACAGGTATAGGAAAACAAGTGGCTTCCAAATACATTGTATTGTCTCTTGTAAACCAACAGCTGCAAGAGAGTAGCAGCTCATTGAGAAAGTTTTTAAATACATGTTCCTGTTAACTTAATATATTTTTAAATTTAATATACTTACACTGTAGCTACAGTGTACAAACTTTGTGCTTTAAATAGTAGATGTTCCTTTTCGAAAAATGCGAATCCTTTGAACTGAAGTAAATAATGTTTATAGTGATTATAATGACATGGAAAGTAAACCTGCTATCTTTAACACACAAGAGAAACCAAAAATTGGTCAAAATACTGTAACAGGAATTCAAGATAGCCAGTAGTAAGTAAGTGAGAGTTAAGGCACAGGAAATTAGGTTTAGTTCAAGATATGGGGGGAGCGGAGATAATCAGGGTTCAAGATAGTGGGAGTCTATTGCATGTAGCTTGAAATAATTTTGGAAATAGTGCTAGTGTCAAAATTTTCTAGGAGTGTAGTGTTGTTTAACTGAGTGTAGTTGCCATTTTTGTTTCATAGATGTGGATCTCAGAGGAAAGAGTTAAAGTTGTTGATGTTAAAACTGAGAAGGATCTAAAATGTGAGTCAGTAACTGTCCCCAAGAAGTAGATTTTTAATTACCAGTTAGTTGTTTTTCTTGTTGCTTTTCTTTTTCTTTACTTTTTTGTTTGTTCCTGTTTTGATTTGGTATTAAGGAAAATGTTTTTTAGGCACGTTTTGGGTCCCTTTAAGCCCAGATAGTGCCATATGGCACAAGATGCAATTACATGCTCAATATTCACTCAATTTGCATGAATTTGCAAAACTAAAAGATCTTGGAAAGATCTGCACATTGAAGGCCTAATATCATGCCCTGCCCCCCCTCCTATACAAGACTTGATTTACCACCCCTGCAACTTTTGGAAGTTTTTGTCTTTGTACTTTTTAGACCAAGTTAATATCTGACAACAAGCAATGCACTGAGAGCTGCAAATTAAGCTATAGTTTAGGGGGACACCCAATGTGTACAAGGAACAGAAAAATTTTAAACGTTTTTATTTTTTCATTTTGGGCACTTGTCAATCCAATTTGTGGCCTCCTCCATTCCTTTTGGTGTGACTTATAGCATACTCCAGAAAATACCTTTGAAATGGTATATCACATGTGGTCTCCTGGTTCATAGTTACTGATTAAAAAAACTCGGCATTTCCCTTTAATTAAAGGTTTAATTAAAGGACAATCATCCATTGTCCAACAGAGATCCCATCTTTGAAAGTCTAATTTCATTGCTATACATGTAGAAGGCTCGTCTTGGCAAATGTAAATCTTTTTTCTAGACTTCATCAAAACAGGAAATGCCAGAAATGCAATCCTGGCCTATGAGAGACTAAAGGAACAAGGTAAATAAATCTGTTTATTTATGCTTTGTTTCTTATAATTGGTTTAATCAACCGAGTTCACACGATAACTGAAAGTAAATGAGAAATTTTTATCTTCTAAATACTGTGGTGAAGTCATTGATTCCGTGTAGATTAATTGTTATGCGAGCTTCCAGGTTCCCCAGAGAGGGGGATCTAATGCATTTCTCTGTCAGAACTTAGAACACAAGGGTCAAATTTTCAATTTTCTGATTTTCTGACTTTTCTGAATCCTGTGTACATGTACATTTTAGTCAATCATCACTGGGGGCAGGACTGCAGTTTGTAATTACACTGTAGCTTAATATGTTTCTGACAGTATATCATAGAATATCCTCTATCATGCCACCTGTCATTATTTTGTATTTTTTGGGTATGCATAATCACCTGTACTACTGACCTGTATTCATGCCATAGGAAATACATTCTTGGCCTGTACAATCAATGTGTTGAATTGCTTTGATATGAGTTTCTTATGTGTGTGCCATTGAGAAAGGTTTCAAAACTCTCTCAATATCCTAAATAATTAAATTAAAATTATTAAAGTCAAGTGCTTGCAAAAGTCTTCCAGGAATGTAGTGCAGGTTCAGGGTTGGAATACCTGTATCTAAATTGGCTGTACTTTCTTTTGGTATGGAAAAACCATGTGATTACATGGCATATTATGATGAAATGATCATCATCATAATTACTCGGACCATAAGGCACCAACTCTAGGAATGGGCTCTGTTTTTTTCTCTTTTTTTTAGTCTTCATGTCACAAATTTCCCAGCGCACATGTTTAACATGCACCAATGCACAGAGGGGTTTAACAGAAAGTCGGTCATCTTCACGTGTCGTGCACTTGTGATGTGACCTTCTGTGCAACACTGCATGGAAGGTGGGTTATCTTGGAAAGATGTTTTTAAAGCTCACCTTTAGTTCTTTTGTTATTTTCTCCAAGAGATGCTTCAATGAATAATTTTGGAGGTCTCTTTCACCATATCTTGAATCTTAAAACATTCAATAAGTTTCTTTCTCAAACACTAAGCAGAAATATCCACTGATCGGTGTAATGGCAATTGAAACCACTACCCCCCAATCCCCAGGATAGGGTGGGGAATTTAACATAAATATGTCAGTGGGGAATCATTCATTGTTAAAACCCCTGCTACCATAATTATCCTCTGTCGCTTGTCAAGGCAATTTTCACTCCAACATCCATTGTTTAGAAGGAAACTGTGATGTTGCTCTGCCTTAAAGAATCATCAAAACGTCTGAAATGTGGACAGGTATGCATACTGACACAAGCTACAACTCACACATAGGCATGTATCATATGAACAGCAAAACTTCAGTTGTTTTTTGTTTTTGTTTTTCAAATATCCCTTCACTCACCAAGCCTGGATTTTGGTTTGTGTTTTTTTTTTTGTTTTTTCACTCAGCATTTTGATTTCATGTACTTTCTTTTCATTGTGCCCCTGATGAAAATGGCAGACCTTCTGAGCCGACAATTTGTTTTACTTTAAGGGTGATTTACAGGGTACGATTTTTGCTTACAACTGTCGCATGCAACTTCTGTAGCATGCGCTGCTCACACCATGCAAAAAATCTTATATGACACTTGCCATTCAATATTACCTATACCTACGACTGTGGTATGGTTTTAAAACATGATTCAAAATCCTATGACAAAGTTTAGGCCGCGTGTGTCTGTGGTAGAGAAGTTGTAGCAGCATTCACACGGCACAACTTTGTTCTACGTTGTGTTGCATACACCAAGACGCGCAACAAATCATACCGTCTAAATCGCCCTTTATACTATCAGTCTATGCCATTTTAAAACCTACTTTAGTGAGCTCACTAAATTATAATCTATAAACTCGAAATACTTGATACAAATCTAAAACTGATATGGCCAACTTTTCTTTTTTTCATACAAAAAGAAAAAAAACCTGTTTAATAGTAGTAACTTCTAACAAAAATTAACATTGAAATCCCTTCAGAGTAATTCACCCAGTTGCTCTTTATTTAACAGCTATCATGCCAAATTTTCTCAGAAATTAAAACTCTAAGATAGTATAATCAACCATGAGTAAATCTCTTCCCTGTTCCCCTGTTTGTCTGTTCAGCTGTTTGGCCATCATTTCGTTATGCCTTTTGGTCATTTCATTTGACTATGAGTTGAGAGGTTCTTTGTTGAGCCCAGAGTAGATTGCCAAAGGGGACCTTATTTGGCCCAGTCAATAATTTGTAGACTACTGATGCTGTTTTCAATGACCTACCGGTATATATCTTCTCAAAGGTTCATCAACCTCAGTTTATGATTGCATAGACTTGGGTCTAGAGATTCTGCCTTCAATAAAATTAATTAAAGCTTTTAAAAAACAATTTCCCTTGCAGACCCTTATGCTATAAAATTTCCAAAGCCAGCCAAACCATCATAATTGTTCACACACCTTTGACGTGTGGAGCTCTGCTATTATGGTTATCAATGGTTGAGCTGTAAAGCAATTTTGCAATTTTAAAGGGTTGATATGTTGATAGGGTTGCATGGATATTCACTACATACAAATAGACTTGAACATCATGATATTTGATTTGATTTATTTAGAGTTGATTATTTTGATTTCATATATGTGAGGCGCATTTGAAAATTGTATAATTGAATTTGCGCCATATAAATAAATAAATATTATTATTATTATTATTATTATTATTATTATTATTATTATTGATATGCACAATGCATCTGATGTAAGAAGGACAGACTTCTCAGCTTCCTCCCTCCAAATTAGGGATACACACCAGTTTAGCCTATTGTGCCCTCTTGTTAACACCATCATCATCACGATCATCATCATCATCATCATCATCATCATCATCATCATCATCATGAAATGTTTTCATCAACGGCAGTTGCTGTATGATGAGCCTCGTGGTATCTAGATATGAAAAGTGTGTGGGATTGAATGAGTAGCACAGTCATGAAATGTTTGAATAATTTGACTATCTTGAGTAAACAGGAATATGTTTTATGTCTTAAGGTGTTGAAGTGTCACTGGATACTGAGAATGAACTACTGGATCTTGCTGCTCAACGGTTAGGAAACATTCCAGCAAAACATGTGTTGACATCAGATGAGGGAAATGAAAACAACAAGGTTAGTGTCTTTGATATTCCAAACTACTCATAATTTGTCCTTTACATGCCAAGATAGGAGCCACAATAAATAACTGATTCTGCAAAAGGGCATTTATCACTTTTTTTTCCCTTAATATCCAAAATATCTCTAAACTCACTCCACCTTAGCGTACAGGGGTATAGACTGGAAATGGTGTCAGAAATGAAGGCCTTTCTGCACTTATTTTGTGATTAGAAAGCTAGGATCAAAGAATTAGCTCATGACTTTTGCCAAAATTCAAGAAACAGAAACAAAAGGATCTGATGCATGGTTGCAGTCATTTCTTTTGTTTTGAGTTGGTTCAGTTTTAGACAAATTTCATACGTTAATTTGCTGAATCCATGCCTTTAAATCACAAAATAAGTGCAAAACTTCATTTCTGACACCTCAACCAGTCTGTATGCCAAAGTAGAGCGAATGTAGAGAGATTTGGATTTTAAGGCAAAAAGCGACATACGCCCCTTTTGCACAATACCCTTCAATTGCTCTCATAATTCTGTTTTATTATTATTATTTTTTTATAATTCTGTTTTACTCTTGTAATTCTGTTTTTGGAACATGCAAGTCAATAAATCAGAAGAAATCATACCTCTTTTTCCCAATTAAAGAATATTTAAAGCCCTGAACATTGTGTAAAACAATCCTAATGCATTAATTGCACATGTGCAGCGTGTTTCAGCTGAACATTGCCCCTTATTGCTATCATGCATGTGCAGGTCCTGTCATGCAAAAGCAAGGGATGCTTGCATGTATTACACTCACCTTCAACTGTTTTTATTGGAGCTATGCTAACAATGTAGTGAAGCTTAATAAACATGTTTCATGTTTATAGGAAGATATAGAAAGTGTAAGATCAGAAGAAAGCAAGATGGCAAGTGAAGAGGAAGGTGTGAATGATGCAGATTCAGATGTGTTTGATCAAGAGGTGTGATTAGATAGCAATAATTATAATTAACATCCATTTTTATCCGTATGTGTCACCCTGGGTTCCTTTTCCAAAATGTACCCTTGGTCTTAAGTATTATCCTCTTATTTTAATGGGAAGTCAGAGATCTTCACAGTCGCGAATGCTCCTGGTGAACAACACATTAATATCATTTTGGAACAAAAACAAAGAAGGGCAGTAAAGTTATCATATGACATGTGCAGAGCTGCTCACACAGTCTTATAGAAAATACTGTTAACTGCTGCTTACATTAGCCCCCCACTTATAAGACAGTAGTCAGTAATGGATAACAATTACTTGGAATGTAGAGCTGCTTGTTAGAACCATTTAAAAATCATTACTTGGCTAAGCAGCACAAAACCTAAAGTGCCTTGATAGTTTTACTGTTGTTTAGCACTTTGAGTAAGGAAGCCTCTCAGCAGCAAAATATCATCCAGTAAATGCAGCAACAAAGACAGTGCCACTACAACCTCCCAAACCACAAGCCTTTCTGACTTTCAAACCTGTACACTTTAAAATAGCAAAGCCAGCCAACCCATGTTGCTGTTTTTCACAACTACACCTGTAAGTGCTGATTCTTCCTGGTTAAAAAAAAAGACCAAGAATTAATCGAGTTAGACTGTGGACCTGCCACCATTTATCTTCATTGTTTACACTCTTTACAAGTACAAAAGTAGTCTCTTACTTTTTCAATGAAGCGTGAAGTGTGCTAGTTTTTTTTTTTGACATTTTATTGACAACTTTTTAACAACTGTCCATACAGATTTTGAGACGTGCATGTATATTTGATCAGATTTTTTCTCTCTAGTTTGACTTTCTACCTCGCACAAGCAATAAAATTGGGTGTTCTTTTTAAAAATATTTCTTTTAAATTTCATTTCCAAAGACTTTCCTCATGTCATAGTTAATTGAAGCTCAAATAGTTTGTACAAAAAATATGGTCATAATCATTAATCATTAGGTTGTGCTGGATGGGAAAATATTTGGCTCTAAGTAATGGAGCATGGACCTTGCTGCACTTGGTTCATACACATGACCATGAGCTAAACATTTTCCTTTCCAGCCCACCCACTCAGTCAATAATTATTATTGACTGAGTGGGTGGGCTATCAGTTATTGATATGTTTTGCCTTCAATAGCAAAAAGGGTGTTTAATCAATGAAGTTATTACCAAAATAAACATGTCTTGCTAAAACCCTGAAAAATGAAGTATTATGTAGTCTGCATAGCACAGTGACCAACTAAGAAAACAGACCTGAAAAATTGATTCGTAGTATTTATTCGCCTCCTTTTAGCTAGACATTATATTTGGATTTGTAAGAATAATAAAACACTGCCAAAGGTAGAAGGCTTTCTCAGATATCTTACGTCGATCTATCTAGCTGAACAAAAGGCTGTGGGCACCCTACAAACAAAGTGGGAATTACTGAAAACTTTAATTTAGAAAGCCCCCCTTTTCTTGTGTTTGTTTGTCTGATTAGTCCCCAGACCGAACATTCCTTCACTGCCTTCTCACAATGGCTTTGCAACCGGCTGCCATAAAAGTTTGATGCCTGAATTTTATTTTGAGTATAGAAAGTAATGTGTACTGTGTGTAAATATGTAGTCTTTCTTGTAAATACGGTGTCTGTAAGTTTTGTGTGTGTGTGAATATATAATAAATTTTTAAAAAAAGTATTTATTTAAATATGGTGGTCAATAACTAAACAAATCAAAAATAATTATTGTAATGGGCTATTTACTCACTTATTTACTATGTTATCACATAGAATGAAAATATAACAACCTCAGCAGCAGCTAAGGACAACCATGTGACCCCTGAATGGAGGTAAATAATTTTGACTTGTCATAGAAAAATCCTGTGTTCCTATATACTTATTTGAGTTAACTGAATTGAAATTTGAATTAAAAAGAAAATAGAATTGCATAAATTCAGGTATTATAAAGTTCACATATCCTGTAGTGTTATGTCCACTTGAGTTTCTTTATTTCTGACTGTTGTTACTTAGATTTTAATTTACAGGGTCAAGTTGTTAGAGCACTGATTAGTACTTACCCTGGGTAACAGTGATCAAAACATAAGGTTGCCAGGGTATGGTGTTGCTAACCCCAATTAGCACTAATGATGCTTTTAAAACTTTAATTTTACAACTTGGACCAATGTGAGTGATAAGATCTTTTTTAGCCAAAGGCTGTCATTGTTTGTGCGCCCTCTTGTTTGTTTGTTTTCTTAGTGCGCTATATAAGTTCTAAATTATTATTATTATTATTATTATTAGTGTGCTAATATCCTTATAATTAAGCAATCTACATAAAGCTTTTTTAACCCCATTTTTAATCTGCACACTCTTGGATGCAACTGTATATATTATAGTATAGGATCTCAACTACTTTTCGTGGCTTTTCAACAGGGATGACAACTATGCCTTGCAAATGTTTCACAGTATGAAAACCAAAAATGGCAAAACATACGAGACTATGGTTCTTGGGTTTATGAAGGTAATGGCGTAATGGTAATGTGGTGCAGGAATTCCTGGCATTACCAGTAAGTTGTTTTACCAGTAGTGTGATGCATGCATTTTGGCCATGTGATCAGAAAAAAATGTGGCAAATACATTTAAACCTGTACGAGAGTTTTCTTAGTCACTTTTCGTGAATGACAACTGACTTCTTTATATCAGTTGAATGACTTCAGATTGCTTACACACTGTAAGGTCAAGTAAGACAGGCAACATTTTCTTTCAAATTGTTGCACAGCATTTTGTAGCATTACAATTGGGATTGTTTGTGATACATCATACCACTTCCACACACAACAAATGTTCATGTTACAGAGAAAAAGAGATTATTTCTACTTTCTGCAAACTGAAAAACTGTTGTGCGTGGAAGTGGTTATTGTATTAACATACAACTTGCAATGCAACAATGGTGTACAACACGTTCAAAGAAATGTGGCCTGTTTTACTTGCCCTTTAGAAAGAAAGAGAGTCTGTCATTTGTGAGAACAGGTTGTGACGTCTGATCACTCTTTTAGATGTTTACACATTATATATCTTTATGCAAGATGTAGTGTAAACTAGCTTATTGGAACTGAGAAAAGTGAATATTGCTACTTGAATATCAGAGATCATAATATGAAAATGTATGTTCACGGTAACCTTTAGCAAGATCTCTGTGGTTGTTTGGGCCATCCACTTTCTAATGTATTTGTATCTCCTTTTGTTGTTGTCACATTTACAGTATCGCGGTTATTTTGATGCTTATAACCTCTTCAAGGAGATGCGTCAGCTCGGATACCAAGGTTAGAGTTGGAATCCTTTCATTTGAGCTCCTCCAAATTGTGACAGTTCAACTTACTTGTAAAAAAAACTCTTTGCCTATTTGTAACCCACCACATTAATTGAAGGGTTGAGGGCATAACCGACCCAAATGACTTTTAGGGCTTTTTTCTTTTTTTGGTCCAAATCAGCTGAATGTTTGCATGTGGCCTCTGATTCAATAGAACAAAACTGACCCATAATTTATTTTGACTATTTTCCATTGTTTTTCAAGAAAACGCGTATACAAAAAAATCCCCTAAAAGTCATTTGGGTCGGTTATGCCCTCAGCCCTTCAATTTCTCAGTAATCACAGGTCCGAATAATTGTAATAATACTAATAATTTACAACTTATATACAGTGGAACCCCGATTAACGATATGCCAAGGGAGTAGTAAAATTATATCGTTATATCAAGGAATCGTTATATCGAAACTCCCGATACAACAATATGGCCGTAAATGGCCTGGCGTTTTTCCCGATACAGCGCGCTCATTCGTTGGTAATTTCACGGTCACATGAAATCTAACAATGAAACTATTTCCCACCAAATGCCATGAGCGGGCAACATTGCGAATCTCAATGTTGGAAACAAAATTCACTGTTCCCCTCGGGACCAGTCATTAAGTGTTAAATATCGTTATATTGGGGTAAACTTAACATGTACGTTTTTACTGCATGTTATTTAAATAATTAAATTTGTAATGAGTATCAAATGATAAACAAATGTAACATTTCAAGCATGCAGCAATATCCTTACACAGCAAATTCTGTGGTGTGAATCGTACAAGTGCAACAAAACTAAACTTCAACATTTGAAGTTGCGACTGTAATCGTCTCCCAGGGGGTACTCCCTTATATTGGCTATAGAGGTATGTGCGGCCCCAAAGGGTATGGTTTTTTAACCGTTTTAGTCTGAAATAGGGTATTAATTTTGACCATTTTGAATGGTAGGTTCAGAGGCTACTTCTTCATCATTACGCGATAAGACCATTAACAAAAGCCCTTCTCAAACATATACATGTAATAGGTCTGAAATAGGGTATCGAATTTTTGGCCAGGTCTGAAATAGGGTAGAGAAGATCGTAGATTTTGGTCTGAAATAGGGTAAGGGTTTCAGGAAGTGGGCAGCACACCCCACCTATTTTTTCTGGGAGTCCCCCGGGTATCGTCTTTACTTATGGAGTTCGCGTGTTCATTGTTTTTTTTTAAAGAACCAGACACTTGTTTAAAGAACCAGACACTTGTTCACTCCTGAAAGTACTCCTTCAGTTTGGTTTGCCTCATTTGTTTAACTTGCAGTCTTAAAAACGGGTCCTCCATCGCCGAAAGAGAGGAAAGAAACTCTCGTTCGCCTGAATCTTCCAACAAAATTACAAAATCTCTTATTGCCTTCAGAGCTTTAGCAGCTTGCATAGGAGTCAGAGGCGTAGGTTCAATCACTGATACATCATTATCATCATCATCATGATCATGATCATGATCATCATCAATGTTTTGCTTGAATTGTAACTGTATGCTGATAATATCGTTATACTGGGAAAGATTTTACGTTCGGTCCCTAGATTCTCATCGTTATATTGGGAATATCGTTATATTAAAGATCGTTATATCAGGTTTCTGTCCCATACATTTTTCTGTAACTTTTTGCCGGTACATAGAATATTCTTCGTTATACCGGGGATATCGCTATATTAAGGATCGTTATATCGGGGTTCAACTGAAGCGCATTTTCCATGTAAATATGATCAAATGCGCTTTACATATGATAAAATTTAAAAAGATTTTATAAATATTTAAAATGGAATAAAATGTATAACACGTAATTAAGTGAGAAGAATAAATAATTTTTTTAAAAATGTGTTGCTAAAAAGGTACGTCTTAAGATGGCGCTTAAAGTATTAATGTCAAAATAGAGCAGATTTTGTGCAGCAGAGCATACCACAAAGAATTAGGTCCTCTCACACTGTTAATAACGTTAGATGAAATAATTAACACAGATTTGTTTACGTCATTAGCACTCATGCCTTGATCATCACATTACTGACTTGCAAACACGGAATTCACAGCTTTTAAGCAGATAAAACATTCCTTACACTGCCTTTTAATGTTAATACCCTTAGACGTTAGTGGCTGCAATCCCCTCTAATCTGAAACTTGTTAGATCCTGTGTATTTTAAAAATGATTTTTAAAATTTTTTTGTATGTTTGCAGCATCTTTGTTCACATACAACTTGCTGTTTAAGGCAATTTCAAGATCTCAACACATTGATGCAAAATGGGAAGCAGCAAAGGTTTGTTTACTGAGTTGTTTTATCTCAAACAGAAAGAAAAGAGATTTGTTTGAAACTAATCTAAGTGTTTCATAAGAAGATCGAAGATTCTAAACATGTTTTCAAGTATTATCTTTGGTAAGGTGGCCCATGTTCAAATAAAATTTTCAGGTAGGCAATAAATTAATTAAGCAATTGCATCTGTTGGGAAGAGTATAGCCGCATCTGCCCCTGGCAGCTGGCACATTTCTTTGTCTTTCAAGACAGCAAAAAACAGCAACAAGGATAAAAAAAATCTGTTTAAAGTTTTCTCAAAGTCTTTATTCATCAGATGACAATACATATCAGATGATCAATGCCAAAAGGAAAAAAGAAAAAATCTAAGATCTTAATATTTATACAGCTAAGTTATACTTATCTGCAATCTGCTGTCATTACCTGTTGTCAGAATTAATGATTAACTGATTCCAGTCGTCAATTTCATTGGTTTGTCAGGTCCATGCAGGACTGCCAAAGATATTCCCTGTTGTGAAGTGTCTTACGTGATCTCATCCAAGTTAACTTGACTTACATTATGCGACTGCTTTTCATGTTGATGATAAACATAAATTAATACAATACTTGATCAGCTCACAGCTCAGTAAGCCTATTTTTAGACCTCATTGTACAATTATGTCCAGCTAAAATTTCAAATTAGTTAGACCTCTTACCCTGATTTCTTTATTCTATTTTGTTTTTACAGGATCTCGTAAAGAACATGAGTGAAGAACCTGTTGTCATACCTGATCTGAGTGAGTAGCTGACGTTTTTATCACAAACATGAACAGTTTATTATTTTTATCATTGAAGAAGGAAATACATAACATAATACTTTATTCAGGAAATGGATAATTAAAAATGAACAAAGACACTTCCTGGAAGGGAAAATCGTGAGGTTATACCTATGTAAAAACAATTTCCCCAGCTAAATAATTACAAAAAATATAAGAAATTGGATATTAAAATCTGAAGGCAAGCATACATTGCAAACATTGTAACTATTAAAATCGATAACTAAAATTAGGATTACACATTCAGGTATGATTTAAGATTTGATTTCAATAAATAAAAACTATCGGCTTCCACAATCTGTCTTCAGTCGGTAGATTGTTCCATAGTCAAGCTATTCTAATAAGAAAGAAATGTTTGTAAGAGTTCACTCTTGAAGGTTTAACATAAACGTTATATGAATAATTGGCTCTCGTAGACTTGACTATAGCAAATTCGAAAAAATCTTAAATGGTAAAAACCAAAGACTAACTTATAGCACTCAACTAAGGATAAATGAATTCTACGATACATTATGTTTCGTGGCACTATGTTTGGTACAATACACAAACAAGTTCAAAAGCCATGGAATATAGAATTGTTTTGTACCAATTTGCTTCCAAATAAAGGATGGGTATAAACCGAGTGACCAACTGACCAATCGGACTGACTGATTGACTGATTGACTGTGACAGTTATAAATATTCAGTAAAAGAAGCCTTGCTTTGTTGTAATGAAACTGTTGATTTATTTTTTGTAGAAACGTATAATACTCTCATGAAGGTAGTTGTTGCTAGCTCTCAGGAAGACGTTTCTCGAACTGACCTGGCATTTGGAATCATTCGGGATATCATGGCTGCTGGACTAGGTGAGAACTTAAAAGCCTTCTCCATCAGCCTTGCATAGTAATCCATCTTATCTTAGATCCTTTACATGTCGTGATCTTTGTTTAACAAATCAGAAAATCACGCTCAATTGTAATCATTTAACCGTGCCTTATGACAGCTAGGTTTTGAGGCTTTTAAGTTGTCTTTCTGTATAAAGTTCAATATGGAGATTCCATGCAAATTCTAACAAATCACTTCTTACTCCAGTGAGCTGCTGGAGACAGTTACATTTGCTATAGAATTTCGAGTAAGAGTTACAAGATTTCTGTCGGCATCTACCGTACTGTACACAGTTGATAAAAGCAGTTAAGCAAACAACTTATTGACTGGTATGTTATACTGACCATTCCTAGAAAACCTCTGGCTTACTGTTACCTTATCGATGGATCGATGGATCAATTGATTGATTGATTGATTGATCGATCGATCGTTGGATTGATTGATTGATTTTGCTTTAGAGCCTACATTGGACTCTTACAATCAGTTGCTACGAGCAGCGTATATTCAACATTGGGATGTAAAGAAAGAGCTGCGAAAAACTGGAGGTGAGTAAAGTAGGGTAAGGGCATAGTGGTTGAGAGTGAAATGTATGACTTATGTACTCAAATAAGCGACCATCCTAAAACACCCCTTCCTCTCTGTTTCAACAACAAAAAAAATGAATTCTTTGTTTCAAAGATGTATTGATTTAACTTGACGCTTCTGAGAACTATTCTAGGTTGCAATTGAGCTATGAAATAGGCTGGCAATAACCTATCTGTATAGTCCTGTATAGCTACAACTAATTTGCAGCTATTTGCGGTTCCTCTCGGCGTGATTTCTACCGACCCGTCCATTCGTTTGTAGATAAACCAAAAACAACGCTTGCAGTTCTGTGAGTTGTTTGTAACATCCTTGTGAAAGTGGTATTGGATACCACGCGAAAAAAACAAACAAACAAATTAATTAATGAGCGAGCGAACGATTGAATAGAATCAGTGACATATATTTCTTCTTTCAGAATGGCAGCGGAAAATGAATGTACCAAGTCCAGTAACACTCAATAAAATTATCACCCACCTGGAGTCATTAGCAGAGTTCCCGCCGTTAAAAGACCCAGATGATGGTAATTTAATTTCTTTGAACTATGCTTCATGTGTAAGGTTGTTTTCCACTATCTCGGGTGGTCTTTTCTCTATCTGTTGCTCTATGTTTACCTTAAATTAAAATACCAAAGTGCGCCAAATGGCTTATAACTGAAATAACACGGTAACAGAAATTGCGAATCTTACTAACTTTACTGCTTGTCTGTTTCCTCGTCAGCTTTGTTTTTCCGTACTGCAATGAGTGCGGTGAGTCTTGTTTTCATAAATCTTTAAAATAGGGAGATTAAGCTTGAATACTTCCCATATACATAACTTGCATTACCGCAAATCAATTCCTTTCAAATTATATAGTCCCAAATTTGGTATGTTGTAGATAATCAGCTACAAACGTTGTCGAAAACGTTATTACGAGTTACCCCTAAAACCAGAGGGAACCTCGGCCCTTACTGGAGGAGCATTGTACGGCCTATTTTCCAATGGATTATTGTTTGGGAAAAAATGAGTGAGGGGCACTATGCCCTGCCACCACACAAAAGCACTTGTTATTGATAGCGGACTGTCTTGATGTCCATCTTTTACTTATTAAATCTCAAGGGTTTCTCATTTTACTCAATTTCTACAATAAAGTGTTGTTGTTGTTCCTGTTGTTGTTGTTTCTAGCCTCATCTCTGATTTGTTGCTTCAAAGCATTCCTAAAAAATCACCCTAAATCTCACGACTCCACGTAACAACAAAAATTTAACATACTTCCGCTGAAAACTGGTCTAAATGATTAAAATTTGTTTGCGACCAAAGCGCCCCTTAAGGTCTTTATTGCTGAATTAATGTAGTCTTCACGCGTGGAAGTTTTGTGATATCGGCCTGAGCTGACGAGATTGCAGCTTCAAAGTTCTTCCCCAGCATAGAGAGGGTTAGCGTCTTGCACCATGTTTTGTTATTGTTTGCTTGAACTGTATTCTTTCTATCTCAATTCTGCTGTTCTATTTTAGGCTCTTCTTTGCACGGACGTCAAACTGGCAATACGAATATACGACTTGCTTGAGAAACAAAACAACAAGTCGTATCTTGGTTTAAAGCAAGCACCTTTCTAGTAAGAATGAAATCATACCTGAATAAATATTAACCTTCGATACCCTTGCCGTACATTTCGACCAAATATTCAAGACACTAACAACTGAGTATTCTGTATACATCTGCCTCCTAATCACTTTATCGTGTCCACTGTACCTCAGCAACTCAGTTGTTATATGGAATTAGTCAAGTTTATCGCATGATGACGACCAACAATTATGTTTATTTGAATTATGTTTATGAATTATGTTTGCTCAGCCCCGCTAGCCTTTGTGCTATAAATACTACCGATGGTAAAGAAAGGTTTTTTATTTATAGCGGAGCACCATGGGTAAGAAAATATGGTAACCCTTCTGCTCGAGAATTTTTTTTTTCGGTTTTTACGTCCGTCGATTCATGTATGCGCTGTGAAATGCCCTATAATAATCAATCAATCAATCAATCAAACTTTATTTTAAGTGTCTATATCGTCTACTGGTTTTTGGTGGTTCTGATATGTACATAAGGAGTAGATAGCTGTTCAAAAAGGTTTTTTCGAATTTCGTCGTGTTTTTGCCCTGAAATCGCCGTTCAAATTTCCCGCCTGAGCCACGCCCATCAAACTTGACCGAGCTAGTAAGGGGCGTGGGTATATTCCTGATCTGACGTCACAAACTGCTTTGCATGCATGTTTACAAAGACTTAATGAGGTGCAAATCAGTTTGTGACGTCAGATCAGGAATAGACCCACGCCCCTTACTAGCTCGGTCAAGTTTGATGGGCGTGGCTCAAGCGGGAAATTTGAACGACGATTTCAGGGCAAAAACACGGCGAAATTCTAAAAAACCTTTTTGAACAGCTATCTACTCCTTATGTACATATCAGAACCACCAAAAACCAGTAGACGATATAGACACTTTAACGAGGGTGACACTTAATAGTTAAAAACTAATAGACTCGTGGCCCTCCATAATAATAATAATAATAATAATAATAATAATAATAATAATATTAATCCAACGGCCATACTTCAGTTGACCACCTAGTTTACAGCGTACATCTTTCATATTAGACATCCTCGGACATCCATGTTATGGTCAATTCAGAACTGTCAAAACAAGGCATCCGCTGACCAGTATCACGTGACCATATCGCGGGCTAAAGTTTGAAGCTCATCGAGGTCAGCTGTTTTTCTGAAGTTCACCGCTCACCAGGTACTGGCTTTCGATTGGATTACAGGCTCAAGCCAGGAGAGAGACACCCAAACCAAAACGAGCCTTTATTTTTCGCGCGCTTTCTGTGGCTCGAAATTTCACATTCAGTTGGTTTCTTCATTTTGAGCAAAACAACTTCATCTTCTTTCGAAGTTCTTCGCGTAAAAGGCATAAAAATCAGTAACTAGTTTAAAGATA
>JAEMWC010000001.1:1352500-1415000 GCA_016490735.1 Pachyseris speciosa | reverse complement strand
CTATCAAGGTGACTTTTAAAATCACTCTCATTACAAGACTTTCCATTCACTTGAACACTTTAAAAACTCTTGTGTTAAAACATTTAAAGCTTTCATGACAACATGAAAAAAAAGGTCACCAGATAAGTTAAAATCGTCATGAAATATTTTCCTCGTTAACTGACATATTCTCCGTTGTTGACTAAGAAATGAAGAACAATCGGCAATGAGAAACTCTCTTTTGATCTTGAGGGGACTTGAAAGGGAAGATGGACTGTGTTTACAAAGGAAACAACTTGATCTCCCAGATTTATTTGCTGTTTTTTTTTTACTCAGTCACGTAGGATAGTTAGTTGAGTGTCCTGGCATTCTTTTTCCGGCATTGATTCAATTTTGGTTTCTTTCAAGTTGATAAACTTATTTAAAGATTGCTGAATATATTGTTTTTTATATGAGACGGTTGTTTTAAAGTGCTACTGAGACGAAAATCAGTGGGGTTTTTTTCGCGATTTTTGTATCCTACGTTGAAGACTAGACCCTAAAGTTGACCAAAAAATGTGTCCACGGCTAACCTGATGCTGGTTTACATCTTTAAAGGCTGCTCGAAAGTGTGGAAACAACGTCCTCCATTACTCAAACGACAACTACTCGAGTCCACAATTTTTGTCAAGCGGCGTTCCTTCCGTGACGTCATCTTATCATCTAGCGAGGTCTTCCAGTCGCATGTTTAGTAAACAAAGTAAGAGGAAATGTTTTCTATTCACGTTCTTCGTCTTTTTCGTCAGTGGACGGTTCTTAGTTGAGTTTAGACAGGAGTAGTACGATTTTATAGAGGAAAGTGAGGCTAGTTTCGTACCCTATGACAAAGATTTAGAGCCGCTTGCAACTCAAGAAGAAGCTGTCACCTGCGAGACAAATATGGCTCTTGAAGTAGAGCGGAAACTCGAGTCCCAAAGGCGCTTTATGCACTTATCAATTGAAATTTCAATCGATAAGTGCATTACTATTACGGGCCAACCTCGTACCCAGGGTCTTCGTTCCCCTTGACCAGCGCTCGGGAATCGAACGACCCTGGAAAGATCCGATTTGAAAGTCCGAAAATATCGGACTTCCGGCTAAACTGCGCATGCTTAGGGATCAGAGGGTTTGTAAGAGTTCTGTTTTACTTCCGTTTATTTGAATTGTTTGAAAAAGCCAATCAGAATCGTCAACCTATCGGATCTTTCGAGAGTCTCTCGTTTCGTCAAGGCTGCGCAGTACGGAGCGAAGACTCGAGGGACGAGAATGATTACGGGCAAAATAGACATCGTTTCGTCTGAAACAACACGCTTTTTCTTGCGTATATGCATATCTGCGCAAACAAGAACAATAGGACGTGAAATAACTTGTTTGTGGCTTTTGTTTGCATGTGTATGACGCGCCAAAAAGGACAAAAATACTTCCTCGATATATATAAGACTTCTTAATATATAATACTTGTTTCATATAGATACTGTATAACTCGATGTAGAAATATCCAACTTGTTTCGAAATAAACACAACATCTTGTAAATATATAAAACTTTCTTTGAATATTTATACAACTTGAGGCACACACACAAAACTTGGTTCACACAAATAGGACTTGTCAGCTCGGCGCGCCACAAAAATAAAACTTCTTATCGATTAGATTATTGCAAATCGATACCACAGGTAATATCCAGGCGTCTGGAAAACAATATCTGCCGCCAAATCAACATGCCAGACGAATGCGTTGTCAGTCAACGGAGACCAACTGAAGCGTTTTTCAAGACTGATAGTTAATGTTATTAACATCGAAGGAAAAAGGTAAACAATGTTCACTTCCACGCTGGCGAAAAAATCTAGAAATATTGCCCTGAGATATCGAAGAGCCCTCATCAACCGATTGAAGTACTATGAAACGAAACTTTTTAAACTTCTAATGAAAGACTGACAAAATCAAAACGAATTTATTTTCATGGAAAGTCAACTACAGCTCTTGCGGTGTACTTCGAAAGAGGTCTTAAATTGTCGAACGAAATGTTCACTGAAAGCTGAAGAGCTTTATCGGTCGCAGATAGGCAACCAGAATGATTGCGATCTTTTCATTCCATCATGTTTCTCGCTAGAACTTAACATTCGGTGGATTTTGAAGGTTCTTCGATATCTCAGCAATATTTCTAGATTTCTTCGCCAGCGTGGAAGTAAACATTGTTTACCTTTTTCCTACGATGTTAATAACATTAACTATCAGTCTTACAAAACGCTTTCGTTCGACAATTTAAGACCTCTTTCGAAGTACTCCGCAAGCCGGTTGTAGTTGACTTTCAATGAAAATAAATGCGTTTTGATTTTGTCAAAGTCTTTGATTCATGAGAAGTTTCAAAAGTTTCGTTTCATAGTACCTTCGATATCTCAGGGCAATATTTCTAGATTTTTTCGCCAGCGTTGTTTACCTTTTTCCTACGATGTTAATAAAACTACAGCTGTATCAGTCTTGCAAAACGCTTCAGTTGGTCTTCGTTGACTGACAACGCATTCGTCTGGCATGTTGATTTCGTGGCAGATATTGGGCGCTTTCCATTCAGCCAAAATTTTCGAGATTTCCGGTTGGAAATCGAATGGAATGGGCAAAGTTCCGGGATTAGTTCCCGAAAATTTAGGAATACGTTTTGAGTGCACCCTCTTTGCCGGAATTTCCAGAATTACCGAAATTTTCGTGTTCCATTCGCGATAGATATTGGTTTCAGTCTCCCTACCGGGCGTGAGCTCACGTGGACAAGCGGAAAAGCCAATAAGCGGACGAAGCACTTTCAGTATGTCAATGCACGTGACCTAGAATTATGGGACGTGGTCGGACGCTTTCCATTCGACCAGCGAAAATTCCGAAGATTTGTACCGGTTATTTTTGCTCAATGGAAAGCGCCCATTGTTTTCCAGAAGCCTGGATATTACCTGTGGTATCGATTTGCAATAATCTAATCGATAAGAAGTTTTATTTTTGCGGCGCGCCGAGCTGACAAGTCCTAATTGTGTGAACCAAGTTTTGTATGTGTGCCTCAAGTTGTATAAATATTCAAAGAAGTTTTTTATATTTACAAGATGTTGTGTTTATTTGGAAACAAGTTGGAGATTTCTACATCAAGTTATATATGTATGAAACAAGCTAAGTATTATATATTAAGAAGAAGTCTTATATATATCAAGGAAGTATTTTTGTCCGTTTTGGCGCGTCATACATGTGGCTATAATAACACGGTAGAGCTTTGTACTTTCAGCACGATGAATTACACTGTTATGTCTTCGTTTAATAACACGCTAGATTTCTTAACGGGTTCCATACTTACCGGATTACATTGCATGGAGAATCGTTTTGCTTTTACCATTGAAGCCAGTATTTGCGGTGCTGTGGAACTCAGATATAATTCCTCTTATAATTTATACATATTCCCATTGATAAAAGTGCTTTTCAGGTTCCACAGAAGTTTGATCGAGGCGTATAAATGTTTATTTCGATCGATCAGTTGGTGCTTTTCGCTTTAGTCGACTTCTCGAAAATCGACAAGTTGCCATTTCAATTCAGACATAACGTTTACCTCGCGCTAAGACTCCTTCGACCTTCTTAGGGCCTATTTACATGGAGGGAGGGTGCCCCGGCTAACTGAGTTACCCGGCTAGGAGGGTTGAAAGAGCTCGCCTTTACATGCAACTAGTCAGTGGGCTATTTTTAGAGCGGCCGTGAGAACAGCAAACAAGATGGCGGACAAAGCAAAACTTTTTAAACGGTTAGATCAATTTTTTGATCGCTCGTTCCGTTAGCGGCCGCTTTTTAGTGTGTGGGGTCGTTATATCCTTTTGTTTTTCCACGTATGGAGCTGTCATTTCCTCTCAGAGCACTTTGGTTCAGATGATAAGATGACGTCACGGAGTGCGGGCTTAGCCTTTGGTCTTGCTCGGACAATATTTGGTTTGAGTAATGGCGGACGCTCGTTCGCGAGAAACATGCATCGAAAAAGCGGACTTCCATTAGGAATTTCGAACTCAAATTTGGCATGCATAATTATTAGCCTTCAAAAAAGCAACAAACAAGAAAAACTTAAAATTTAGTCTCAGTAGCACTTTAATCTTGAATGGCTGATTAATTGATCTCTGAGCAGACATGCGCAAGAACCGAGTGCAATTGACAACAAAAGTGGCAGTAGCTATGTTCAGAGCACTGGGTTTGGCATCGGATCCTCAGGTCAGTGGGTTACGATCTTTAGGGCTTGTCACTTTGGAACAATTCTGGTCATCCTCATTCTCGTTTACGCGGATTAAGGTTTTCCAAAAGAACGCATTTTCCGGAAACGGAAAAATCTTGACGGAGGTGGAGACCAGCGAACTGAATAGTAGTCTGGACCGAGCGAATGAGTTTGACTTCCGAAGTCGTGCCACTGGCAAGATGAACCACGCACGATTTAACCGCCAAACCTTTGGCAATAGTATTTAATCTGTTCATTCTGCCGTCGAGAGCAGAGTGAACGGAATGAAAAAACGGTTTTAAACAAGTTTGAATCTTCTTTAGGCTCGATTTCCGCCGCTCACTCGGGTCCGGGCTTTCCTCCCCGAGACAGAGAGGACCCGAGTGAGCGGCGGAAATCGAGCCTAAATCTTCTTAGGAAAATAAATATACAAAACGTTTGATAGACAGAATGAGTATTTATTCTAGCATGTCATAGCGGCTTTCTAGACAATACTCTTTATTTGCGTCGTGATGTCTTTAATTGTTATGATCATCGTCATCATCAAGATCAATGATTATTCGTGTGTTATTGTTCCTGATGCTCCAGTCACCAATCATACCATCACCATGGATATTTCTGCTTTGCAAAGCTTTGATTCCTAATTCCATGGACAGGTCATCATACCTGAATCCTGTCTCCCTTTCTCTACCTCCATTTCTTTTCCCCGCGAACAACAATCATTTGTGATCTGTTTGGATACTGTTTCCATGAGAACTCTACATCTCCATTTTCCACAACTGTCTCAGGCTCGTGTCCAAACCGTTGCTCGCTCCACTCATAAATTGTTTTCAGCGGAGCTCCCGATGAAACACTGGCAAGCGTATCATGCCTCTGTTTGGGCATGTTTGCAACTTCCGCAAATGATTTGTTGTACTCTATCATTTGAGCCTCTATACATTCTACGCTTTGGACAAACTTTGATTTTCAAGTCTAGCCTTGATAACATTAGTTCTTAATGGCTGATCTTTCTCGGCAAAAATAAGTTCTACTTTCCTATCCTCCTCCTCCTCACTTGTCTTTTTCACATCTTTCGTTGTGACCCGGCTCCAAGTCTGCACGCCCTTTTTTTGACGTTCAGATCGTCTACGTAATCCTTTTCCACGTTTATGTTAAAATGTTTTTTTGTCTTCCGAACTCTGCTAACAAGTGCATTCTTTTTCCACTTTTTCATGCCTACTCCTCAGTACAGCGACACACTGCGTTTGTGTGAACCGCTTTAACCACATGACGATGACGACGATGACGACGACGACGACGACCATTTTCTATTTGACCAGCGGCACTGTTTAATTGTTAACAGCTTTAATCACGGGACAGTGACGGTGACGGTGACGATGATAATCATCATGATAATTGAAACTTTTCTGAGATTTAACTGGCAGAGGAACCGTGGCGAACCTGTAGTTTTGTCCAGAAAGCAACTGCACCTGTTAGATGCTGGCGATAGGCTTTCCCGTGTACTTTACATTTGGATTAGTTCCTATGTTTAACAATATGTTCATCTTTCAGCAATGCCAGGAAAACCTTCTTATTATGCTTGATCTTTTGCGTTGGTTGAAGATGTATCGATTGGAGTGAGTGTTTAACTGTTCTTACACAGTAAAGCAGATTTATATTTACATGTGAATGCTAGTTAATTTATTTCCCTAAGCCAAACAATAACACATTGTTGTGGAATAATACAGAGAAGGTGTGTGAGTGGGAAACCGCTCAGCGATTCCAGGGAGGAGGAGTTTAATTTGTGTACATCTTTTTCGAAATTGATGTTATTGTTTATTGATATATTTGAAATAAACACGACTTGAGTAATTCCAATAAACTGTGAACGGAAAGTTTGTTAGTGAGGCATGACACTTGCAACTGTGTAAGTGGTGGGATTGATATTGCAAAAAATATATCAAGAAAGGCAGAAATGTTTTTAAAAACAGACATTTTGAATGTATGACCCTTTCTTCAGTGTACGGTTTTCTTCCACACTCCAAAATTCTTAAACTCCAAACTCACAACATTTATCACGTTTGTTTGCAGGATTACGCATGTTATGATCACCCAGCTCATTCGGATGTACTGTTTAAATGACCAACTAGAGAACGCCTGGTGAGTTTTCAGTTCTAGAGACCTGATTCCGGTCCGTTGTTTCATTCTCCTATTGATTAAGGAAAGCACCATCAACAGTTGCCAAAGAAGAACATCAATCCAGGGGTGATACACCCAGACTTCAAGTAGAGCTAACTTGGTGGAAGTGCGTGTCGCTTGGGGTTCATGTATTGTAACTGTATGGGGGGTCATGATCACAGAGCAGTACAGAGCAGTTTTCATTTGGGTAAATTGCGTTTGCTTTGATTTTGCATTGCTTCGCTCTGTGATTGGCCAGCAAAACTCGCGCCACTTTCTCAACCAATGAGAAGCAAAACCAATCGAGTCTTGCACGTGAGCATTCTCCTGCGCTTTGTGCCGGTTTTGTGTAATTCGAATTCTGATTGGCTCATTGCACTGTTTCTACTAATTGGGGATACTAAATCAAAATAAAGTAGAATAAAATCAAATCAAATGTTGGTTTTGAGGAGAGGGAAAACCGGAGTACCCGGAGAAAAGCCTCTCGGAGCAGAGTAGAGAACGAACAAACTTAACCCACTTATGACGCCGAGTCTGGGAATCGAACCCGGGAGACATTTGTGGAAGGCGAGCGCTCTCACCACTGCACCAACCCTGCTCCCCCATGCATGTTGATGGTGTGTCTGGTTAACAGAAAGAAGAGTCCACGCTTTTTGCTTATTTGTACGTCTATACCCGCGTAAACAGAAAATCAAATTAATTTGTTGAGTACAAGAACTAATAGCATACGTTGTGCAGTGCGCATTGTGCCTCAGTTCTCTGGCACGTTTCAGGAGTGCGCAGCACGCTTGTTTAACAGCTCCTAAGGACATCAAAATCACCACTGATCATCACTCCTGCAGAAATTTAAAAGCTATTATTTTTCCTCTGCGAAAGCTGAATTTGAGTAATTCAAATACTAAATAGTAGTAATATGAACAATAGAAAACCTAAGAACCGTCAGGTTTAGTACTTAAAGGGACTATATCACCCAACGCGCATGCGCGAGTCGGTCAGAAAACTTTTGAAAACGTTAGCCCAACTTTTTCAAATGCTGTCGAAGGTTCCAAGCAGCCGATTTCATCTGTTTGAATCGCGTTAATCTTGAGAAAAATTGAGGATGTTTTTGCTCACAATCAGTCTTAAGGAAATACAGATGGATTTTGTAGCAATATCTTTTTGAGATTTGGCTTTGGAAGAATTATTTTCGTGGAATTGTGATGTCTACTAGCGGCGGTCGTCGTGCTGGCAGGAGACGAAAGAGAATTTACGACAGCAACGCCGTCAGACGCAAAGTTTGGGAACGTGGAAATCAGAAGATTTGCCTGGATTGTTTAATTTATTCTACTTGGGTATCAGCGAAATTAAAGTGTGGTTATTCCACCGATTCCAAGTTCGCGAGACATCCTCGATGCTTTGCCTTTGATAAGACATTCAAGCTCAGCGGTTTGTTTTGACATGATTTTAATTTCTTCGTGCCACAAGTACATAAATTGGTGCAATACACTTTGCAGTTTTACAGGGGAAACCATTGGTTTTTGAGGTAGTTTTTCGAGAACAAGTATTCTTGCAGATGCAAGGTCGGTCTAAAAACCAAAGGAAAACAAAGTAAGTCACTGTCATTAAAATTGTTTGCCGCAATCGATCCGAAGAGAAAATGACAGCAGTATTCACGTCAGACAACATACAACGCGAATAAACAGGCTAGACTCACCACAGTAGACTCGCTTTCGACGACAGCAACGACAATTTCTATGATTGCGAAAAAAACAAGCACGTAAATTCTTCTCTCCGCGTTGTATGAAAGTGTTGTCGGCACGTAGGAAATAATGGCTGGCATCCGGGCGAGCGAGACTGTTGTGATGAGTTGTATGCAAATTAGAGCCAGCCGGTCCCTACTGCGCATGTGCTCCAGCTGACATAGTCCCTTTAAATAGTACTATTTATGTGATACTGATTCAGATTCTGTACTCTCGTGTGTTTTCCAATGGAACCGCACCAATGTTTTCTGAGGTAAAAGAATTTTCTGAATAAGATCCTGCTTCATTTGTCAGGCTGAAATAGTTCTTATGTATTAGGCGCTTAACTCGTCAGATTTCGGCCTGGAGTTTCTTTTCTTCGGTGTTGTCTTTATGCGGGTATTTACTGTATAAGAACCCCGGGTATTATTGTTGATAATTACTGGGGTGAGACGATTGTTTTGAAGAACTCAAGTGCGAAGTTGAATGGAATTTGTGCTTTTAGGGAAGCATTGAATATGTTCCAGGAAAACAGGATCCCTATTCCAACGTAAGTATTTCGATAAAATACTTATTTGTTCCCAACTTTTTGGCAATGCTATCTTCAGAACTTTACTGAACCCGCTAGTATTGTTGTGCTACAACGTTATCGCCAGCATTTTGAAACTTATACCGTTAAAGGCATGTGAAACGGCGCCTGTTGTGGCGTGCAGACTGACTACACGAAAGCTACCTCTGCTTCAATGCAACGGTCCAATTCCCAATAAATTTTACACTTTTATGGACACCAAATTCTATAAATACCACTTCATCGAATTCACTTCACAATCCAGTTCATAAATTCTTGGCTTGCACGTGACGTCAGAAAAAACTAAAATTAAAAATTTTGAGGTTTTACTTTCATCAGGTTAACGACACTTTAAAGATATATCTGCTGGCCTGTTTTCAGCTCGGTAGCGTGCTTTGTTTGAAAATAGAGCAGTTTGAATTTAGATTTTTTACAATGCGTGACATCGTGGTTGCGACTGAGAAAGATATCACGTACATGAAAATATCGATTTACGTTGTGTTTTCGAGTTCTGAATAACCAATATGTTAAGAGAAGTGTCTATGCGAATGTTTTGAAGTTTAGCAGAGAGAAAAAATCTTTTGCGAGAGCCAAAGTGAACTCCAGCGGATGTTTCCAATGGATTTCCGGCCGCCATCTTGGGGTTCTTCTCAGGAACACCAGCATGGCGTCTTCATACTAAACACTATAATTTTGAGTGGTACCCTTTACCGAATAACTCGAGTTCGGAATATCGCACAACCCTGAAACTTTGATGCGTTCTTTATTTATTACTCTTCTACACTATCTCAATTTCTTGACTTAATTTAATGAAAGATAAGTGATTTTATTTTTTATTTGCGTGATACTTGCGTGACGTGCAAGTCAAGAATATGTTACACTTGCGTATTTGACATAGAAAAGGAAAAAGGCATATCTGGGAAGGGCTGCTGATAATCATCACCACGCTCAAATGCCAATCGCTGGAGCGAAATGTGTGTGTGAAAACAGTGCGGAAAACCTCCGTGGCAGAGGGATTTTAGGAAGCTGGTGGCTAACAAATACTTACTTCTCAACGACCGGTTAGCTCAGTGGTAGAGCACAGTACTACCTTGCGGAAGGTCGCGGTTTCAAACCCCAGCCAGACCAACACTCAGGGTCTTTAAGTAATTGAGGAGTGCTGCCTTTGTAATGACATCTACAAACGGTTAGACTTTGTAGTCTTCTCAGATAAGGACGATAAACCGTAGGTCCCGTCTCACACTACTTTCACTTAATCAGACTCTGTGGGACGTAAAAGAACCACTAGGGACGTAACAAAACTCTGGCTGTGACCACCCCTAGTGTCTGTCCTATTCCATTGTTTCGCTCTCTCTGACCACTGCAGGTCGACCTTTGTAAGGGACTTCGTGTCCTCTTGTTGTACCTCCATGGATGTATCTCCTAAATGCTTATAAATACTGAAATTAATAGAATATCCTTCGTAAAAGGCTTGGATTTCAAAGAAACGGCCTTACAGTTTTTTTTCCATTATTATTATTTTTGAGAATTTCATATCTCTGTTTTGGGTGGGGAGCTGCGCATGCGTTGTTTAGAGACTGAAAACCTTCATAGATGAAAGTTGTCTTTCAAATGATCTGATAATTTAACTTTTTTCCATTGTAGATACACCGCTCTTAATGATGTCTTGCTTAAGGCTTGTCGAGAAAAGGATGAGTTCAAAGTTCTGGTGAGTATCACATCTTAACACTTCATCCACAAACCCAACAGCCAAAGGCTCGTACTTTACAGACGAATTACAGTTACTCTATAAATCATGATCAGAAATTAGTGCGCACGCCTCTTCATTTCCTACACAAATGTTTTGTGAGCCTCTGAGTACGGCATCGTTTTTCAAGTAAATTTGATATCGTGTTTTCGGGCACTTTCGTTGACTTGTGCGGTCTCGAAATATTTGTTGTTTCCAATTCCACACACGTTCACTTGGATGATTCAATCTCTCAGCTTAGTGTGTAGGGATCGACTAGGAGCTGTTATGGCAGTTCTCGGCGGTTGGACGTACAAACCAGGCAACTTGACCTTTCATCCACTGATTCGCAATCTATTTGAACGAAATAATATTTGGACGCAGGATAACCTGCTAGAACAGTTATTCAGTTTGCTGTTCCTTCTTGTGGATAATGTATATCTTAATCTCTGGACATTTTTAATTGGTGTTGACTGTCTTTAATGATTTGAATGACTTTGCATTTACAGCGACTTTTTGAAATGCTGGCCAAATACGGATACAATTTGAACAGGAAAAGGCGCCTTCATCTTTATGACACCGGTGGGCTTGCTACTGCAGACAGGTAAATATCGGTATCTCGGTACAGCGGTTCAAGGAATTGTTGGATATGATCTTATGTAAGGCGCCACTTTCTCAACCAATGAGAAGCAAAACTAAAACCTATCGCAACTTGCACGCGCGTATTTTGCCGCGGTTTTGGTTTTACTTTTTTTTTTTGAAAGGACTGTAACTTTTATTGAATTCAGTCGAGTTAGCTTATAACAATATTTGCGTTACCTTTATAATACTTAGTAATAATACAATACAAAGTACAAATACTTAGTTACATTCATTACGATAAAAAACAAACTAACTAACAAACAACAACAAAACAAAACAAAACAAAACAAAAATGCTGTGCTATATCCTACAGTGTGCCAAGAAAAGGTGAAGTACGGCTTGAATTAAGTTAGAAACTTATTGTCGATTAGAGGCTTCCATTTTTTGGCGTAACGTTCAGGTGAATTGGTCCTCGTTGATATTTGTTTTTCGATTTCAGCTTTGTCTTTCACTATTGTTCTAGATATGCACTAATAGACAAAGGTTCTTAACTGAGACTACAACAGTATATATAGTATTTCGCAAATAGTAAGAGGTGATTAGTTAAGTTAGTGAGGCGGTCTTTCTCAATGATTCCATATAAGATTTTGACAATTGACAATTTTAATTTTGTTGCTGTGCAAGTCTCATACCAATCCAAAAAAAGTTTCCAGAACTCCGATACCACTGGACATAAAACTAGCATATGCTCAAGATCCTGTTTTGTTTTTGAGCATAGATAGCAAAGATCGCTGCTCGCAAGTTTGGCTTTAAATAATTTGCTTTTGGTAAAAACAATATCATGTAAAGTTTTGTACTGGAACATAGTTAACTTAGTTTCTTTAGTGATGGAGAAGGCTAAGTTAAAGTATTTTCTTATTTGGTCCGGTGTTAACCCATTGGAAATAAGGCGATGTTTTGAGGTGGGTTCTTCAAAAACAGAGAGATTAAGTTCGAGGTTTTTCGGCTTTTCCCGCGAACTGCGAACGTCAAGAAGTCACGTGACCAGTGCCTTGCCGTCAGGTTTTCGGTTTGAGGTTCACGTTTGTACGGCTAGACCACGCTCTAGAGGTAAGTGATTTACCGCAAGGTTTTTTGCACCCTAAAACATCACAATCCCACGTTTGAGAGGAAATGCTACCTTTTAGAACTCTTTCGCTTATTGATTATCGAATTCTTTTTCATAGAAACGTAATTTTGAAGATGATTTCTCAGCTCAGATAGAAGTGAACGAATGAATGAAAACGAACATGGCGGCCGGCTATTTGTTGTTAGAACCAACCACGAATCTTAAGCCCCGAATATGGGCAGACGGTTAACGTAAAACCGCTAACCGCAAACCGCGGTTTGCCGTTTGCGGTAAGATGGCCAAACCTGTATCTTAATCTCTCTAACATGTTTCATGAAACTTCTATGTATGGCTTTGGTTGTTAGCACTTTTAAGTTTTCGCATGGTTGTGTATGGTGCTCTTGCTGCACACTGGTTTGCCTTATTGCCTTTTTATATTCTTGAGGAATAGCGTTTAATACTCCATAGTAGGTCAAAAAATTCGTTTCCATCTGGTATCGGAGTTTGAATTCTTCAAAACTAAGGAAATCTAGATTGTGGTCGAGAAGGTCTTTTAAGGTGTAGATTCCCTTATCAAACCAAGTACGGAAGAAGATCGTCTAGTTATCAATTTTAATATCTTTGTTATTCCATATAATCATTTTCCTTGTGCATGGCATTTTATTACTCTGCCTATCCTTAAACTCAAACTAGTATTGTAGCATTCTCTCATAAAAAAGTGGCAGCTCACCGATGTTAAGATCTCTACTGCCACAGTTACAGGTCGAGAGGAAGGCTAAGCCTCCCAGGTGTAAAGTAGCTTCATTGGGAATAACCGCCCATGCTGAATTCTCGCTTGCATGAAAACGTTTAATCCAGATGGACTTTAGGGCTTTGTTCATTAAAGTAAAATCAATCATGTTCAGGCCCCCGTTGTTGCGTTCGCCGATAATCGTGTTTTTTTTTTATTTTGGCTATTTTGCTGTCCCAGATGAAATTAAAGGTGATTTTGTTTACCTGATTGCAGAAGTTTTCAGGAACTGGCAATACCGATGCATTGTAAATAAGCTTTGAAAGGCCCACAGATTTAACAATGTTGATCTTGCCTAATAAAGTTAGTTTCCGACTCCTCCAATTTTTTTAGGTGTTTTCTAAAACATCCAATTTTGCATGGAAATTAAGTTTGTCGCTTACTTTTTTCGAGTTTGAGAAGTGTATCCCTAAAGCATAAACAGAGTCTTTTGGCCACTTGACGTTGAAAGGGGTATCCTCTCTGTTTTTCCATTTTCCTAGCCACATCGCTTCTGACTTCGTATGGTTGATTTTCAAACCTGAGCATCTTTCAAACTTTTCCAGGAGGTCAAGCAAAGAACTCATTGATTCAAGGTTTTTAAGAAAAACTGTTGTATCATCCGCATATTGTGTTATTTTTATTTCGCGTCCTCCTACCGTGATGCCTTTAATTTTGGAGTTTTGTTTAATCGCAAGTGCAAGAATTTCAATACCAAGGACGAAGAGTACGCCTGAAAGTGGGCAACCCTGTCTGACCCCTCGCTCCAGACTGAAAAAATCAGAGGCATAGCCATTGTTTGTGACGCAGCTAGTTATGTTGCAATAGAATGTTTATACCCAGTTTTTGAAGTCGGGACCAAAATTAAGTTTGTCAAGAACCTTAAGGAGGAAATTCCATTCTATAGAATCGAATGCTTTTTCAAAGTCGATGAAAACAGCTAATAATATCACTAATGAGTCTTACATTCTCACCGATGTACCGTCCTTTGATATAACCAGTTTGATCAGCGTTTATCACGAGAGGCAAAACAGTTTCGAGTCTTTTTGCAATTGCTTTCGTGGCAATTTTGTAATCTGTGTTTAAAAGTGAGATAGGCCTTAGGTTGCTAAGGAGATTGGTTGGTTTATCTTTCTTTGGTACTAGTGTTATGATACCTCTTCTTTGGCATATTGATAATTGACGTTTTTCAAAGCCATAATTTATGCTTGCGATGACGTTTTGTTTAATATTATCCCAGAAGAATTTGTAAAATTCGCTTGAGAAGCCGTCCGAGCCCGGAGATTTACTATTTTCCATGCTTTTTAAAGTCTGGTAGCAATCTTGTTCGGCTAGCAAGCCTTCACAACTTTTGGATTGATCCTCATTAAGGGGTGTTAGTAGGTTATTGTTAAAGAATGCATCAAACTCAGAATTATTGGGATCAACATTTCTGGTAGAATATAGATTTTTATAAAATGTTTTCTCTTCTTCAAGTATTGTTTTTGGATCATCAGTTTCTTCACCGTTAGATAATTTTAGCTTTGAAATCTTTTTCCTTAGGAAATTTCTCTTTTCTAAGTTAAAAAAGTACTTAGAATTCTTTTCTCCATACTCATACCATCGCGCTTTACTGCGCAAAATCGTACCCCTAATTTTTTTGTTCAATAGTTTTTCTAATTTTGCTTTTAGTTCATAATACTCGTTCAGCAGATTATGGTTGTTGTTCTTGCAGATCATTTAGTTTTATAAGTAGTCGAGTTTCTTTATCTTTTTCTGATCTAGCTTTTCTCTTGGAGTATTGCAACGTGAAGCTTCTGATTTCCATCTTGATGACATCCCATTTTAGGCCAAGATCTGTGACATCTCTGTACTTTTCTATGAAAGCCGGAATGTTTTCGTGCATTTTTTCTACATATTCTTTATCTTCCAGCAGGCTTGCATTAAATTTCCAGAAACCAGGACCTGATTTCTTACGCTGGTCGAAAGATTGCAACTTTAACATAATAGCAGAGTGATCTGAGAAAGGCGTGTGTATAATATTACTCTCCTTTGCCAGATTTACTAAATCAGCTGTGATCAGGAAGAAATCTAGTCGGCTCTGAGACTTGAAAGCTTTGTCACGCCATGTAAACGACAGAGTTTGGGGATTTAATTCACGCCAAATATCTGTAAGAGCGAGGTTTGAGCATAGATTTCCAATTTCGTTTATGACAGTGTGTTTGTTCGAACCCTGTTTCACGCTTTTTCTGTCCTTAGGCGTTAGCGCACAATTGAAATCACCTCCAATTATCAAATTACTATCTGAATAGCCAGCTAGAGTGTTGTTTAAATCTTGAAAAAAATTGATTTGTTGTGAAGTGTCATTCGGGGCATATACATTGGCAAGGACGAGGTGTTGATTGTCTAGCTTGGTTTCCAGAATTATTAATCTTCCATTTTTGTATTTGGTACTTCTTGTCACCTCTAATTGATAACTGGGATTAACAAGAATCATTACGCCTCTGCTATGGTTGGATCCGTGGTTGTAAAAGATATTTCCACCCCATTCCGAACGCCAAATGTTTATAGATTGTTCGGTGCTAAAGGTTTCTTGGAGAAAATAGCAGTGAGCGGTCTGCCCATGAAGCCACCTAAAGATTTTCCTACGTTTAATTGAATTATTTAAACCTCTTACATTTAAGGAAACAATTTTAAAGTTAATTGATGAGATTCCGTTATCCATAATGTAAATGTATTAAAACAGTTGCCAATTGACCTGAATTCGTTTGGATTTATCTTAACCTTAGCCTGTTGTATTTGACTCAATAGGGATATAACATACTTATATCTGAGCAAGCAGGATATAAACACAGCGTTTTTGCAGTTGATAACCGAAGTACTTTTGTCGCTTATATACAAATACATTGAAAAACAAAACATCAACAACAAGATAACACCTATTGTGTAAAAAAAAAAACGCTCCTAAAAGGAGTGTTGTGGTAAGCCGGTGTATGCAAATTCAGCTCTACTTAGGTTGTTAAGAATTATATATGAAACTGTACAATGCTCATTTTCGTTGATAAAGGCAACTTTTAGACTAAGAAACGAGAAATAAAGTAATATGATTAAAGCGTAGTTCCAGGAGACAGAAAGTTGACTTACGTTGTAGTTTCAATCTCCATGAGGCTCTCCTTTAAATGATCCGGAATGGTTCCACAAGTAAACTTTTCTTCACCCACAATAAGATGTCGATCAATAACTTTGGATTCAAGTCCGAGGATTCTCGCTTTTTTCATAGCTTTGATCAGAGTTCGACGTTCTTGCTGAATGGCTTTAGCGTAGTCCTTCGTGATGTAAGCATCTCGATAGGTTGTGGAGTTTTTCAGGTCTCTTTTCCTTGACCAAACCAAATCTCTGTCTTGGCGACACACAAATCTTGTAATAATTGGCCTGGCTTTACCAACTGCGGGCTTTCCCACTCTGTGAACGGCGTGGAATCTGATGTTAGTGGCATCTATTTGCAGATCGTTTTGTATTAGATTAATAATTTTTCCTTTGCAATCTTCACCACGATGTTCTGGTACATTCATAAATTTTTTTTTCACGGCGGGTGTAGTTCTCTAAAGCAATGTTGTTTTCTTTTTCCACGTTGAGAAGCAGCGTTGTTTTCTGCAGTTCAGACCTCAGGTTGTCGATTTCTTTTTGTTGAGAGTCTGACATCTTTGTGGGCTTTCAGCTCGGCGGTATGATCGTCAATACGCACCCAAGCTTCCTCTAGAGACTTTTCAATGCCGCTGATGGTTGCTTTCAGACCATCCAGATTCTCTCTTATTTCGTGACGAAAGCAATCCATATCTGTTTGGAGTTGTTCTATTTTGTTTTCTAATCTATCACCTAAAGACTGGATTGAATCGACGGTTTGTTTCAGGACATCATCAAGAGGAACGTTTCGTTCTTTGCCAACCTCGTGTTCATTACTCGTTGGTGTTGCCGCCATCTTAACTTTCTTGGGATCGGTCGACGGTGGGCTGTGCGAAAAGGACCTTTCTGCTCGTTTCTTGCTCGTTTTCGTCATAAAAGGAAAGGGCATTGACGAATTTTTGAAACTTTAGTTTGTTGTGAATCACATTATTGTTTGGGAGCCGAGGAAACCGGCTCTTTTCTAGTAGCTCTTACAGACGTGACCGTACGCCATTATCCCGTCACGTGACTCCCGCTGTTGGTTTTACGACACTTAATTGAAAAGCGTTCTAACGGCAACTCATAATACGCGGCAGTAAAGCGCGCAGCTGGTGCAAAACGCGGGAAAACACCGTTCGATTCAGAGTTTGGGCAAACACGCAACTGATGCAAAGCCGTACGGCAAAGCGCGTTAGGTCAAGCGTTAGAAAAGGCAGGTAAGCCGTGGTCTTAAAAAACGTTGCCCTAGTTTCATATCCCCCCTCCCTCCGCAAAGGAAATATTTTGAACCTAACATTTTGAACCCTTTAAACATTCCTGTGTTAATTCGTTTTCTACAGGAGGCGTATAGACGTGATGTTCAGCGACATGGCGGTACTCGGTAAGTTGGGCAAACAGACCGCAGGAAGAATTTTCAACGGAAATAAATATTGTATTGCTAACGTTTCTGGTGCACGCCAGAGCTTAATCATTCAAGGCCTTGTAAGTTTTAGTGATCATGATGTCGATCTATTCCTCTTTCCTTTTCATGACAGACCAAAGGCGTAGACAGTATTTCCCCGACAAGCAGGAGAAAAGCCAAGAGTTTGATCCGGTACGATTGATTGATTGATTGCCGACTTTCATGTTCTGCGACGGCCCTATTTTGCACTTTTTCGTTGTGTAGGATTAGTCATTTTCTTTGCTGAGCGCCGAATTGAAGAACCGCTAGTTGCTATGTACGTAATCGCTAACATTGGCAGTCTCCAAAATGTTGGGTGAAAATGTTCCATACATACAGTGACATGAGGTCAAACAAGCATGTAAACACCTTCACTTGGTACAAGTGTTCAAACGTATCGTCAAACCATTTTTTCTTTTGTGTTTAGTTTCGTAGCAACTTGAATTGTATAGAAGCTATTGCAGGCACAGTGAACTCCTAAATAGGGAAAGGTGGGTCTGTTTTTAACCATCAAAATATCTGAAAGTATAATCAACGATATTTGATCTTTTCAGTTTAACTAGTGGCGGCCCTTCGGACAGTTCGGAGATGTTCAAGAAATAACACAACATCTGAAACAGAGACCGGGTATATATCACCTGAAAATTTCGCTTCGCAGCCTTTATCCAGTCCCATACGAAAGAAATGGTTGGCAAATTACTTGTTGACTGGCAAGGAGAGGCTTTGATCTAAGCCCTGACAAATTAATATTGACAGTGGCTGGTGCGGAAGAAAGTTGTACAACATTTAACTTCATACGCCGCCGTACGTCTTTGGTGGTTTTAGAGAGAGACTGATCTCAGCAGTGGCAAATACCCCGTGTAGCAGCACTGGAGTTTTATTAGAACACGATCAGAGGATTAAGGTGTCTTTACTTACACCTGACTTGCGCCTTTGAGCGCAAAGGGTGGGGAATGGGGATCTATACAATAGCAAACGTCAAGCGCAGTGTGCTCTTTACAGAGCTTTGCCACGTCTGTTTGATAGATTGTGACCTTCGCATTCCCAACGCAGTGTTCTTAATCGTGTCTTGTTGTTTGTTTTACTTAATTTTTTTTTTCGTCGAACGTTTGCACCCTGTTAGTAATACATAAAAAATGTACATGTAACTCATCTTGTTGAAGGAAATAAAGGAAAAACAATTTAAAGACGTCGATTAGCAGGTTTTAAATGCCATTTGTATCACTAATTACAGAACTTGTACCAGCAATATTTTGTTTGGCAAGGGCACAACCTTGGGTGACTTCATTTTGATAGGTTTTTAACCGAGTTTTTAGCATGTGTGCCAAGGTCTTGAAAACGTCAGGGAAAACAGGCTTGATATTTTTATCTTTCACAGTCAGCAGTTCTTAGAATCTCACTTGAGCAAGAAACTTCAAGTAAAAATTGCCAGTTTTTACGATAAATATGGCATCTACGAAGATTGATCGAAACAACTTTGGACAAACCGCTGACCAAACGTAGGCAAAACGTTTCACACTGTACTCCTTGTTCCTTCCTGTGATGGACTTAACATCACATCTAGGGGAAATAGTAACACTCCTCGTCACTTCATGTTCGGTGTCTAGTTATGGATTATCCTGGCATGCTGGGTGGGAGTTGTAATACTCCTCTACCAGCTGTAAGCCCACTAGGTCAATCAAAAGACAACAAATTGTGCGTATTTTTCCCTTTTTTTTAATAATTTAACAAATTTTATTGAAGGACGTTACCAGACCAATTTCCCTCGTGTAAGGGAAACTGCGAGAAATTAATTTTAAAAATGCTCTGACATCATGAGCACCACAAGCGAGGACCATCCCGTGAATGGATGCGATCCTTTCCCATGTCCACCAATATCATCATACTGTTCCCATATGAACCCTGATCTCTGGTACTCGCTGAACATATTATTGATCAGTTTCTTCCGTAGTTCTGTATAAATCTCTTTCGCCTTGGTCTGATAAGGCCCCGTGGTACTAGCATAGTAATTCAAAGCTCTTACTGCTAAGTAGTTGATGTTGATCCAAATAGCTCCTCGCCAGTAAGGCGCGTCGTGTTCAGTATTGTACTTCTTATATACAGGATCACTCTTTGATAAAGATCTCAATCCAAATTCGCTCCACAGCCGTTCAGGGTCTTTTAAATCCTTCAAAACTTTTTCCAGCTTGGGTGAGGAAGGGTCTAATATTTGTAGCAGGAAAGGGAACAGGCTGACATAACCGACTGCATTGACGTACTTGAGAGTTGGACCTTGCTTCGAGGTTACAATGCGAACCGTTTTCTTTGGACTGCCTGGTTGAGAGGTTTGAATAGGACGCTGGACCAGCTTCACAAACTTGGTATGATTTCCATAATCGCTGTAAGACTCCACCTTCGAGGACCAATGATACTTGTCAAGTAGTTTATTATCAGAGAGATAGTTACTGGTGGACCCGTAAAGCAGAGCGTCTGATTTCTCACCAACTGCTTCAGCGATATCCGCCATCAAGCCAGCAGCAAATGCCATCCAACATCGTAGATCCACGTGTCTTTCATCATCAGATGGATGTGAAGCACGCGGGTAATCATCCAAACCAGATGTAAGTGTCTTAGGGTTCAGCTCTTTGTCAGTTTTAGCATCTCGTCCATGCCACCTGTACGTTGACGGCAATTGTCCCATCTGTGTGGTGTTAAACCAGTTAAACCAAGCCTTGAGTCGAGGAAAAATCTTCCGTAGATATGTCTTATCCAAGAGGCCTTTATCCACCATCGACTTGATAGGAAGAATCAAAGTTGGTGGGTTTGCGTTTTCGTTGTGCTGCACGACAAAATCTGATGGTACTTTCGTTCGGGCTTCGTCCCCAAGGATCTGTTCCCTTGGAATCCATCCTTCAATGTTAATCAAATCCAGCCAGTGTCCAATGATGTCTTTACTGATGCCCTCATCCCACTGGCTGATGAGTAGTTGATGGAAGCCTTCATCCCACAAAAATCCACGAGGAAAGAACGGTCGCGAAGGAACTGCAGTGTATAAAGCGCTATTCCAGTAATCCATTGGTTCCTTAATATACCGAGAAATCACCCTCGAGCTTCCATAAAAATACCCGATCCCTCCCACCATGTTGCTAAGCGCCGCCTGCGCAAAATGCACTTCTTCTCTGCTAAAGCCTTTGGCCGTCAAAGAAAACTTCTCCTCAAATTTCTCGTCAAACTGGGTGCTGTATTGATCTCTAAGACTTTCAAACGAAGGCCCTAGCAACCTACCCTCTCGCAAGAGGAAACTTCCAGACTCAAATGCAACCTCTACATCGAACGGAAGCTGAAGTGTCCATTGCTGAACAAAGAAGTTCACTGGAAGTTCGCGTCCGTCCTGGTCACGGCTGGTCACGTGACCAGTTAATGACAATAACTGCACTTTTGCAGCGCCCTTGACTTTAACCATTCCCATGTTCCGCATCACAACATCTTTAACTGAATGCACATTTGGTGTATAAGCAGCCAGAAATGAGGAGTAGATCACTTTTGAAGGGCGAGGAAAGTGTAATGTGAATAAACCAAGTTCGGGTGAATTGCCTCGCAGTGCTGTTAGGGTGTTCTTCTGAATAACAGGCTGCAGTTGAGCTGTTCCTTCATGAGTAGCATAAAACAGTAATGACACCACTTGGGATGGGTTACCCTACAACACGACAGAACATTACTAGATGAGTAACAAGAGGTTATCATGCCCTAAAACTGTATACTCTATACTCCTCTACTCCTAACAAGTGTTCTGGTAAGGTAATCAGCTCATCGCCTCATGTGGTGGTTCTTGTTGTCTTGTGAAGAGCTTTTGCTTTTTGCAAAAAGTCATCAGTTTGCACCACTTTTGAAGACTCTACCTCCTCTTTCCAAACTGCTTTAACAGTGCCTTGACTTGCCAAACACCTTGACAAACACATTGTAATGCCTTACTATAAAAGGTAAGGAGGCCATTTGCATTGCCATTCATAATTAATATCTTATAGAAAGGTCACACTACATTCTAAAAGACATACCAACAAAAACTTATCTTGAATTAAAATGTTGCACCAATTCAAACTAACTTTCTATTTGTTTCCTAGTTTGTTGTTTTCAGTGGTAGGAAGTGCAGATTAGTTTTATAGCTCTAGTATGTGACTCACTCTTTGATGTGCCTTACAATCTTACAACTGAATGCAAAACACATTCACTGGACTTTCATTGTACAATGAAATAAACACACCATACAAATGAATTGAAGGAGATGCTCACAAAGTGGATATTGAAGTTCACATCTTAGCAAAGAGTAATTGGATTCTAAGGAGCTGAGAGAATGACAGGGTTTTTAATGGAGACGTGCTAGCAGTCCCTTTCTGTTGAGCAGCTGCACAAGAGATCCAAAATGTGAAGCAAACAAGCCAAGGAGGCCTGGAGGAGAAGCACCTCCCCCAGTATCTTTTCATTGTTTTCCTCCTTGCTCTAGTCTCCCCGCTGTGTTGATGGCTTGTGCTGTCAGTTATCTAGAAAGGGACTGAAAGCAATCTCGATTTTTAACACATACATAGTTACTTTCTGAAGTATGATCGCCATGATCATAAAATTACTACAAAAGAATCAAAGAGACAACTGATGTCTGAAACATTTTGGAAATAAAACTAAGAACATATGCAGCTTGGTTGCATGATTACTCAAGGCTTTATCTCAGGTACACTGTAACTGCACTCGCATTAAATTCTGTTCAGTTAACTGCCCAGCAGTGTTTTGGCCCAGAGTACAAGACCCAAAGGTGACAACCTAAGACTCCAACACCCCCCTTCCCCCCTCCCCCTCCGCCCACCCCCTTTATGCACATGTCATGGTTCAATTTTATCCTTGGCTTAAATTTCTTCTCCCTTTGTTTTAAACTAATTATCATACATTACCATACATTACCATCATTACCACGCCCACAAACAAAGGGAGAAAATTGAACCAAGGATTAAAAAGTTAAACCATAACACAAATACGGAGAAAATGCAATCTCAGTTGAACACAAACCATCAAATCAGGGAATCAGACTGTTTTCCATGGCATTTCATGGCTTTTCAGTGATCACTGGTGCTGGTATTATTTTGGATTCAAACTGATTTTAACTATGGACACAGCTTTAGTGACAACTATTAATTACAAGCTAGTGAAATTGGTTGTGTGGCTGGTCAGATCGTGGTTTTGCTTTTAATAAACTCAGTTAAAGCTGGATTACATTAAATTGATTCTTCAGCAAAACCACATAAATATAAAACTACACCAACCATTTCACGGCCAGAAATCCTTGCAGTCCAGTCCCCTCCATGATCTCCACCAAACCTCTTCACAAAGTCTGTATTTAATACAAAATCGTATCAACGACCTCTTGTGATCCAAAGTTAGTGCCATCATGTTTAAGCCAGCCATACTTTCGGAGCCTATCAGACTGTTCACAGGTGTGACGAATGGTAAGCTGCCCATCAGGTGATAACTGGGGGAACCACATCAGCCCTGTCATAAGAGACTGCGGACTTCGTGTTCTGTAAGATAACATAACAGATAAAGATAGTCCACAGCATCTGTAAAAAACGCCTCATCACCCCAAATGCTAAAAAGTCAGACCAGCTTAACTAAGCGAATTAAGGTAATTCCTCACATTTGCATCATGCATCCTTACTGTCCATAAATTCTGGCATCATTTAGCGTGCTCTTGTGCACACGCACATTGAAAACATGGCAGATTTGCCTTGAAATTGAGTTCTGTTAGTTGAAAAATGGCTCTAGCTCACCAATGAGCACGGACACCCCACCTTTTTTCCAGTCAGTTGTAATGAACTAATCATAAGCTTTGTGTGAGAAAAGACTAATCTTATTTCTTTTGCTGAAAATTGAATAAATAAGAAAAATAGCAGATACACTGTGGTCTCATCTATTTGCAATTTAGTGACCATGACAAGAAATTTGGTTCCAATTTTAATCACGGATTCAGCTTTCCGTCTAAATCAGACTTAAAGTGTCCAACATAATGTATGGACTGTAGTTTAATGCGTGTTCTCATGAGTTTTGGTTCACAAAGATATTACAATAACTTGAAATACGTTCTTACAGGACGTAACAAATTGATCGAAATCGATCATCGAAAACGTAATCGATTAATCGATAGTACTCGATATTTGTCGATTGATTAGTTATAGAGTCAGGGGTTTTTTTTCATTCGAAGCTGACCTAGCGAGCAGCACGTCTGTTGACTTCTTTTTTTAATTATAATGGATACATAACTAAGCATGTCTTACCTGGAGGGCTCCCCATCTTTTTGCAATTTAATGTACAGAAATGAAGAGACTAAATATCGGTTGTAAGGACAGCTGAAGGGACTGCTGCTGTACTTGCTGCCTTACAAACCTCAGCAAACCTCAGTGCAAACCTGGACAAACGCATCTGAAAGCTCAACACCCGCAAACAATTTTCACCATCCTCGATAAGCGAATTGAAAAGAAGTTCAACCTGATGTAACTTTTGAAAACATATTTTAAGCTTTAATTCAAGGTTGGAAATAAAAATAAGCCTGAACAAAACAAAATAAAATGGATTCGATGGCTAACATGCAAACGTAAACGACGCTAACCGAACCGGTTGTAGTTCAGCTATTCATTTTCATTTATTTATTCAACTATCAATCAACTTCTGTTTATTGTTTAATTTTAATTGCACAAATTTAGGCAGCTATTTACTTATTTTCATCGAAATAATTGATACAAAACAAGTCACATTGTGATTATTTACTGTTGTTCAACTTTTAACATAATAAAAAGAGGGTGTAAAAAGACATTCATTCCTTTCCACTGTTTTCTTCACAAGTTTTATTTGCTGGTGTGAACAAATGAACAAGTTTGCTTTGACAAATATTCACTGTAGCCAGCAATTCAATTACACAGTGGACGACAATTTTCTTGACAAGGTTTCCTTGTTGACTATACCTGCCAAGTGTCATGCCTAAGGCATGATTGTTACGCCCACGGATTGAAAACCTCGATGTCACGCCTACTCACGCCTGTGTTCCAATTTCTCATGCCTAGTAGAAACGTTAGAGCCATTACAGCATTGACTGACACATTTTGAAAAATTTATTAATTAGAAACTGAAACCAATGAGAGAAAATAAAAGTCCATGTGAATGATCGACTTTCTCTGAATTCTGTTTTTTTTTTTAAGACAGAAGTCTTTGGAACATCTTCGGAAAATTTTCGGACGTCTTCGGAAGCCTTCGGATATCATCAGAGCCCTACGAAAAATCCTGGCACTCTCAGGAGAAAAATGTCACGCCTATAAATTAAAAAAAGTTGGCAGGTATAGTTGACCCGTTAAAGACGAGCAACTGCGAGCAAGTTCTGCAATGTGTATTTCAAGCTAGTTTTTGAACAAGTGCACTTGTCAAGGAAAAACTTGACAAGTTTTTCTTTACACACCAGCAAATAAAGTTTGTCAAGTCAAAACTTGTCAAGGAAAACTTGCTCATCTGAAAAACGAATCAACTAACCCAGCCTTGCCCATTTTCATGTTTTCGATATTTTTCGATCAAAACCGATAACATCGATCGTCTAATTACAGAAAGCAATAAAATTGATAATCACAAAAATTCGACCGATCGATTTCCATCGATTTTCGATATTAATCGATAAATTATAATCGATTTCAATCGATACTATCGATTTTCATCGAATATCAAAAATATCGATTTGTTACGTCCTGGTTCTTACAATAGACATCAAATAATGCCAAAATGGGCTCCTTGAAGTTCTCATGTGATAAATATTCAGTGGAAAAAGTTTGAACAAAAATCTATTGTAACTTTTATTTCAGAGGAATTACCTTAAAACGTAAACATAAACTAAAGTCTTCATTAACAAAACCAGCTGATAAACCCACCTCATCCCAAAGTACAAATTTGAACGATAACTTCCCCAGAAGCGGCTCATATCATTCTCAGACTTGTTTATCACTGATGGTGCATTAAGCGGAGTGTAAAGACGTGTAGATAATCTGTAATTCCAGAGAGTGTACGCTCCAAATAAACACAAAGGGACGGCAAAAACAGCTGCTACGAACACAAAAGGCAGGAAGGAAGATTCTTTTCCTCGCCGCCGTGTGAGTTTTGATCTATCTACGTGATCTTTTGAAGAATCTAAAACATGTTTTTCTTTTCTCTTTCGTGCCATACTGAACAAAAGCCGGAACAACGAAGAAAATAAGATTGTAAAACGCTACGAAACTTACTACAAACTGTACAAAGAATCCGCCATGTTGCCACCATGTGACCGTGGATGTGACCGTGTGATAAACTTGGGCTGGGAGGAACTGGGCATTATTCTCTCCCGTCACGCCACTTGAGATCATCAGGTAACCTGTGTACAGCCAGCCCTCCACTTTTTGTACTTGGGTTGGAACGGTTCCCAAAGCCTTAATCAAATTGGCAATTTTCACTGATTTCTAAATAATACTTCAAGTGAACTTTGCTCCAGTGAGATCCGGTGTCACAGCGGATTTGGAACCCCGGCCAAGATCCGCTAGCGGATTTAGACCCCCTTTCGCGGATCTGGACCCCCCCCCCCCCCCCTGAAAACAAGTGTTCCATTGAGTAAGGTAATAAATTCCTTTGCAAATTGTTTTTGGAGTTGTTAAAAAAACCAAATAAAAATACTGAAACAGTTTTTTCTTTTCAAATAATCTTTAATACTTAGTGTAAAAAAAAGAACCTACAACGCTAGTTTGTATCTATAAATTGTGAAAACCAAACTTTCTTAACAATAACTTACAATACTTTCTACTTTAACTGAATTAAAGCGAGTTTTAAAAAAGCTATATTTACATGACCAAATTTGCTGTAATTTTATGATAATAAATAAGTTAACAGAAACGAATTTTTAAGACTTGCATTCTTGAAAGACTCTATGACATTAACTTTTGAAAATTGAAGTCTTAGACTACGGTTCTTACAGTTCCGAAGAAAAAAATCCTGTGAAGTCGACGTGCAGTCAAGTAAACTTTTATGCAGGGAAGACAAATGCGTTTTCCAACCAAGAAGTGTTACCTTAAAAAGTAGCACCTCCTTTGTTAAAGGCAAAAGCGCCGCCCATTCAAACTATACAAATTCAGTATCCTGGAAATATAATAACGCGAATGAAAGAAAACAAGATTTCAAAATTGCATCTACTTTATGAAAGGCCGCAGCGCGTGCTTAAAATAACTTTTACAGTTTTCTGTACTTTATGCTAACGGTTCCCGATCCGATTCGCGATATGCGAATCACAGCTACAATCTTGGACACAATAAATGGAACATTTGAACCCCCCCATTTCAATGATGCCAAAATGGCGCGTTTTGCTGTTCGTGCGCCTTCATCATTGCTTGGAGGGGATGGGGGTTAATTAGTCCATTTTATTCCGTCTAAGATTGTCCGAGATTCCCACCGGCGTGACTACTGGTGTTAAATATGGTAATGGCGCGATTAAGGTAGCAGTTGCACGCTGAAAAGCTAAACTTTAGATCAGAATGCAAACCTGACAGTGAATGCTTACCCAGGCGAGACTAAAAAAAATGTTCTCCATGACACTCATCAGATGCTATGTTAAGCGTTTTAGATACTTTCTTAACATGAAAACAAAAGATGCATAAATCAGAGCCATATTCGGAGTCAAAATGTCAAGTTCGCGCCTCAACTAAGTCGGCTTTCTATTCTGTCTGAGGAATGCTTTTCCTAATTATTGCGCGGGAAATTAAAAGTACCGTAACGATTCAATATTTCGGCTTATACTTGTCGACGAAGTTCGTAAGAACATAACGATGGAGCTGCTCTCTCAGTATGTATCTAGTAGTTCACAGTCGGAAAGTTCCCTTGACGAATTGCAGCCAGCCAAAGTGAGAAGCGTGTACTTAATAACCTATAGCCAAGCTGATCTCAGCATTTTCCCGGACAGACAGTCGTTCGCAGATGCCGTCTGTGAGGCTGTTTTGAATTGCGAGGGACCCAAAACGAAAGTAATTCAGTGGACTTGTTGCCAGGAAGACCATAAAAAGCAAGGGAAGCATTATCACATGGTCATTAAACTAAACAAAATTAAGAGGTGGCTACCGATCTGGCAATATTTAAGGAGCGAGTGGAGTGTTTACGTTCACTTTTCTAACCAGCACACCAACTACTACTCTGCGTGGTTGTACACCACCAAGGAAGATGAAGATCTCATCCAGTCTGCTGGCCATCCAGATTTAGGCAACTCAGGTCCACCTAGAACAATGGCCGCAAGTCAGGCGCGAGCAAAACGACGACAACCGACCGTGGATTGTTGATTCAGCAACAGATACCACAAGTGGCGGAGAAGGCGATAGGGGCGAAGAAAGAGAACATGAAGATGTCCGCTCTCGGATGACGGGGGAAAACGTCAGTAAAATATCAGTAATGCGAAAGCGATCGAAACTATTAGGTTGTTATGAAGTGTCAAACATAATACTTGAAAAGAAAATCAAAAACCGAACTGAGCTACTCGCGCTCGCGAGCGCCCAAAAGGCTGAGGGAAAGACCTATCTAGCAGAGTTCGTGATGAACAGGGGCAACAGAGTTGTAGAGGAATGTATTTCAACGGCCTGGGAGATGGAGAAGGCGAGTGAGGTGCTACAAAGAAGTAAACTGACAAGACTTCAGATCTTGGAAAAACGTCTGCAGGACCCTTGCACCGCTGAGTGCGACGGTCGATGGGCGGAATGCGCTCAACAGCTACTCATGTGGAACCACGTGTCAATTGAGATTTTTACCGAAGCTGTGAGAGATCTCCTAGAACAGGGGAGGGGAAAATTTCGCAACATTCTAATCAAGGGCCCTGCCAATACAGACAAGACATTTTTACTTAATCCTTTAAACACTGTTTACAGGTCTTTCACTAATCCCGCCACATCCACTTTCGCCTGGGTCGGTGCAGAAAAGGCAGAGGTCATTTTCTTAAACGACTTCAGATGGAATTCACAGATTATCCAGTGGCACGATTTACTATTAATGCTCGAGGGCCAGCCGGTGCACCTGCCGGCTCCAAAATCACATTTTTCTAAAGATCTTGAATTTAACAACGACACCCCGATTTTTTGCACCACGAAGCATGACTTCGTATACGTGAAGGGAGGGGTAATCGACCAAATGGAGACAGAAATGATGGCAGTACGATGGAAGGCTTTTCAGTTTCAGAGGCAGATTCCGCAGAACGAACAATTGTCCATTCAACCGTGTGCTAGATGTTTTGCTGAATTGATCTTAAGTCAATAAATGAATCAGAGAGAATCAATTTTCCGATGAACTGGTCAAGCAAAGATCGCTCGCGATTTGTGTATTCAATTGTCAATTCCCCAACGGAACTTGCCAGTATAAGAGCAGTTTTACTATTGAATTGCAAAAGATATTCACGTAGAACATAATCTTGAATGAAATAAGGTAACTGTTAATTAATCAAGTCTAGACTAAAGTAAACTGCATTACACCACTTATTTACGAAAAGTCGGACTAATTAAAAGAGAATCCGAATAAAAAACAAAAACAAAACAAAAACAAAAACAAAACAAAACAAAAAATGAGTTTGGCTTGAAAAATTTCCCGAAAAAAGATGACACGAACAGAGGAAAAAAGAAGAAAAAAAAAAAAAAAACCAGGCGAGTGCGAAAGTTGAATCCTAGTTGCTCGTAGTAACTGTCCTGCGCGTTGCGCGCTACGCGCGATCGCGAGCACCACCAACGCACAGGTACTGTCAACCGCGCTAGTTTAAGGAAAATAAACGTCCCCTTGGCGATATTTGTCGGCCGATATTTTATTTCTGTTGTAAAGATATTTTCATGTTTGAAAATTGAAAATGATTTTTGGTTACAAATTTGTACACTGGCACGGTTTTCGAACAATTAAACGATTTTGACCTTTGAAAAGAAATAACAAACATTAACTCATATTTTATTGAAATTAGCCCGAAATCGTACTAAATCGTTAAAAACCGTCACAAACACGCTTGAAATCGTATGAAATAGATCGTAAACCGTCGCAATAACGTGAAAACGTCATTTGGACATAATTCAAGTGCCTTACACATGTTAAGATTCAATATTTCAGTCTTTCGCCACTATTTCCTATTATGTCGGCCACGCGAGAGCTCATAGACTGTATAGTTCTATCTATCAGTTGTTGTGAAATACCACTAATCGTTCTTTGTACCCTTTCACAAAACTGTTCATATGATTCATGCGTTATGCCTCTTTCAAGCGCATCTTTCGCCAACTTCTTAGAGACAATGTGGAATACGTTCTCTATTGGATTCAAGTCTGGACTTCGCGGTGGAATTTTTAAAAGTTCACAATGGCAACGGGCCATAGCCTCACGGACTGCTTTGCTGTTTTGTGAAGGATCACCGTCTTGCAGCCACAGTCGACTCAATCCTTTGCATAATCGCTCAAACATTGTGTTGAAATGCTGGTCAATAAAAGATGCGAAATAGTTTCCATCCAGTTTTTCGTATCTTTTACAAACAAGCACTCCTTTGCCGTGACTTATTGCTACCATGAACTTGGCCACTTTTCCTCCCGTTCCAGATTTACTGCCTTTGGCCAAGCACCCTTGTGTGAGGCCTTCAGATCTTTTTCTCCATACTCTCCCTTTGGGGGCGCGTGCTTGGTCCAGTGGATTAGTCTTGTACACGAATGAGACACCATCCAAGTAGAAGGCGAGGGAATCTGTCCAAACACTCGGGGAGTATTCTGCTTGCATTTTCCGGGCAAACTCCACTCTCTGGTCTTTGTCGGTCTGACTCATTAGCCCCTTTTTGCGTGACTGAAGGAAGAAGTTGTCATGTTTATTTAACTAACGCAACAACACTAGTTAACATGGCCGCTCTCACTCGACAAGGAGCACATGGAAAATCACGTGACCGGAAGTACGATTACAATATGTGACACCTTCCCACAGAAAGAAACTAAAACCTAGGGGAGATAAGGACTTTAAAGTATAATCACTTCACAATGTCCGCTTTGAAAATGGACACCCAGTCAAGTCACTCTAATTTGAACATAGGCAGAATATTTACAAATCAAGCCTATCAGGAGGCTTGACAGTTCGACCACTCCTTGTGGTCAGCGGTCTCTTCTCAGGAGACAAGTTGGTGGTGGGACGTTCTGGAGATGTACGGACCTCCTCTGGGTCACTAGGTAATTCAAACCTAATGGGTGAGGGAGCTGCTGCGCCTGATGTAGTGGCTTCCTCGTCACTCTCCACTGATGAACTGGACTTAGCTCCTTTAAGTAGATGCCTCCTGTTCCTTCGCAATGTGACGCCTGACTCGGTTTGCACCACATAGGATCGAGGGGTAGGCCAAACATTGCTGACGACAGCAGGAACCCAAGATCCATTATCTCTCACCCTGACATCATCTTCTATCTCCAGTCCCTTTAATGACTTTGCTTGACGATCGTAATTATACTTCTGCTTTTGCTGAGCTGCCAGTAGTCTTCCACGTGCACCCAAAGCCACCCGAGGTTGAAGAAGCTCTGCTGTGGTCGGTAATTTAGACTTCAGTCTCCGACTGTTTAACATCTGTGCGGGCGAAAGGCCAATACCTGTGACAGGGGTATTCCGGTATTCTAACAATGCAATGTAAGGGTCATCCGCTTTCCTCAACAGTTGTTTGATAGTCCCTATGGTCTTCTCACTCATTCCATTAGATTGAGGATAACGAGGACTGGAATTGGTAATCTTAAAACCCCAGGAGGATGCAAAAATTTTGCAGTTCACGGCTTGCAAACGGCATATTATCCGCCACCAATTCGTCATGTATCACATGTCTCGCAAAAATTGACTTCAAATGAGTTATGACTGAGGTGGCTGTCTTGGTTGGGAGCAGGCTGATTTCAGGAAACTTGGAGTAGTAATCCACGACACACAGGTAATTCTGCCCTTTAAAATCAAACAAGTCGGCTCCAAGTTTTTGACACGGACGAGTAGGGACTTCGTGCGGGATAAGAGGCTCCTTCTGATTATTTCTACGCCACTCAGCACACTTACTACAGCGGGTCACTGTATCCTCAATGTCTCTGGCCATACCTGGCCAGTACATCACTTCACGGGCACGGGCTTTGCTCTTCTCTATTCCTTTATGACTCTCATGTACCAAATTCAGCATTTCTTCCCGTAAAACAGCCGGGACTATCAGTTTCTCTCCTAGAAACATAAGGCCCTCTGCTTCATGCACTTGATCTGACATTCCAGTAATGGCGAACTCTCTCTGGAACTGTTCTTCTGTCTGATGGCCAGCCAGACTGCGCTAATTGTTGCAACATAACCAGGCAATCATCCTCTGCAGTGGCTATTTGAATCTGTGACTTAGAGGCTGCAATCATGGGCAAATTCTTCACAAGGCTATGCACCAAGACTTCCATGTCAGACTGAAGATCTTCATCAACAGACTCACTCAACAGATAAGCACGGGATAAGGCATCTGGGACAGGAATTTTAGGTCCAGGCCTGTAAGTAATATGTAAGGAATACCTCTGAAGTCTTAACAGCATCCTCTGAAGCCTTGGTGAAACCTGGTTAAGATTCTTCTTTGTGAGTGTTTCCAAGGGCTTATGATCTGTAACTACCTTCACTGGTTGGCCATAGACATACTGATTTAACTTTTCACACGCGAAAACTATCGCCATAAGCTCTTTCTCTATTTGGGCGTAGTTATTCTCTGACGCCGTCAACGATCGCGAGGCATAAGCCACTGGGTGACTCTCTTGAAGCAAACAAGCTCCCAGTCCATCTTTTGATGCTTCAGTTTCAATCACCACCTCTTTGTGGACATCAAAAAGCTTCAAAACAGGTGCACAGGTTAGCAAACGCTTGATTTCTTGGAATGCTTTCTCTTGCCCAGTTAACCAGTGCCATGTTATGTCATTCTTGAGGAGGATTCGTAGAGGCTCAGATACCGCTGATAAGTTGGAAACAAACTCACCAAGGTAGTTAACTAATCCAAGAAAACGACGGAGATCCTCCTTGTTCTGGGGCTGGGGATACTCAGTGATCGCTTTGACTTTGTCTGGGTCAGGTTTTAACCCCTGTGAAGACACCACCTGGCCAATATACTTAACTTCAGGCACCTGAAACTGGAACTTGTCAGGGTTGAATTTGACATTGTTTGCACGTGCACGGTCCAAGACTTGCTTAAGTATCCCATCATGCTCAGCATCATCCTTCCCACCAATGATCAGGTCATCAAAGACCACATGCACTCCCTCGATGTCCCCGAACAGCTGGTCATTGCGTTTTTGAAAAACTTCAGAAGCTGAACTAATTCCAAATGGGCACCTCAAAAAGCGATACCTCCCGAAAGGAGAGTTGAAGGTGCAGAGAAATGAGCTTTCTTCATCCAATGGAATTTGCCAGAACCCATCTTTCTCATCGAGGATAGAGAACACACTTTTGCCACTCAACTTTGAAGCAACTTCCTCAGCAGTGGGGATTTTGTAATGCTCACGTTTAATGACTTTATTCAGCTCTCTCGGGTCCAAACACAAGCGGAGGGATCCATCTTTCTTCTCTGCAATCACGAGACTGTTGACCCAGTCTGTAGGCTTGTCCACCTTGGCAATCACACCGTTTTTCTCCATGCGATCCAGAGTCATTACCAGAAATTCTAGTCATTTCGTTCACGCGATACTGTTTAGCCTGCGGTTATCGTAAATCTATAGATCATGCTCAGTGGTATCAAATTGCCAATAGCGTAACGCAAATTTATGCAAGTTATAACGCAATCATCGGAGAGATACGAAGGAGAGGATGATTTGAAGGTCTTCAACCAGTTTAAAGCTGGAAGAAAAATATAAAGCAAGAGCAAAGCTACTTCTGGTAGAGATACTTAAAAGCAAGGAGAAATCGCCGACAGAGAGCTTGTTCAGATGCCTACGCAAGCGACAAATGATTTTTAAAATAAAATAAGTTTTTTTGCTAGTAGCCTGTTGTACTTATGGAAAGCGGACTTGCAAAGAAAATCGCCTGGTTACATTTACAAAATGGCCACCAAAACAACAACTAAGGAAAGAGACGATGTGGCCGAACTTCTTCCTTTTTATTCGCATTGTTATGATGAGTACCTCCCTCACAGCGCCGCGATAGAATACCTTTGAAAGTGAATGATTAGTCCGAACTTTCCTATCGATAAATGGGATATTTTGGCTGGTTTATAAAGGTTTGTCTTCATTTGAAGCAGTCGAGAGCGGTGGAAGATGAATTCAAGCAAAGTGTTAGCACTGAAACAGAGCTTTTCCTGAGGAACATTTACAGAAATTTAAGACGACATGAGAGATTTGGGGTCTCTTTAAAGGTAATTTTTGTTTCTTAATTTGTCCGAACTTTTCATTCGAAAACCGCGTAACAAAAATCATTTTTATGCATTCAAATACGTTCTCTATCTTCTAGGAGCGGGGGAAGATGATCATCTTCACTTACTTATCAGATATTTGGAAATTTGTTTTTCACGCCATACAATCCTTTGTAATTTTCGTCCGCCATTTTGAAAAGCCGTTCCGCATGAAATATGATCGATGACTCGAATTTCTGGTAATGTCCCTTCAGTTTACCATGAAGACTAAACGGAACTCTACGGGGAGGGTGTACCACTGGAGTAGCATCTGGTTGTATCTCAATATGATACTCTTGGGTCATACATCCAAGGCCCTCAAACACATCCTTGTATTCACGTAACACCATCTCCTTAGAATACACAGTTTCTGTCAGGCTGTCAACTTTCTTTACAAGACCAAACTTTGTGCATGCTTCCAGGCCAAGAATAGGTACATTAGCTACATCGACCACGTAGAAAACCAAACTGTGTGTTTTATCCTTCATGCTGCAGCTAAGAGTGACTTTGCCTCGTGGAACAACCTTGTGATTCCCATACGATGACAATATGTCACTGGTTTGCTCCAGGTTTCCAGGTAGGTGTAGACGGTCATAAATTTGACAGGGTATTATGTTGGCTTCAGCTCCAGTGTCCAACTTAAAATCAACAAGTTCTCCACCAACTTTCATCTTGCTGTACCAGGCTTTTCCATCCACCGAATTTATCTCCAGCTCTCCAACAAAAAGCTCGGTATCCGCTAATCCATCATCACCTGTGTTCTGAGTGGGGCTTTCCACTGGGGCAAACAACGGGGTGACTGTGTGCACTTTCCTGGTGCGCTGGCTGCACATTTTAGAGAAATGATTTCTTCCATCACACACAAAACATGTTTTGCCAAAAGCTGGGCACTGCCTTGGGAGATGCTTACCGCCGCACCTTTGGCAGCTAAAGGGAGACCCTTCGGATTTGTGCCCTGAGCTCTCATGTTTAGAGCCAGTCGAAACAGCTAAAACTTGTTTTTCGGGCGACGCACTTCTCATTTCCTTTAGCTGAGTCTCGGTCACTTCAGCTGCACGGTAGCGAGATAAGGCTTTCTCCAGGGTCAACTTGTCTACATCTATACGCAGTAACTGGCTCTGCACTCTGGCATCTCTAATTCCAAACACTAAACGATCACGGACCATCGTATCAGTTGATTCAGTGTACTCACAGTTCTTGATCATCCTCTTAAGCTCCGTGACAAATTGGTCAACTGATTCTCCCTCTTGTTGACTTCGATTCCAGAATTTGTATCGTTCAAACAAAGTGTTCTTTCGTGGACTACAATAATCGTCAAATTTCTTCAGCACCACGTCAACCTTTTTCTCATCCCCCTCACGTTCAAATTCGAAGGTATTGAAGACTTCTAGGCCGTCTTCTCCGACGCAATGCAGCAAAATGGCGACTCGTATTTCTTCATCCTTCTGATCGGCTTCTGTCGCCTTTAAATACAGCTCAAAACGTTGCCTCCAACGCATCCAGTTCTCGCTTAAATTTCCTTCCAAACTCAACGGGCTCGGCGGCTTGAATTGCTCCATGTTATCTCAGTTTACCGCTGCCACCATGTCATGTTTATTTAACTAACGCAACATGGAAAATCACGTGACCGGAAGTACGATTACAATATGTGACAGAAGTAACCATTTCTATTTAGTAAACGCCTAACAGTTCGGTCGGTGACATGATGAATTCCTGTCCGCTCCATCAGACGCCGTGAGGAAAAGGAGCCCTTTTGGTCTCTCAATTCTACTAGACTTCGAAGAATTAATGCCTCTTGTTCTGGAGTGAGTTTTTTCTTCCTTCCACAAAACGTTCTACGGTTCTCTTGCACTTTGTCCTCTGTGCTTGCTTTGCTTTGCACACTTGTTTTCGAAATTCTACATCGTAGAGCAATTTCTTCTAGCGTGAGAGGTGTTGAGCTTTCAAGCGCTCTAATTGTAGCCTTTGTTTCCTCGGGTATTCTTTTTCTCCCTGGCATGTTGAAAGATATTTTTCGGTAATAACAATGTTCTTCATCACCTCCTCTGCTATTTCCGAAAGTCGCATAACAATTCACCGTTATATATTCTCCATGTTGCCGAAAATATCCTGCGTGTAATGCCTTAACTTAGACTGCACACCGTAAACAGATGACGCACGTGACTGCGTCAGAGACCTGTGTTTAATCGCGTTTAACGAGTTGACAGATGGCTAATTACCCGCACCCATTGTTTCTTGACGTTCAGTCTTGATACAATCTTGGACACAATAAATGGAACATTTGAACCACCACCCACCCCCCCCCCCCCCCCATTTCAATGATGCCAAAATGGCGCGTTTTGCGCTTCGCGCGCCTTCATCATTGCTTAGGGGGGGATGGGGGTTAATTAGTCCATTTTATTCCGTCCAAGATTGTAAGTAAGTTGTAATGGGGGATCGAAATCCGCGAAGGGGGTCCAAATCCACTAGCGGATTTTGTCCCCGGGGGTCCATATTCGCTAGAGGATTTGAACCGGGGAGTCCAAATCCGCTAGCGGATTTAGACCGAGGGGTCCAAATCTGGAGGTCCAAATTTGCTAGGACACCGGTCTTCAATCATCACGCAATGTTTCGTGGTTATTAAAGGAACAGAGTTGCTTAATTAACGGTTACCAGTCTACTCTATAGATTTGACTCCCCCCTCGCGCACCACCTCCCCTCCCCGGGAGGGTATATGGGCACTGCTGCACATGACTGGTGCAAATACTGAGCAATAGTTTGTTTCTTGACACTTCCTCAGACTTCAGTCCTTTGCTAGCCTCCCACGCAGACGTTCTTTTGGCTCATCACGCAATCTCTCCCTGGCGAGGAGTTATGAGCCAAAAGAACGTCTCGGTGGGAGGCTAGTCCTTTGTAAATCACTGTGAGCATTCTTCTTTAATTATAGTGGAATGTCACCTTCAACTCAACTTGCTAATAACGATACATTCAATTTGGCCAAACAAAAGGCTATTCACTGTCTACTAGCCGTCCTGGGCAGAGAAAGGGGTACCTTTTTTAGGCCTCAGGTGTATAAATGGGTAGTGATTGCAAGAGTTCAAGCATATGAAAGGGTAGGGAAATCTGCCATATAGGTATTTAAAAGGCCCTTTTGATGTTTTCCCGTCAAAACGTTCATTAGCTTCATTCCAAGGGTTTAGAAAAGATAGCCAATGTTCTAACTAGGGTTCTGGAAGGGGTACCATATTTCAATGGAAGGCATACGAAAGGGGTGCCTACCTGTCAAACATGGTATATAAAAGGGTAAGGGGTTGGACCACGGGGCGGAGCTTCCCCATATAAAGTACCCCCATGAGTGGTCCATCTCAAGGTGAATTCATGTCGGTACCTTGCTACTCCCTTGTTGCTGTTTACAAGATGATTTCATCGGTATCCCAGGCCCGAGATGAGACTTTAACGCGGGCAAAACTCAACGAAAAATATTCATGTTAGCAGTCTTCAAGACAAAATTCCCAATTTTAGGGATTGGCTGGTTTCCACTGATGTGTCTTCATCATATACAACACCAGGAGCCCATGACAACACCAACCCAAGGCTCAAAACAATATTCAAACGATTAAAACAGTTACTCCTATCATTATTGGACAGTTTTAAGATGTCCTTTTGAGGATTTTTATTGGCGTGGGATGAGGTTCGTCTTAGGTGAAATGACTTCCACTCGGAGCCCAGGGATGAAACCACTCGCATAAAGGTAGGGATTTATCATGCCGTCGTGACACTGATCCAAGGTCGACAGTTAGTTATGCCGCCTAACTTGCCCACTGCTTTCATGACTCATCGGGGCTCCACTATAAATACAGTTCACGGTCAACGTCCCATAAGTGACTACTCCAAGGCACAGATCTTGTAATTTTTTTGTTATGCGAACAGCCCACGAGTGATTAACCAACCATACATGCCACATTTAAAAACTCCCAGAACTAAAGGCTGATTACTTCTCAAGACAAGTACAAGAGCTTGCCAGATAACAACTCCACACTTCTTAGGTTACAGAGTAACACAAGAGATTGCTTTGCATCAGAGTTCTTTGAAAGATGTTCAAACTCAAGAGTGATGGGTGACATTTCATCCCTCTTATCACTTGCTGACCTTACTTATAAAAATGAAATGTGAGTCTTAAAAACGTGAACTTTTATTTTAGTTGGGTACAGAGCGTTTTCATTCACGTGACTACCAGCCATGTTGGTTTACGGTATACTGAAACAAAAGAAAGTACTTGCATTAAAATAGAGTTCAATTCCCAGAGGTTTAGTTTGGGACACCAACATGGCTGCCGTGTTGTCATGTGAAAACACTCTACTGGAGCTCACAGTGAACGTGGACCCATATAACTGGAATTAAGGCAGAGACAAGTCTTCACCACAGACTCTGCAGAGCCAAGGAAGTAACGAAAGCGGTTGACTTACCCTCTAAAACTTTTGGAGTCCTTTGGGTTGCACACTTTCATTCAGCGGTCAGGAAAGTTGCCTCTAGTTTCAGTTATAACCGTTTCATATGATACAGGTATAATGACAATCCCCTATTAATGTAACTTCAATGCCAAAATTTACCTACTGTACAACTGCCATACCTAACACGCAAATTCATCTTTTTATGAATTCCAACAAATAATGTTCTCAACAATATCACACATTTTAACTAACTGTTCTAAAAAAACAACCTCAACAACGTTGATATTCCTGACATAAAGCTAAACTCCCAAAACTATCAGCCACTTACAATATATTGTTTCAATTTTCATTGTGATCTTATTTGAACTTACGCAGGCACCTCTTTGGATGTGTTCCATGTACAGATGCAAAACTTAACAGGTTACTTCTAATTCGCCAGTTCCACATCTCCCATAATGCATTCTGTTTGCCTCCCAAAATTTTGCATAAAAAATTGTCCCGTGAGAATTGAAAACAATGGTTATGCAAAATTTTGGGGGGCAAACAGAGTGTATTATGGAAGATGTAAGATGTGGAAGTGGGGAATGAAAATTAAGGTTATTTGTGACTATCATATATCTGAGGGTCCTTTCTTCAGGTCTGCCACGAACCAAATATTTTTAATAATTATCATAACAGCCATATATACAATAACAGTCTGCTTTTCTTAAATTGATCTATCTGATCTACATAATTTAAACTAAAAAGTTCACTATCAGGTAAGTTAGAAGGTCTTCCGATGGATTGCTCTAGTTCCTTCATCGTCATACTCTTTTTTAGAAACCCACATCTTCTTAAACGTGTCTAAAGACGCTAAGATTGAACCACTGAAAAACAAAAGAAGAGGAGTTAAAAATCCACAAAACCTAACACCGTAACTTTGAGGGTTTTGTTTTTTCTTTTTGGTTTGTTTATTTGTTTTTTAATTAAGCGATAAAAGAGTACAGCTGTACAATATAACCATAGGTAATAACAGATTATTATTGACCAGAGAAGTTTTAAATTATTGAGGGTTAAAGTATCTCTATCTAAAATTAAGTTCAGAGAAAATATCAGGAAAGAACACAACAAGGAAAAGCTATAAAGCTTACCCAATCCATGTTGAGTAGAGTCTTTCCTGAGGAGCAGAAATCTAATAGAGATAAATGAAGTACTCAATGTTACTGCTCATTTGAAATTCCTGAGCTAAACTACAATCAGGAAAAACTTACTCTGAGAGAACTGGAGGAGTGTTCCTAGTAGAACTCAAATAAAAACTTGCCAAGATAATATCATCTAAAAGTTTGTTGAGAGATAGCACACTTCAACCTTTTTCTGATAAATGTTTCCTTGAGAGATCAAGAAACTTAGTACACGGATAGGAATAAAAAGGTTAAATTTAGATAATACGTCTAAACACTTGTACCACAAGATGTATTTCAGCAGAACAGTTGCTAACCAGAAAGAACAAAACCACACCTTGAGCCCAATGCTTACATTTTAAAATCTCATGTTGTATAGGTTTAGGATAAGAAATTTTAAGCTACCTTTTCTGGAAACTAATTTTCTTCACTGTGCTCAAAGCTAGGCAATTGATTACATTTCATTGATGTTCATTGTCATACCCTAATTTTGATGTCTTTTGGTGCTAGTTTCTTCACTTCACTCAACAGTCGATCTCCAAATCCTAAACAAAGAATAACACATAGTCGAAAACAAAGTCAAACAAACAGCTATCACACAAAAACAATAAACTACTGACAAAAATACAAAATAATTAGGAACTGCTGTAGGTGAATCAACATTAACCTTACCTTTAAACAGAGTTGACCCACCAGATAGTACAATATTTGAATAAAGAACTCGTCTAAGGTCCATATCTGACTTTTGAATAGCAAATGCTAGTACCTACATAGAGACAGATTATCACATGAACATCCTTGACTGCGTCAAAAAATGTCTAATATCTTAAGAAAGACACCCGAGTTCTATGCTTCTGTTCCAAAAGAGACCTAAGCTGAAAGAAGAGAGGAAGAAGTGGAAAAAAGGTTGGATGACAGAATAGAATGAACTCTACTGGGCAACTAAACGAGGCCAAACAGACAGAAAATCAAATCTCTAAACTGGTTCAAACTTTACAAATCTGACATTCTTGGTAAGAAACATTGTTTTGCATTTAGTGCTACGCACCTCATGGATTCCTTCACACTCCTCACCAACCAGATCAGGTCTAAAGAGAAGCTCAGGTGCTCTGAAACGGGCCGGACCAACCTAATGCACAACGACAAACAAACTGCATTCTCTGTTCAAAGTCCCTAATATCTTATCATTTCAACACTGAATTTAAATTAACATTAAAACTTAAAACCATGGTTTTGCAATAACCGGACTATGTGACACCAAGTATTGAATTTCTACTACAGGCTGTCTTAAATACAGTGTCTACTCTGTTGAACAGTCATTTCCCAAAAGAGTGTTTAGAATTGCTTGCATATAATTCATTAACATCTATATCCTAGAAATTAAAATTCATTTATTTCTTGTAGCTTTGAGTAATGACTAGTTGACAATGGCCGATAGGGGGTGGGGGGGGGGGGGAGGGGGGCAATAGTCAGGCACTATGATTATGCAGTTTTGAGTTTTAACAACAGCACTGGAGAAGGAAGTAATGTACAAAACATGTTATTTTGTCCATTACCTCTAACATGCTTCCATCTGGTAGTACATACTGCACTCTTTCACCTTCCATTGATTCCTGTTGAGTTCAAATTTATTTATCATTTAGTTCCCTTCAATAAGATGGCTTTCATGAATCTAATGTAACCAAAGATTATTTTAGGAAGGAAGTTCCCAATACTTTCTCACCTCTTTCTGTGGGTTTAGTGCTAGATAACAAGCACGCTGCAAAGAAAGCCAAAAGTTAATTTTTATAGTATTGTATTGTAAGTCCTACAACACAATTAAACATTTATAATATAATTATGCATTCAATGATCACCTTCCATTGTGTATATTTGAATTTACAATTAGACCCATCCCACTAACAACAACAATTAATAATAATAATAATAATAATAATAATAATAATAATAATAATAATAATAATACGAAGTTAACAATCTTCTATCCACATCTAAGTTTTGCACACTTCCAGCATCACATCTTTGCAACAACCTGTTTTGCAAAATAATTGGTAATATGGAGGTATAAATAATTATGCCTTGCAATGATAGTCTTACCTCTTTAATAGTTCTTACTATTTCCATCTCTGAAGAAGAATGAAAATTGAATCCTTCCTTCCTTAAAAGAAGTCTTAGAAAGGCTGTTACATCTCTGTTGATAAAAACATTTAAAACATTCAATGACACGACCAAAGAATACCCCAAATTCTAAAAAAGGTGATTAGTCAATTGAGAAATGTCAATGGGGGTTCACAAATTGCAAGAAAAATCTGATAAGGATCACTTGTGAGATGATATTTGACAATGCTGCACAATCAACTTTATATGAGAAAAGTACCTCTGGGGGTACCAAAAAATTCTACATGTATCAGAAAATATTATTATGGCAGTTTAAAACTCCTGAATGCCAGGTCCTAATAATAATAATAATAATAATAATAATCCAACATGGCAGCCATACTTCAGTTGGGTTTTTTGCATACACTATTTCTTGAAAACGAAGAGGAAATCAACAACAAAAAAATACAGAGCAAAGTTTTTTAACTGGAATTAAGTACACACCAAATTCCAATTACTTTTGAGCACATCGAAAATCGACCAAAAACCAGGAGGACGTTCTTGTCCCGAGCCCTTCAAATGTAGTTTAACCATACAAACATTACTATTTGTTGTGGTCTCTCAAAGAGACTCCATAAAGAAACTACAAAACAACTAACCTGCCAGCAATATCTGTTCTCATGATCGAATGTGGCATGGCAAAGCCTTCATAGATAGGAACTGAATGAGACACTCCATCACCAGCATCTAACACCACCCCAGTCGTACGACCAGTTGCATATCTAAAAAAACAACAACAACAAAATTCAGTGCCCCGTTGTTCTCAAAATATGACTGAATCTTGTCTGCTTCACTAGGGAGCAGTTCGAGTGCTGGTTTTTGAAAACCAACTAAGGATTTTATGGAGATAAGTGGTTAACCCATCACCCAACCTCCATCCAACCCTTAGATGTGAGTTAGAACAGGCTAAAACACTGGCACCTATGTTCCCCACTCTTTAAGGGCAGCGTATATATACACCACCCAGGTTGAGTTTTACATGGGGAAATAAAGGAGAAAATGCCAGTGGCTAAACTTCACTGTCCAGGGAACCCATCACCAGAATCGAGGCAGATGTTGACCAAACAGCCAGCATGACCTCACAAGTTATTTTAAGACCTTGGTTTGTGGTCCAGTCTTATCCACTAACTAGATAATTCAGCAGTGGGCTCCCAAAATGTACATATCACTTGCAAATTAACTCCATAATACAGCTTTTACAGCTGCATGCAAGAAAGGGTACAAATTTAAAAGTATTTAATATGTGCTTTTGGTTTATCTTCATGGAAACAGACTGTGCAAGCTGATTAAGATAGTACATGTAGGTCTTTTGTTTACAAAATGAATACCTGCTGCTATGCAATATCAACCCAACAACTACCTACAATGGAATTTTCTAACAAAAACTTCAGCCATGTTAGTTAAGACTGAAATTAACTCAGCTTTGAAAACTCATGGGCAATATTAACCCACTAAAGTCCAATGAGCCCCAGGCAAAGGCAAAAAACCAAGCAACATGAACGTAAAAATTCCCATAAAATTTTGCCTCCACCACCCATGCACCTTTCCTTTCATTAAATCATAGGATCCTATATGCTTTTCCCAAACCTTTGCTCAACGAAACAAAGCCCATTCAATATCCAGCAAAAACAAAAAAAATGAGGCAAGAAAAACGAAAAAAGAAGGAAGAAAGAAAGCTGCTGTGCCACTTTTTTTTTTGGAAGCTAATGTTTTGCATGTGGATTGGAAGGCTGCATAGTGCACGACCTGTGAGCGGTTTTGTGGTAAGTTTTAGCTCCTAATTGCTAGACAGTGACAAGAGAATGACTCAACTAGCTTGAAAACGTGTTTTTCGGCGAAATTTCGGGGAGGCAATGGGTTCATTAATGTACCTCAAAGATACTGGGTTACATTAAGAAATAGTGAAACCAGCAAAAACAAAAAAAATGAGGCAAGAAAAACGAAAAAAGAAGGAAGAAGAGAAAGCAAAAAAAAAAAAAAATCAAGACTGCTGTGCCACTTTTCAACCCAAAAACTATCTCAAAATTTTGCTTTCTGCGCATGCCCAATTTTTGGAAGCTAATGTTTTGCATGTGGATTGGAAGGCTGCATAGTGCACGACCTGTGAGCGGTTTTGTGGTAAGTTTTAGCTCCTAATTGCTAGACAGTGACAAGAGAATGACTCAACTAGCTTGAAAACGCGATTTTCAGAAATCTCCAATCTCCAATCTCCAATCTCTAGGAAATTTTCAGAAGCCAGTGGGTTCATTAATGTACCTCAAAGATACTGGGTTATATTAAGAAATAGTGAGAAAAATTAACAGGTTTGTGCATGAATGGGGTGTAAAACTGCATTACTTGAAGAAGAGAAATTGCAAAATAAAGAGTTACTTACAGACTAAGAACTGCTTGCATAGATATGAACAGGGCTGGTACATTAAATGTCTCAAAGAATATCTAGGAAGAACACATCAAACTGTCAAGTTATATATGTCTATTTATAAGTGTCTATAAATTAAACAAACTATTTTGGCCACCAGCCCAAATAAACCCAAATCAAGATTAACTTTGAACCATCTGCTACCTCTGTCTTAGTAACCTTGAAATGCTGTGAGCCACTTTTTCATTATTCTTTGAGCTGGAGTTTTCCACATTATGCAAGCATCATTTTGGTTATGCAATTTAAGAATACAGTATGGTATTATGACAGCACAATCAAATTTAGTAAAGAAACAACCCATAACAAGAGGCAAGGCTCCTGGTTTAAAGGGCACCAGTTGTGTGGAAACATTAATACCTGAAATAGCTCCAAACCTAAAAAAGCATCCACATCATATGTAAATTCTTATAGATCACAACCATACAGAAATTGATATTAATATTTTGTGCTTTTACCTTTTTCAAGTTCACTGCCATTTTGGAATATGCAATAATATTATCTATGGGAGTGATGGTTGCGATCTATAAGATTTTACATTTTATCTGGATTCTGTGAGAGGTTTGGAGTAATAGAAGGTATTAATAATTATTACAACACCACTAGTTCCCTTTAACATACAGTACAACTGCTAGTCACCTCATAAAAATGATAATCACCTGAAGTGCAAAAATTAATGGAAGGTTATTCAAAAGTTTCAGTTCAGCTTCAGTATAACACATTTTGAACTTTCTGTAACTTAATGATTTTTGTAATTTAATTCTGTTTTGCACTGAGAAGTATAACACATAAGCTTTTTGGGGCATAACAGTGTAGACAGTGATACTGTTTGATAATAATATAAGATTTTGGGGCATTAGCATAATCATAATATTTTTTATCGTGGAAAATCCATCATGGCCTTTTTATTACTATATTCCTTTGCTTGTTTGTTCCTAACAATTTCACTGTTTTAATACTGACCTCTGCAGCCTTTTCTCTGTTTCTCCGAGGATTAAGTGGTGCTTCTGTCAGTAAAACTGGATGCTGACAGCAAACAAAAATTAATCAAGACCCAGGACAAAACAACAAATTTTGTAAACAAAGACCCTGACAAGATTATGAAATAATGTTTACCTCCTCTGAAAATGTCTGAAGTTGATCCTTTGAATATATATACTAACAGGGGAAAAAAAGGATTTCAGATGTCAGTCACAGTCTAGTAAACTGCAAAATATTCAGACAAAGAAGTGCTAAGAAATTTCAATTCCCACCTGCCATATTCTTTCCATGTCATTCCAATCTCGTACGACACCATGCTATATGAAAAACAGAAATTGCGGTGAATTAGGATGTACAAAAGGTGAGCTACATAAGAGACACATACTTTTGTTATATCTCTTTCAAAGCTCAAATTAGGTTATTTGTGGAATTAAACAATGACTCCAGCAAACTCATGCAAGAGACCACTGTGAAGCTTTCACATTGTTCACTTACTTCCATGGGGTATCTGATATTGAGGAGGCCTCTGTGTTCCTGACAATATTGAAAATACAACACTTATTTACTCAATAAACTAATTCAGCAAAGACAATAATCACTTTACAATACACCAATACTTCATTAGAAAAAGACAACCCAAACTTAACTGAGAATGTAAGAGCACCACTACAAGCAACAATAACGAGTAGGCTAACAAACAAAACAGAAAGCTTCAAGACCTGCACTTTATTGTTTGGTAAAAGCTTTATTATATAGAGTTGTTATATTGCACACACCTCAGCTTTTGGACCAATAAAAATATCCCCCTCTAGAGCACCTGCCATAACTCGTACATGTTTAGGACGGCCAACACTTAAAAGAAAGAAAGAAAAAAACTAGCAAATAAAGTTAATCAGCTTTGACATATTGATTTTCTGTTACCCAGAGCTGTGAGTAAGGGACTGTACAAGGAACTTATAACACCTGTAACTCATAACAACTGAACATTAGTCGTGAAACGTTAGTGGTATACATGACTGGAAGCATTTTCTTTTCAGCCCAAGATTTCAGTTCAACCAGATGTACATGTAATGTAAATGGAACAGGGTAATCAAAATGTGGCTAAATGAAATTTAGGCTAAGTTAAGTTCAAGACAACGCCGGTCAGCAGTCTTCCCATGTACTGGACACAGGGGTGGCCTGGGAGTTTTTGCAGGGGCACTTTGTGACGCTTTCATGCAGCTGTTTTTGTCGCCTTGTTTGTCCAAAGGTCATTCGCTGTTTGATCGAGCGTGGCTGCAGTTAGCTGTTTTTTCACTGCTGTGTTATTTTTGCTCCCACTCCCTCCCCCCCTTCTCTATGGTAAGTATGAGGTAAGTACTCCACTGATTAGTCAGTGTGACGGTGCCAGGTGGTGGCCGTTCGCAGGGTTGCCATGGATACCTCCTTGCCGCCAAAGTTCAGCCCGGCTCCACCACCTCTCAGGCACCTGTTCCCAAGCTCATCTTTTGGTGATGAGTTTAACAGCAATTTTCTGGAACAAACAGACAACCTTGGGAGGCACTGGACTTGTCTTGTTCCAACACATTGGAATGGAATGGAAATTACTGTTCCTCCCATTTTGACACCATGTCGTGCCATTACTCCACCATCATAGTAGGGTTTCATCAACCAATGAGATAACAAGTATAGAAATGAAAATGGGGTTCTTTGCCCAGACAGAAAAAAAGGCATTTCCAATTGATATAGAAAATATCCAAGATTTCCAACCAAACACCACCCTGGGAAGATTTTCAGTTTTGTGACAACTGAAAATCCCATCATGCACCAACTATCTGGAAATAACTGAGGTGAAAATCACTATACTTGCCCATTTTTATGAATGTCACAGAAATCGTAAAAAAAATAAGAGTTTATATGGTTTGGGGGGACACTGTCAATAATTAGAGACATCTGTATGGATTTTGAATCATTTCTCAAGGTCCATAACTTGGTCTCAGTTCAACCTAAAAGCATCAAAATTGGTCAAATGACCCATCTCAACGTGATCTTTCAGGTGAGTGTCAATTTATTGATTGGTAAAAATTTTTGAATTCACCCCAGTTCCCTGCGCAACTCCGAAATGGCAATTAGTTATTTGAACCATTAGTTAAGCTTAATATTTTAAGATAATAAAACTTCGCCGCAATTTGAGAAGTGTTACAATCACAGCCATGGACATTAACACATAAAAGTTCTTAACAAATGAAATTCACCAATGTACTCAACACTGTCTCCTCGCAAGAGAAAAATAGATTATATAAGCTTTTAAGTATATTACAGGTTTATAACCTTAAAAAGAACAAAAAAGACCGAACTCACAAGTTTGGAAAATGATATTTTGGAATCTGATCTCCCGCAAAACCAGCTTTGATGACTCCTGATCCCTAAAAACAATATCGTAAAGGTTAAATGAATAAATCTTGACTTTTCACAAGTTAGCCATGTTTGTTGATATAAGGCTTGATCCAAGGAGCTTGGTTTTTACAAGCTACACATCGGTGCTAACAACCAATCTTACATTGTCGATAACTATGGGTTGATTTGCTATCACGTCAAACTGATCCATAGTTCAGATTTAGGAAATATTTACGCTGAATTCACTGAAAAAAATCATGAAGTTCACTTTCTAAATGGAAAATGGCGGACAGACCTTCCCTCCACGTGACAAATTTCATCCAATCAGGAGATGTAACTTATTGACCTGAGCCTTCAAGGAAATCTTTTCTCAGCGGTCACCCAAACAAAAGTTGCTTCTGTGGCCCGTAACATGGCGGGTAAACTCAGTAATGGTTCTTGTAACTTATTGGCCGAAGTTGGAGCCCGGTTGGTCCTTTTCGCAATATTTATGTAAGTAGTTCATATTCCATTATTTCTTTTTACTAGTAAGGATGTAATTTTACATAACTCAGGGATCCACTGAGAAGCCCTTGTTTCATTGAATGTAAATAATTGACGTGGGAGCCAGTGTTTCAGTCGAATACTCTACCTCGTCATTTACATTAATTATTTTGGTAATTCCCCTAAAAAGGATGTACTATTAAGATTTTTTTCAGACTTGGCACAATTGATAGTCATGCATAGGACATTGAAAAAATGCAATAAAAAGATGGGATTACCGTGCTTGTTTTAGCCCTGCATACTGGTTGTTCTAAGTGTTTGTACGGAGTTGTGCGAGAAATGTTCGAAGCATGAACAACTGAAGAAAACTGTTATTATGTAGCAAAAACTATGAATAGTAGTGACAACTATTGCCTAATTGTTTTTCTGGGCTATATTCTTTTAGTATTGTGATTTCAAATTGCCCGATCTTGCAAATAATGTGAGGAAATTGGACCACTTCATCATCATCTAAAACTCCTTCCTGGCTCCAAACGCAGAGTTTCACCCCAATTATATATAAATAATCCAACTTCTACTATTAAACTTTTTTCTCCTCAAAATATGCTTATCATGTGCCTATTACGAGTACATTACACCAATAAAAAAGGTGGGTCACCGTGCTCTTTTCTTTACAACACGACGACAAAGGGAAAATTTCAGCTGAAAAAACTCAATGTCAAGGCAAATTCGCAATGTTTCTAGTGTACGACTAAATGACGCCATAAATTATGCGCAGTAAGGATGCGCCATGCAATTGAGAGGAATCACCTTAAAGCCGCAGCTACACGAGCGATCTTTTGCTCGCGCCAGTGATGCAATTTTTTCAAATTTTGTCACATCACCAGTGCGCAATGAAAATCGCAAGTATAGCCATCCTCGCGCAGGTGATGCGACAGCTGAAAAATTGCAAGAGAAAAGTCACCAGAGTTGAAACTTTTGCGACAAAATCGCACAGATTGTTGGCCGTGAAGCTTGCACTCTTCAATTTGTCACTCGTGTAGCCACCCTGGCGCGCTGGCGACACAACAAAATTTGAAAAAATCGCATCAGCTGCGGCTTGATGGCCTTAGCCTTACTTATTCATTGACATGCAGATAGGTAGTAGAGTATTGTACAGTTTAAACAATATTATTATTTTAAACGTCTGGAAAATGATCAAGGATTCTCTGGGAACACTAAGCTTGGAACGACGTTGCGAGCAGATGAAGATTTTTTCACAAATTGTTGGCTGTGATTCGATCAAACAAGACGTTTATATTTGTATTCAGTGAGAGAAACTTGAATCCCAGATAAGCTCAGTATGAGGAGTGTCTTGACATACCAATTGATTTGATGCTTTGACAAACATCCAATTTATTTGATGGTCCTAGCAGTTCTTGTAACTTTTCAAGGCTGCAATACTTCTTTATCTTACAAGTTTACTGCCATCTTACATGGCATTTCTGCTGAGCAAGTGATAAGAGAAAACTCGAGCGTATTCAGGAGAGGGGTTTGCATGCAGTCTTTAGGGATGGTCAATCCACATATAAGAAGCTGCTGAACAAGGCTAAATTAACTACACTGTATGAAAGGAGGCTTCAAGATATAGCATGCTTGATGTACAAAATGAAGCATGGCATGTGTCCTCAGGGCATCAGAGATACATACATACATACATACATACATACATACATACATACATACATTTATTGAAGCTCCCTTTACAGGGCTTTTCAGCCACAATATATTAAAATTACAAGATAAGACAAAGGAATAAAATGTAATAACTAGTGAAACTAACTACTAGGGAAATAAAGATAAATCAATTTTATGTTAAAAGCATATTTACAAGTCTCTTCTTACAAGTGCCAGAGTTCACTACTTCTTTAAAGTCTTTGGGAAGTCTATTCCAGCAGGTAGCCCCTCTATAGGCAAAAGATTGTTGCCCAGTTTTTAATCTGCATCTCGGCAGATTTAAATCTTTTTTATATCGCGTATTTCTGTCATGAAGTTCTGATCTACGTGTAAATTTCTTAATAAGATAGCCAGGGACTCTACCATTCATGCACTTATGGACCATAATGAGATCTGTTCTCAATGAACAGCACTGGTTACAACTTTAGAGGGGCTGATTTTCATGTGCCCAGATTTCATTCACTAACATGGGAAACATTCATTGAGATATACAGGACCAAAATTGTGGAATAGCCTGTCTAGCAATCTTAGAAATCTGCCATCATTACAATCATTTAAACTGTGAGAACTGCATATTATGTAGTAACTGACACATACTGACCAAATTGCTGTATCGATTTATTTATTTGCTATATATACCCTAGTTAATCTAAATAATTGTATTTTCTTATTGTAAATAGCCACATCATTTTATTATAAATTGCTGTGTTAATTTTATAGTTTACTTACCTAGGCTAGCTTTTGGCAGTTGTTGATTTAAAATCTTATTTCAGTGTCCCCAATTAGTAGAGGGATTTTTTTTTTTACCCTCGGCTAAGCACTTTATTTTGACACTATAATAAAGTCATGAATGAATGAATGAATGTGTCACACAAACCTAAACAAAACAAGACGCTCTATGAGCGTTAACACGGGATACTTTTGTGCTGCAGAAGCCGGACGCATGCTTCTGATTCTCGAAAACTATCCGGCTAGTGGTTTGCTTTTGGGTTCACATAAGGCCTTTTTGTTCACGTATAAGCAAAGCTCGTTAAACTGTTTTAAGAGTTTCCATCCATATTCATTGTCAGCTGTTGTTGTTTACTTCTAAATTAAGTGGCAACATCTGGAGTTTAGACTTTGGCTCTCTCAAAACATTTTTCTCTCTGCTAAGCTTGAAAACATTCGCATAGACACTTCTCTTAACATATTGGATATCCAAAACTCGAAAACACAAGGCGAATCATTTCCGTGTACATGACATGTATTGTATTGTATTGTATTGTATTGTATTGTATTGTAAAAAGAACTCAAAATTCAAACTGCTCTATTTTCAAAACAAAGCGTGTTACTTGGCTGAAAACAGGCCGGCAGATATATCCTTAAATTGTCATTTACCTGATGAAGGTAAAAAATCTAAATGTTTAATTTTAGTTTTTTTCTGACGTCACGTGAAAACCAAAAATTCGCAAACTTGTCTGGATCAAATTACATCAAAACAACTTTGCGATTTTCTAAATATAGAACTGTTACAACGTTCTAATTCGAGTCAATGCTCACAGCATGTGCAAGGCTTCCAATCTTGTCTTAAATTCGGCAAACCTTTTCATGAGGACAGTCTGTACTGTATTAAAATCTAGCTTCACAACTTTACAAAGATATGTGCAGAAAAATTTGTTCCGGCGGTCGAACTGGATTATTTAACCCATTGACTACCGCAGGTTTTTACATTTTCGGAGTGATTTTCCACCTATAAACGATGAATAGCAATTCGTGACTCTTTATTTGAACTACCAGGGAAAAGTGGTGCTGTCCTAAGGCACTGGAGGCTCAAGGTTTCTGAAAACGTCATTTTGACGTAGCTATTTTTTATCCGTGAAGCGACAACAATGGCCCAAGTTCGGTTTGCTTGCGATTTCTGCTAAATTTACAGCCATTTTTCATCTTTAGCGGCTGCCTGATGAGCATCATTAAGCGTGACGGTAGCTAAGAGTCCAGTTTCTCAAAGAATCGAGCAAGGTGATGTACTTTGTTGTTGAATTTGGCTTGTTACTCGACAAACTGGGAATTTGGCCGGTCGAACACTTAGTACCTTTGGGACTCGACTATTGATGAATTTCTCGACCTACCGCCACATATTTTGGAATTTCTGTGTACTGAAGATGACCACGAGCAGGAAATTTGGCGGTAGGTCGGAGTGGCTGTAGACTTAGTTTATATGTGAAAGAATTGGGGGATGGAACGGGCGCTGTCAAAAATTCTCGTTAGTTCCCAGCATGCAATGCGCTCAAGATGTTGAAAATGTCGGGAAGACCCGAATGCACTGGAACAAAAGGCTGTATCTACGCTCGGGAGAAGAATATGAACAAAAAAAGTCATTTCTAAGCTAGAAAAAGGACTGAATTTCGTTATGATGGTTGAATTTTGGTTTTTCGACGATGATTTCCCTAAAAAACATGAAGGCAAAAAGGGGCATTTTTGTTGTTTCTCTTTGACGTTAAAAACGGCCAGTTTCATTCTTGTCCAAACTCAAAAGGCCATATTTGGTAAAAATCGCTTCGTTTCTTGCATTTATTGGATATCCAAATTTAAAGGGCATTCCATTTCGTGCTCACAACTAACAGTTATGGCAATATTCGTGCGATTGAGAGAGTTGCAATGTTTTGAAGCATGGGAGTTTTTTACGGCCGGTTTTGGCCGGCACGGGTGCCAATGGGTTAACCTTGAGTGTTCACTTGTGGTCACATATTAAATGGAAGGTATCACATTATGAAAACAACTTTGTGCAAATCTGCAATTTTTCTAAATATAGAACTGTCACAGCATTCGAATAAGCACTTCACGTGCGAGGCTTCCAACTTTTTCTTAAAACTCGGCAAACCTTTTTACGGGGACAGACTGTGCTGTATTAAAATATCTAGCTTCACAACTCAAACACAATGAATTTACATAACTTCAAAACAACCGTCACGTGATGTTAGCCTTTTGACCTCTGGACAATGTGGTTTGCTTTAACCAATGAACACACCGCCATGTGCCTGCTATTGTGCATTGGCCAATCAAAACACTGGAGTGTAATTGTATTGTGCATTTTGCTGCACAGGAAAAAAAAAGACTGAAATCTGACACATTTTATAACTCGGTATACTTACAGTATCCCGAGTAAATAGGGAGCCTATGGCTAACTTGTGGATTAGGTGTTTTGATAGGCATGCAGAGATGATGGTGCAGTACTTTAAAAAATCCAGTAATGGAATTTATAGATTTGGGTACTTTAGCCTAGTGAATATAATTTATATACATTGCAATTGTTTGTAGCTGACTTGGGGGAACATCTAACTTAGTAATTACAGAAAAATTCCAGTTATATGTGTATCAAATTGAATTAAGGGACAAAATATATTCAGAGAACCGAAGCAATGGTCCTATTTTGTATTTTCTCAATTTTTCTTAATAAACTTGAAACTTAAACTTGAAACTTGAAACTTGAATGGTACAACGTGTACCTACTAGGCACATATAAATGTATGATTCTTATCTACAACAACAATAAGCGAACTATTTGCATCTTTTTCGGGTAAACAAAATGGGCAAAACAAATGAACGATATGGAACAGCATTGAACAAGTAATCAGCAAAGCAAAAATGAAAAATTCAAAACCTTTGTAATGTTTTCTGAGAATTTTAAGTAAGACCACAAAATCGGCGTAAAAAATGTTGTCTTGGCATAGAATCCCATCTGTTTGATTTATCATGTAAACAAATGGCTGGGCGACAAAGAATGAAGTTTTCAATGACGTATCAAGAAATGGCCCATTGTAGTGGGTCAAATTCATCTTCATGGCTCTAAACAAAAGCCTTTTGTTTTTTTGTTGCACTGAGGGAGTTTTGCCAAGACTCAGCAACGATGAATTCAAAATCGTTGCAATATTGTCGGCATGTCAAATTAGCTGCACTAGGGGAGAGGGTTTATTAATCAAACGTTCAATCAAACCCCAATCAAACCCCAATCACAGAATTCTCAGGGTTCGATTGAGTTAGAAAATCAAACACAATCGAACTGTCACTAAACATTTTGATGAATCAAATGTTCAATTGTGTGCCATTACAATAGTTCGATTGAGTTCGATTGTGTACAATTTGAGGGTGGATGGCATGGTGTTTGAAAAACAACGGTCAACTTTGGATTGACGGTGGTATTTAGCTTGTTCGATTGAGTTAGACTGGGTTACGTTAGATTAGTTCAAAAATCGAATGCAATCAAAGTCACTCACAATTTTTTAGTTTGATTGTGTTTATCATACTAATCAAACACAATCGTTTGATGAAGTTTGATTAGGTTCGATTAGAAATGAAAAGATAGAAGTAGAAAAGATTCAGTTTATGTACGCAGCTCAAGATCTGAATGGTGCTATTGAAGGAAAGTGGCAACACATAACAAAATAAACCTCTCGAACACAGTTCTCTCCTGAGCAAGATGCTCAAATTTTTGTTGACACAAGGGTAATTATTTTTCTGTAGGAATGTTGAATCGAAGTCTTCCCAGTTTCCTTGACGCCCAAGTGTGTTCGTATTCAGATAACGCATGCAGTGCGAAATTTGAAATCCACAAGTGTTCTTTACGTTTATTTAGATATCTTGCAATTTCAATGGATTCATTCTTTTGGACTGGATATTAAATGTCTTTGAAATGAGTATAAATGCCTGACCACCCATCCCGCATCGCTACTCACGTCATGCCAAATTTAACTCTTATACCCTACCCAAGGGAAATTTTGCCATTACTTCAGTTTGGCCAAAGATTTAAATTTCCCACTGGTACAGAAATTGTGAATACCGGTATGTGAATGATCATCGCAGTTATGAACATTAAGCAGTAGAGAAAATAAAGCCTGAAAAAATTCAGGCTTGTATGAGAATACAACAATACAACAAACAACAACAATAAACTTTATTAATATTCAACAATTAAAAGAAGAACATGTACAACTCGCATATAGTATAAGCTAGTCGAGGCGAGTTGTGCAGGAAGAAGAAAAAAAGAATAAAATAAATCAATAATTTATTTGTAAGCTTCAAATAACAGACTATGAACAATGACAGGAATAAACTATAAATAAAATACAATCATTAGCATCCAGAGATAAATATGGTTACACAATTGATTAGTAATAGGTAGCTTAATAAACTAAACAAACTAAACAGGCAAAGACATTAACAATGAACCCATGACCTCTGCTATACCAGTGCAGTGCTCTACCAACTGAGCCAACAAACCAACTGGGAGCTGGTCATTATGTTGGTTCATAATATACCTGTGAGTGATGATTAGAGAATAAAGATAGTTTTACAGCACAAATGTAAAACGCAGTTAATGGAGCGTGACACTCAATGCCCTGTGGGCTTTAAGTTTGTTACTGTAATGAATCAGTCTACTGTTGTACCTTTATCTTTATCCCTTTGTTGTCTCTTTAAATGTTTGGATCTGTCTCGTTGCAGTTTATTTCATGCTTGCTAAGTGGTTCAATTGGTGAATATCCTCATTCATGTCTGTGTTCTTATCTTGTAATGTCTAGCTTTCTATGGTACAGCCTTGCCAATTGGGTTAGGCTTTGGTCACTGTCTAACTATATAAACATACTGTATAAGGTTCAAGTCACATTTCTGGTAGTTGTTCAATTCACTGCAAAATAAACCTAATTTTGTAAATTTAACGCTCGCTATGGCTTGCCCTTGTGCTCCGAAACGTTCGCAGAGTGCTCGATCGCAAGACAACTTGTTGTTCCTCAGCAGAGAGGTTCTTCAACTCCGGCTTCAGGCCTTGAATCTGCCCATCACTGGCTCGAAGCAGCAACTTCTTTCTTGGTTAAAGACTTCTCTACGCAATCCTCCACCACATGCTGAGCGAGCTGCTTCTTCTCGTGTTATGAAGGCATCCAAACACCCCAGGTGCAAGTCCCAACCAGAACGCGAACAGCGCACACTATCTTCTGACATTGAGAGCACTGAAGAATTTGCAGTGGACGAGACAGAGGATGGCGCTTCTTCGATCGGTGGTCTGGTTGACGATGACACGCCAACACTTACATTGCTGTTCACAAACGACCAGCTTTGAGTCCTCCAGAACAGGTGTTGAGAGGAACCCGCGGCCAATCTGGTGACTCCACAGTCCCTCAAACTCCTTCTATGTTTCCTCACCCTGCCAGTACAGCGACTCTTGGGCCTTCAGCGTCCTTTGGACTGATCTTTGGAGGACAAAATCCTGCAGGGTGAGTACATTGATTTTTCTTTACTTTTGCCCAACTCACTTGCTCACCCCCAGGCGCCGGCCCTTCAACTCCGTTTTGACGAGTCGTTATCAGGCTCTTGGGATCCCCAATCACCATGATCTGGAAATGTAAGCCAATCATCGATTCCTTTCACAAGTGGCTTGACGCCTATACTACGTATATGCTTACCCTTGTGTCCCACTGCCCCTGGAGGGCTGTAGAACTGCTGAAATACCAGCAAATAATCAGCCGGGCAGAGTCTAAATTTTGGGGTCTTACTTGGCTCTCTTATGACGAACAATTTCGTTGCCGTGCCACTCAAGACCTCTCCCTCAATTGGGGTTTGGTGGACCTCGAACTGTGGACAGTGACCTTTTCGGGCCAGGCTAAGCCACACTGCTACTTCTGCTCTAGTCCCTACCACAGCGCCAAGCAGACTGCCCAGTTGCTGACCCCTCCCGCCGTACATCTAGGAGCTCCGGCACACTTTGCTCCTTCAACTTCAATAAGTCCAGTGGTTGTTCCCAGCATTCCTGCCAGTTCCCACATGTTTGCAGCCGATGCCGCTTGCCATCACACTCTGTGCTCCAATGCACCTCCAGTCTGCCCAAACCAGGCAGCCATAGGACCCAGGTCTCCAGCGACCGTAGCAAGAAGTAGAGTGCTTCAGCATTCCCGCCATCAGCAGCCTGCAGTATCCACACCAATTAATGTAGAGGAACTTAATCGTGAACTTTGTAGCCACCCTGATCGTAATTTTGTTAATTCTTTAATTAGCACTCTTAGCCATGGCACACACATAGGTTACACTGGTCCCCAGTCCCCCAGGGTTTCTCGCAACCTTATTTCCGCTTCCGAACATCCTGGGGTAGTCTCTGCTAATCTTGAAAAGGAGATTCAGTTGGGGAGGGTAGCGGGCCCCTTCTCTTTTCCTCCCCTCCCTAATTTACAATGCCATCCAGTGGGTGTGGTCCCAAAAAAGCATTCTTCTGAGTGGCGGACTATCTACCACTTATCCTATCCAGAGGGGGATAGCATCAATGATCATATTCCCAAGGACCCTTACTCCCTCCAGTATGTACGGGTTGATGATGCCATTGCCATTATCAAGTCCCTGGGCCCAGGCTCAGGCTCCTACATGGCAAAGATTCACCTTAAGTCTGCGTTTCGCCTCATCCCCATTCACCCTGAACCAATTGCACTTACCACTCTGGCAAGAAGCGTTTTATCCGTTTTTGCTTCATGCATCGGTTGGTCCTAGATAATGGGGATATCCTCCCAGCCTCTGAGGGAACCTTGATTTACTTTGCTTCATAACTAGCCCGGACAGTCCGCCACAGCACCATAAAATTATATCTGGCACTGTGGCTACCATGATCCCTTAGAGGGAAAACGTTTGCTCAAAAAAATTTTAAGGGGTATCCTGCACTATCAGGGGCAGCGCAAGATCCTCTGTCAACCGTTACCCCTGGGGTTTTGCTCTCTATTTGCATCATACTACAAGCTTGGTTGGGTCCGAAAGACTACTCCATGGTTTGGGCAGCTTTCACACTTGCCTTTTATGGCTTCCTGCATTGCAGTGAATTTACTTATCAAGGGGTTTCTAAGTTTAGTCCCTGCCTTGACCTTTGTACTGAGTGTGTGTCCTTTCACCCAAGTCTGGCTTACGGTCCGCAACATATGACCATGACCCTTAAGTCTTCTAAGACTGACTCCTTCTGTGCCGGTCAGTCTCTCATTATAGCTTGGGCAGCTTCCCCCGTTTGCGCTGTTACCGCTATGTGCCAATATTTTCTAGCCGTGTCCCCACCAAAGGGCCCCCTTTTTCTTTTTCATTCAGGTCGGCTTCTCACCCATTCCGCCGTTGTCTGGTTACTTAGGGATGCTGCCCGTCATGCAGGGCTGCCCTTTCACAGTCTCATAGGTCATAGCTTCCTGTCTGCAGCCCCTAGCATGGCTAGCATTTCCCCCTCATTCTTATCTAGTTTGTAATTCTGTTTTGCATTTCATTGCTTGGGGATACACACTCGTGTGTATCTGAGGCGGTTAAGTCTGCGCAGTGACTTCCCCAAACAAGCTCAATTTATTGTTTTTCTCCTTTTTCTACTGGCCAACAGTCTTGTCTGATCCAGCTCTGCTGGGGAGATAGGTGAGACCCTATAGGTCATCTAGTCACTAGGTGTTTGCGTGTTGCTGGCCTGAGGTTTCAGCTCGTAGTGCTGCCACAGTAGCACGTTGCTGGCCAAGGTTACAGCTTGTAGCGCTTCTAGTATTTCCTGACCTGCCAATACTCTTCTTAAGTTGGCGCATTGCTGGCCTCAGGTATGCTGCTGTAGCAGTGTGTGGACCTAGGTTGCAGCTCGTAGTGCCAAGAGAAGTGAGGCCCTGTAATGGTCGTGCAAGCGAAGTCACCTGTCGTGCCAATCACTGAGCGGTGTCCCCCCATTACACCAAAAAGTTGTGGTTGTCTTGCTTTTACTTATAGTTTGATTTTAAATCAGCCAAGCAAATGTAGTCAATACGAAGTTAGTTATACATTTATTTGGAACTGCGACATTAAGATAGTTTTCAGCACAAATGTAAAACGCAGTTAATGGAGCGTGACACTCAATGCCCTGTGGGCTTTAAGTTTGTTACTGTTAGTAATGAATCAGTCTACTGTTGTACCTTTATCTTTATCCCTTTGTTATCTCTTTAAATGTTTGGATCCATTGTAACATTTTGGATCTGTCGCGTTGCAGTTTATTTCATGCTTGCTAAGTGGTTCGATTGGTGAATATCCTCATTCATGTCCATGTTCTTATCTTGTAATGTCTAGCTTTCTATGGTACAGCTTTGCCAATTGGCTTAGGCTTTGGTCACTGTCTAACTATATAAACGTACTGTACAAGGTTCAAGTCACATTTCTGGTAGTTGTTCAATTCACTGCAAAATCAACCTAATTTAATTTGTAAATTTACCTTCCCTCCCTCCCTGTAGGAGGTATCTGTACTAATTCAATAAACTTGGGGATACTTCTCTAGGAGGGTGCCGGTTAAGTCTGCGCAGCAACTTCCCCAAGCAAGCTCAATTTATTGTTTTTCTCATTTTTCTACTGGCCAACAGTCTTGTCTGATCCAGCTCTGCTGGGGAGATAGGTCAGGCCCTATAGGTCATCTAGTCACTAAGTGTTTGCGCGTTGCTGGCCTGAGGTTTCAGCTCGTAGTGCTGCCGCAGTAGTGCATTGCTGGCCAAGGTTACAGCTTCTAGTTTTTCTTGACCTGCCAATACTCTTCTTAATTTAGCGCATTTCTGGCCTCAGGTATGCTGCTGCAGCAGTGTGTGGACCTAGGTTGCAGCTCGTAGTGCCAAGAGAAGTGAGGCCTTGTAATGGTCATGCAAGCAAAGTCGCCTGTTGTGCCAATCACTGAGCGGTGTCCCCCCCATTATGCCAAAAAGGTGTGGTTGTCTTGCTTTTAGTCATAGTTTGATTTTAAATCAGCCAAGCAAATGTAGTCAATACAAAGTTAGTTATACATTTATCCGGAACTGCGACATTAATCTATGAAAATCATATATTTGAACTGTGTATTAAAGAATGAATATGGACCTTCGGGCATTTAACATACTATTGTTTTCACCACTCATTGGATTAGTTCAAAATGACCTTTTATGGTCTTTTCAACACTTGTTAACAATGTCCATTGTTTTCAAATTTTCCACACTTTTCTTGATACGATCATGTGTAGTAGGTAAAGAATTTTAACGTGAAAGTTGCTTGTATATGCCAAAAGACTAGTGTAATCAAAAACAAAAGATTGCAATAGTGATTGTCCCCTGTGGGAGAGAGGGGGCAGGTAGAAATCTGGAATGAAATGTGATAAAAGATTTTTGGGGGGATGGGATGTTGAACGGGCTTTCCCCCATCACAATAACTCGTTTCTATGCTACTTGCATCCACAAGTTAAAAAGGCTGTTATAGTAACTTGCCAAGATTCTCCATCTCACTGATTCAGACGGTATTAGTAGTTCATTAAAACTCATGCCCAAGCACTAGCTATTTATAAGCTTTATAGGTTACTGACACTATTACAATAAAAAAGGAGAGATTTGCCTATGTCTGTGTCTTTCTTTGGTCATTTTGGAAGGGATCTGCATCAGCAAAAATACGGTTTTTCCGTTTTTATTTCAAAACACAATTGTTTCATGCGCGTCAGAAGCTGGAGACAACAATAACATCTCGAGTTTCAAGTATTAACTATTAACTGTCACCAGGGGTGAGTTTTGGGTTTCAATTTTTAAATTTTAATGGTAGATGTCATCTCCAGCTTCTGATGCACCTGAAGTGATTGTGTTTTGAAATCCAAAATGACCAAAGAAAGACACGCCTGGGTAAATCTTCTCTTTGTTATTGTAATTAGTATCTCCCATTCAGTAATCTTTTAAGCTTACAAATAGTTAGCACTTGGGTACCCTGTGCAGAAACAGTGAAAATTGACCACTTTGTTTTATTTTTGTATTTTCTCAAGAGGTATTTACAACTATGTGGAAAGCTAGGATGTTCCTAACATTCACTCTATAATACTCGATCCTCTGCCTTGAGCAATTTCTACGCAGCAAAGCTCTAGACTTTCAATTCACCTAAATTCGCTCTTCAGAATTGGAACAACTATGGAATGTGATGCCTTTAAAATTATGAAATAATCTTATGAAAAATAACTTTAACAGGAAAACAAAAAAAATCTAATTTTGACATGTTTTTAGATGACTCTTATCTTGATACCTGAAACATTCAAAACATAAAGATTTTGAGATGTTATACTCATTATAGTCTTCCTCATGTTTTAATATATTCTACTTAATAGTAATAACATCTAATGATGTCTCCCAACAGTGCTGTCAATTTAAGCTCTATAGTTAATTTTATACATGTATTATTGTTCTATCCAACTCAATTAGCCCAGCTACACTCGGGTGGACAAATTGTAATATCTATTTAACAAGTCATAAATAACAAGTCATAAATAAAGTTGTTCTTGCTATACCTCATCTATGTGCATGTCAGGGTAGTCCTTTTCTGACATGGATTTCTGTCAATTAACCCATTGGCGCCCAGCTGTTTTTACGTTTTCGGAGTGATTTTCAACCTATAAACGATCCATAGCATTCGTGACTCTTTATTTGAAACTACCATGGAAAAGTGGTGCTATCCTAAGGCACTGGAGGCTCAAATTTTTGGTGGTAGGTCAGAATGGCTGTAGACTTAGTTTATATGTGAAAGAATTGGGGAAAGGAACGGGCGCTGTCAAAAATTCTCGTTATTTCCCAGCATGCAATGCAGTCTAGATGTTGAAAATGGCAGAAAGGCCCGAATGCACTGGAACAAAAGGCTGTATCTACGCTCGGGAAAAGAAAATGAACAAAAAAAGTCATTTCTAAGCTAGCAAAAGGACTGAATTTTGTTATGATGGTTGAAATTTGTTTTTTCGACGATGATTTCTTTAAAAAACATAAAGGCAAAAAGGGGCATTTTCGTCACTTCTCTTTGACGTTATTAAAACGGTCAGTGTCGTTCTTGTCCAAACTCAAAAGGAAAAAGATCTCGATTTTAAGATCTAAATCCAGATTTCCTAATCCAAAGCACCCTAAAAGTTAAGTTTGAAAACATTGTCATATAGGTCACATTGAAAGGTCTTTTCTCAGATTTGCGGGGGGGAACTTGGTATTGTGAACTATTGCTCATTCTTTCATCATCAGACTTCAATGTTAGAAATTTAAGGGTCAGACAAGAATGAGATTAAAATTTATCTTTACTGGGGCCTTCAAACAGTGGCTGTTAACCTTTTCTGCCCACATGTGTTTCATGCCTAAACCATGTACCTGTATGCATTTTGTTTGTTTTTCAGGGCATTAGAATATACACCAGCCTTTATACGTGTCATCCATAATGAAGAGATGTGGTTATATAAAAATCCCAGGTCACAGAATACAATTTCCACAGAAATGTTGTTTGTGAGTACAGGTTTTTTCAGTCAGTCAACAAGTTTTATTTAAGGTGCTTGTTGCCACTATGATTATGCATGCATCTGGTTATGATGACTTAATTATTTACAAAGCAAAAAGGCTATGATCAAGTAATAGTGAAGAGAAGGTGGTGCATCCAAGGTTTTGAGACATTTTGCACTGTACATCTATCAGTATTACTGACTAGGTTTTAGCTGTGTTCAAACATTCAAGACATATTTTCATGTAATGAAAAGATGTCATCTATGAAAACTATTTAGAGATTAGGCTTGAAACTGCAGATACTCTGGCCTCAAATGATGAGAGCATTACCATGAAACCTGTGGAATTAGGATAAATTTTAAATAGCATTGTCACCCACATATTACTCTATACATACATTAGTGCAGGTTGTTGAGCTTGGTGCTTTTGTGGTGACTAAATCACTACCTTTTGGTATTCTTTTATCAACAGGTTATTTCTGCAATTGTTCCAACTGTTGTTATCATTATTCTGGCAACCTTAAGAAAAGACAATGTTGATGGCATTCAAGCATTCCTTGGTAGGAATTATTAGTTTTTAGTTGTTGTTGTTTCTTTTGTGTGTGTGTGTCCTCTCATTTTCTAATCACAGTCATGATGATTGTTTAATGATATCTTCCAGCTTTCTCATTAACGCTAGGACTGAATGGAGATGTCACAAAC